>JBAFTA010000017.1:24096302-24118439 GCA_036919975.1 Melanotaenia parkinsoni
CTACCTTCAAAACTCAGCTCAAGCAGTGGTTTAAAGCAAACCAGTCCTGTAACCACTGACTTTTAACTTCTTAATAACGTCCTGTCTTGTGATGTGCTCTTATTGTGATCTATTGTCCTGTCTATTGTCTTGTCGTGTTTTTGTGTACCTGCGTAGGGACTATGGAGGCAAATTAGCATTGTTGCTATAATCCAGCATGTTTACATCTGTTGCTGACTGAAAAGATGTTCATTAATGTGCACTGTCCCTATTAAATAAATAAATAACATAATTGTTTGTTTTGTTTTTTTTTGGTTTGGACTACTGATAAGGTTTCCTGTAAAAGAGCCACATTTGTTCCAGTAAAGAACTGATTTCTCTGCAGAAATCACCAGAGATTCATTTCATTTACACACTTTGTGAAAATGCTGCTGACGGTCTTAGAAACTGATTTAATTCCAGTGGCTGCACTCATAAGTCTTTCTTTCATTTATTAGTGCAATTTCCTTAATTTCCTTCAATTTTGTAGAGATAAATATTCACTAAACTCATTGTCACAGCGGTTTGAGTAGTTTTATTTCTGTTTGCTTTGTTCATATGAAGTATAACCTATTTCATCACCAGATCTGCAAATTGTAAAATGACTTTAAGGAAATTATCCAGAATAGGAGGTTTTTCGAAGTGAAATAAAAGCTTTTGGGTCTCTAGATGTTTAGACTGCCGTCCACTGGGGAAGTACCTGATCAACCCAAATCAATTCAACAGCATAACAGCAATATCACACTTACATCAGCTGCAGAGCGTTGTATCTCTGAAAATATTTGCTTTGGGAGCATTTAAAGATGATGAGCACATAGTATGAAGCTGTTTATCTCCCAGTTTGAGCATATAGAGTAAGACGTACCAGTTAGGTTATGAAAGCTAATCAGTGAATTTGAAACGTCTGCACATACTTTTCCCATTTCCAGGTTTTATTGTCTAGAGGTTGCCCGAACATGCAGCCCATTAAAACTGACATATTGCACTTTGCTTGGACATAATTACAAGAAAAATCAATAAAGGACAAATGGCCAGACTCCTGTGCCAGTGCAATAAATATGAGTGATACTGTTCCTATGTTAAAATTAGAAAATGCAATTATGCTGCAGCATCTAAACAAATGTGACTCATTGGTTTTCCATTTCAGCTTCCACGTTAATGGAAATAAGAACATTTTCAAGGTTTCCACAGACTTTTAAAAATAACTGTGTTATTATAAACTTACTGCCTGAAGGACAGCTCAACAGGAATTTACCGTGTATGGGAGTGGAGCTGTCCATGGCGCTTAATGCTTTAGGCTGTGTTACTATAGAAAGGAGAAGGAAAAAAAGCACAAACACATAAAACAAGACATAGCAGGATTCTGGGCATCGTTTCAGATTCAGAAACAGTTTTACAACATGTAAATTTCCCCACTGTGGAATCAATAAAGTCTTATGTACTATGATGAAATGGACTTAATTACTCTTTTTCTTTTAGAGCTATGAGGATCTCCATGTCATCTGGTCTCATATTTGTCAGTTTTATACTGAGCATATTTCAGACTCATGACCAGAAGCAGGTGAAAACAACCAACTTGGTTCTGTTCAAACTCCTGATACCTCTAAGGCTCACTGATGAACTTTGAATGTTAATAAATTAAAAAGAATATATCTGCAAATAGATGTAGAGAGGAAAGGGCAGCCCAGCCTACCAGCACTTTTGTGGGATGTTGCTACAACACCGGTCAGTAAACTGTAAATATTCAGTAAGCACAGGATTTGTTAAAGGTTACTGCTGGTAATGCTGTTTTTAGCCACCAAGTATATGATTATATTAACTGCTAATTTCTTATGTGTATTAATTTTTACAACAGTGTTATTGGGTAAATTTTGTTAAATACATAGTGGTGTGGGGATCTGAGGGCCTTGCTCAGGGGCCCTCAGGGGATTTGAACCTCTGTCAGATGGTTCAAATCCCCACTCCCCTCAAATCAGTATTAATCAATTTACCAACACAGTATAAAATATGTGAGAGAAAAAGACACTGTATTTTAAAATTCTGACCAAAGAGAAGATAAAGATAAAATGATTGACAATTAAATAAAAAGTTGAGCAAGTTGATCTTATGCATCCTTCCTTTTATAATTATCTATTTTACTTTCCTTTATTATTGCAATGTGCTTTTCTTCTCATCATCTCTCACATCTTATTGTGTTTATTGCTTCATTGAGGTAATGTTTTTACTTGTTTGATTTATTGTTTTACTGTTGTGTTCTTTTATTGCTTTTATTTTGCAAAGCACTTTGATAAAGTGCTTTATAAATAAAGTTTAGTTGAAAAAAATGGACAAAAATCCCTGAGGAGGGCACCAGGTTTTAATGCTTAGCACAAAAAGCAATTAAATTTATGTTTTGGTGGATTATTTCTTTCTTGTAACAATGCTTGGTAATAAATCTTAGACTTTGGAAAAGCCTTCTTGTTTTCCTTCAGTACGTAACATGAGGAAGAACCATACAGTCAACAGTGTTGTGCAAGTTCGTGCTTTTCATGAATTAGTTCAAAGTTCAGCTCATTCAGTTTAAAATAAATAGTTTTGAACTCATTCACAGTTCAGTTCATTGCAGTTGTTTTAAGTTGCTGCTCATTCCAAAAAGGCATGTTCCTTACAAACGTGGCTCCATTTAAAATAGAAATGAACAGGCTTTCCAACAGGATAACATTTATTACCAAGACGTTGGGTTACAACATAGAAATTATTGACCAAACACTTGTTTCCTCACTTTTTATTCAAAGTTGTTTTTTTTATTTTAACCCAATTAAAATATTTAAGACATAACTTTTTTTAAATTAGTTGTTAAGTCATTTTGTTAAGCAGCGAATAGAATGAACATCTCTGACTCTGTGAAGAAACCTTTCTGAGCAGCTGGTTCTGCCAACGTTTAAGTAGGTCTCTATAAGCTGATTTAATGAGCCACTTTAAAGACTGAAACCTAGTTAGAGCTTACAAAATGCATGCTTTGAATAACAGCTGAAGTCCTGTATTAGTATATACACTCTTCATTTTACACTCACTTTACCAGGTCCAGTCGTTCAATTACAAATATCTAAATAGCCTATCACACGGCAGCATGTAGTCCTGTAGACATGGTGTAGACATTTACACACACAACCATCTCTGGGGTTTACAGAGAATGGTCTGAAGAAGAGAAAATATCCAGTTGTTGATGTCAGATGTCAGAGAAGAATGGGCAAACTGGTTGGAGGTGATAGAAAGGCAACAGGAAGTCAAATCAGCACTGGTTCCAACCAAGGTCTGCAGATCAGCATCTCTGAACACACAACACGTCCAACCTTGAAATAGATGGTCTACAGCAGCAGAAGACCACATCGGGTGTCTCCTGTCGGGTAAGAACAGGAAACTGAGGCTATAATTCACACAGACTCACCAACACTGGACAATAGAAGATGGAGAAACGGTGCTGGTCTGATGAGTCTCCATTTCTGCTCCACATTTAGATGCTAGGCTCAGAATTTGGTGGAAACATCACGAGAACATGGATCCATCCTGCCTTGGATCAACACTTCAGGCTGCTGCTGGTGTAACGGTGTGGGGGGATACTTTCTCAGCAGCAGGAATGTACGTGTTAATGTCAATGTCCCATTAAAACCAGTCAGAAATGCAACTTTTAAGTTACATTGGATTACCTTAATAACCACAAGTCCTTCATTTAAAACCAAGCTCTGTTGAAGGTGTGTACAGATATTTAATCATGATCAGCTTCTCGGTTATTTAATTCTTAACATCATGTTGTCCTGTTAAAATTGTTAATTGTTCTACAATCATTAACACACTCAGTATTTAACAGAGATTAAAAAGTATCATTGGCACCTTTTTTATTATCTCTGGCTGAAAAATAAGAACTGATTCCAACTGAGTCAGTCTACTGTACATACCACTGCAATAGTTATTTTCTTTCTTTGTCTTTGTCCAACTAGTGATGGATTAAAAGTAGAGGACTCATTTTAGTGTGTTTCAAGAGATGTATACTGACTGACAGGGTGGAACTCAGTAGTGACTTTGTAGTGTTTTCGCCATATGTAAAAAACCAAAGAAATTAATGAATAAAGAAATTAATATTTTTTTAAAACATCTGAATTGGATTGGATGAGGGATATAACAGTTATGATTTTTATTTTTTTTTGCTGTAGTTTAGAATATTCACAACTACTTGTTATATTTTAATAGTCTTTATTTTCTTAGTTGTGGTCTAGTCTACCATCTTCTGTGTTTCCTGTTTTATTTTGTAGAGTCTACCCCCTTGTGTACTCCATTTCCTCACGGGGACGAGTTGAGGTGAGGTTGAAGCATCCGAGTATGCACCATGTTTTCTGCTCAGTTTTTGGTGTAGTTCTGTGGTGACGTTGCAGCGCAGCCTACAGGCTTTAGGGGCTTGCCAACTGTAGGAACTTATTCAAGTTACATTACCCTTTTCAGGAACCAGGCCGTATTCGGACAGATAAGTTCCCATAACCATTTTAGCTCCTACTCCTAGGCAGGATCTGTTCGGGGTACCATAGGAACCCACATGATGTTGGTGTTTGGTGATTGGTAGCTATGCCCCTTATCAGATTTCCTCTTGTTGTATCCCTGCCATTAAAAAAAAAACAAAACAAAGAAAAACACTGTTGCAGCTACAGACAACAACAACAACAGAGCATGCAATAAATAGATCAACGAGAAGGTCAAAGCTCTTCTGACCATCTACGCCACAGAGGATATTCAGAGAGGTTTTAAAGGCTCGCAATGGAATTTAAAATGAAAAGTATTGCCTGGATTCTTCATCTCCTGACTCTCTGTGTGCTCTTCCAGCCTCGATGTTAGATGCCTGATTTGATCGTCCATCATTAATATTTCCATCATGCAGATCATGAACACGACGGTCTCTTTGCTCTACATATTAGCTTTTTGGTGGTGTTGTTTTCTCCTCTCTTTTTTTTTAGTGGCGCTAAAGTAACACGTCGCTGTCGCAGACGGTTGCGTCACATCACTCACCGTAACTCATGTGCGAACGCAAAACTAAACAGGTTCCCTGGGGAAGGCAGTTCATAGAACTAACTTTGAGGTGGACAATGTTTCCAGTGGAACTGTATGTTTGCACACCTTTCTGGAAAAGCTTCTCTTTTTTTTTTTTTTTTTAAATTAACTCTGTCTGTGGATGTAGCCCAAGTCCCTCAGTACTCATGCTCTAGGTTTTCCTTTGTCCATTGCCAGTTCATTGTGTTAGTTGTGTTGTGCTAGTCTTAAGTGTGTCAGTTAATCATGTAGTCTTCCAGGAGTCCTCAGCTCTGTCTGTTGTTTAATTAAACCATCTTAGTTCCTCCATCTGCCTCCAGTGTTTGTGTTAGACAGCATTTGGGTCCTACTTCCTCCACTCCTGCTGCCTTGATTCGTGACAGTTATGTGTGACTAAGACTGGGGGGGTGAATAATTCCTCTTTGAGAATGATTGATCTTTCACTCATTTTTCTACGATGGAATAGATTATTCTCCTTTTTGAACTGGGTGGTTTTAGCTGTATGAATCGGTGGAAACTGAGAGCAGGCGTGAGCGTATATGGGAAGGGGGGTGGGGGGTAGAGAGTTCCTCATCCTTTATTTGTCTTCACCATTTTACTTGTTAATTTCTGTATGTCTTTGAGTTTCATCATTTTTGGGGTAAATTAATGAAAAATTCTATTAGACCTGAACCTCGGTCTACTGTACCCAGCCATAGAATATGTCATGTATCACATAAAAAACCTCCATGTGCTCATACCAACACAGTATGGTCGTATTAAGACTGTGTTAAAATAACTGTACTCATATTAACACAGTTAACAAGTGGATTTTCATTCGACACAGACTTAAAACTGAATAAGTGGAAACAGCTCACAGTCTTTGTGAGGATGAGGGTCTGAATCCCAAACACTGACTTTATGAATGAAGTGTGTGTGCATGTACGTGAGAAAGAGAGATGGATCCCTGCCATAACTCTGGCGCAGAACAGATGGGAAGCCTGCAGTAGGTTTTTCCTGCTCACATCGGGGGTGACAGGGAGTGATGTTCAACCGCTGTCAGGGAATCCCGAACACACACTGTCATCCTCTACATGCTCCACATACGTGTGTGTGTGTGTGTGTGTTCCCTAAAACAAGATTTTATTAGAAAAAAAGAAAAGAAAAAACACAGGGAAATTCATTATGTCATCTTTCAGTGGACTTGAGAATAGACATCATGATATTCTTAGAAAATAAATTTTACATTTTATTTCCTGGTTAAATAAAATCAAACAAGATGCAGTTTTTGACTTCCTGTTTTAGAAGCTCTTTTTGAAATAATAATATTATGGCTGTAAAAGTGAATCTTACTAAAAATTTATGGACTTAAACCTGCCCTGCTGCTTGGTTTGGGTATGTAGTTGTTGTCGCGTACTGCTTTGAGTTTGGATTATTTCACCATTATCACCTCTTATCTCAGCTGTTTGGTTAAGAAAACATTCTTATTATTATTCCAGTAAAAAATAATGCAAGAAAAAAAACAAACAAAAAAAAAAAAAAACACTTTTTCATTGCTTTTTTTGTGCGAAGATTAAAGAGTAAACACTTCTTTAAGAGTTTAAAAAAAAAAAAAAAAGCTGCATCAAGGCTGTATTCATGATCAGGTCCTGCTCTGTCCTCTCTCTGCTGGTCTTTCCAACTCGAGCTTCACATGGTCAGTCTGTCTGTGTCTCAGAGCACATTCACACCAGCCTTTTTGATTCAAATCCTAGTATATTTGGTCCTTCCTCCACCTTTCAACCATGCCCAGCAACAGTTTTACTGGTGCTGTTTGGTCCACTTTTAGGGAATCCTGGTTCATTTGGAGTAATGAGAATGCACATTTGGAGTCTGGTGTGGTCCAAAGAAGTGGACTCTGGTCCAAAAAGCTGTCAGTGGGAAAGCAACAAACTCCAGTGGATTAATTAGGATGAGCACTAAAGAAAAACAGAAACCTCGAGACTATATAAATCTTTTGCTGTGCCTTTGTTCATTCGCACTGAACAAGCTGTTTTCAGCCCTGGCCAATCAGTGAGCTGGATTTTCTTCGTCTTTCTTCTTGGCCAGCGGTCGTTTCAGGGAAATTGCACCCCCTAGCACACAGCTGTAACTGCAGGACATGGTTGTGGGAGTTTGATTCACTTGAGTAAAGTTCTGTATGAAAGCAAATCAAACAAACAAACATTTCCTGAATTCCCCACCCAGTCAAGCCGAGTCACCCTGAGATGATCCTGATGGGAATGTGCCCTGAGTGTCAAAAAATGTCAGTCTTCAGCATTGCTTTCTCCAGCTTATGTTTATGGTGCCTTTATTGTCATTATTTTGACTTTTTTTTTTTCCCTGTACTTTTGAAATCCGGAGAAACACTGTATTACAGAAATAGCCTGCAAATATGCATGTCTAATTTAAAATGGAAAAACCTATAACATAAAAAACATGAAAAAACATAAAATTTCCACTTTGAAAAAGGAAAACTAATTTCATTTCACATAAAAGACTTGTATTACTTTTTTTGTTTCATTTATAACTATTTCACTTACGTGATAATATCTTTCATTAAAAAGCTAAACTAAAACAAATGATCCCAGGTATAAACTATTTTTATATAGAATTTTTCTGTAATTTTACAATTAGTTTTTTACCTGGTTATACTTTTTCTTGCTGTTATTTTCAAGGATTTTGTTTTCTAGTATTTTTTACAGTGTACCGTGATACTGCGAAACTGTATGAACTCTCTCAGTGACATTAAAATATAAAACTTTACATGCATTATATTTTTCCAAATGACAAGACGACATACGGCGGCATGAATGATAAATTTCACAGATAAAAATACTGAATATACTGAGAGATTTTGCACAGATCAGAAAGAATATGTAGCAACACATGCAATGTCATCATGCTGATAGATTCATATTTCTGCTCCATTTGTCTAGGCAGCAATGTAAAAAAAAAGAGTAATTGGACAGTTATTAAACCTTACTTGTCAAACTGCACCACTGGACATATTTTATCTTTGGTCATGAGAAACTCAGGGTTGATTTTCACCCGGAGGCATCTCTATAAGAGATATTTCAGCAAAGTGAAAATTACAATTACTTAAAATTACAAAAAAGCTTATTACTAAGATCTATAACTAACATTAATTTTGCTTTTTAACATTATATAACTTATCAGACTACAATTATTGGTGGGAAACCCTCAGCTGCAGTTTGGCCCTGGCTTGTCCCAATAGATCACAGAACAGAGGCATCCCATAATACTTTTATATAAATTTTTTATATAGACGTTTTATATAGTTTTTGTTCTGTACAGTTTTTATTCTTATCTCTGTAATGCTGTTCTTGCACCGGTTGCACCTATGCCTAGTTTTTGTCATGAGAAGCTTATTAATAAAGTGAACCATTACCTTCCATGTGATGTCCTTGAAAGGGTCAGTCACGCTTTTATTTTTCTAGACTGGACTACTGCAGCTCCCTTTTTAGTGGGATTGATCAGTCTCTCCTCTGCTGTCTTCATCTGGTCCAAAATTAAGCTGCCCGCCTATTAACGGGGACAAGATGTGTAAGCACATCACCCCAGTATTGCGTTCTCTTCACTGACTGCCTGTTTCTTTTAGAATCATGTAAAAAAATGTTATTTTCCCGAGCTCCTGCATCGTCATCATCCTTGTAGAGATCTGAAGACCAAATACTGTTGGTGGTTCCCAGGACTCGACTTGTGACTATAGGGAGACAGAGCCTTTTCAGTTGCAGCCCCTAAACTCTGGACTGGTCTCCCTCTTTCTGTGAGGTCTACCATAACTCTTAATTAATTTAAATCTCTTTTAAAAACTTATCTTTCTAAGCTGGCTTTTAACTCTGGAGAGTATGTTCACAAGGGCAGTTCTTGTACTGTCTTCTTATGACTTCTATTATTATTATAGGATTTTAATTCACCTGTACAACACGTTGGTTACCTTAGGGTGTGTTGAAAGGGTTTTATGAATAAAGTTTTTATTGACTGATATGACAATTTTAGTGACAACATTAGATTATTTTAATGTTATGACAGGTCTGAATTTCACATGGGCTCTGGTTTCTTTGGGTTCATTAATCCAGATTAAGCTCCAGTCATGACAAGGAATTTTGTCAACAAAGAGAACTAACTTTCACTGCCTTCACGGGACAAATATGATAAATTTAACATCTTTAATTACTGTTGTGTGTAATGATCGTTTCAGGAAGACCCGGGAATTCAGCCCACACAGTGATGAGTTTAACAGTTTATTAGATGCAGAAAAGGAGCTAACGGACGGCAGGTGCAGCAACCAGGTCCAGGAAGAGGGGCTAGGCAGGTAGCGGAGGTCGGTCCAGAAAAAGGTCTAATCCAGGTAGGCAGAGTTCAGGATAGTCCAGCAGGGATCAGGCAATCAGGGAGTCTGTGAGTGGCAGTGAGGTCAGCAACAGGGATCTAGAACAAGACAAGATTTATTACAGAATAACAGGGAAGGCAAATGACCATCTGGCAGGGAAGCAGACATTGAGGAGGGATTATATAGGGTGGTGAACAGGTGAGGAGAGTGAATGCTGATGAGACCCAGGTGGAGCAGATGAGCCTGATTGCGTAAGCTGCAGGCCAGCCCTCATGACAGTTGTGTTTGCATTTCACAACTAAAAAGGTAATAAAAAGACAAATATAATGTTACACACCCAAACAAGTAAAGTCTAACGCCATCTCAATCATGCTGGAGCCTTTCAAAAATGTCTGTAATATAATCTTAACTCGCAGAGACACTGACTGTGTAAGATTCAAGGTTTCTAAATTGCCAATTGCTTCGGTCTGCTTATAGACCTGGATGCATGTGACTAGTCATGCATAATATTAGTCATGCGACCTGAAAGGGGGATGTAGACCACAGTTGAGGGAATGGCAATGGTAGCATCACCAATCGCTGTAAATGGGTCCTGTGGACTTTACTACATGGTGTATCAAGCAGGATTACGCAAGCACATTTCCAGTGTAGACAACTGCACCCGCAGGGAGAAGACAGAGACAAACAGCAGAACAAAGCAGGGAAAGGAAAAGAATAACGAAGGAAAGTCTTTTATATTTCCTGCACAAAGAAAACCCATGACTGGATCATATGTCAGACTGAAGAGGTCTAGAATAGCTGCAGTATTGATTTCCACAGATAGGCAATAAATGAGGGAGAAATAAGGGAGGAGTTGAGGATATAAGGTGATTTGACCACACTAGGGCGAGACAGCAGCCCCAGTGCCAAAGCAGACAGGACAGAGGGAAGAACAGTGGAGGCAGAAGAAAATAAAGAAAATGGAAAGTGACAGGAAAAGACATGGGATGCAAGGCCCTGCAGCAACCCCTGAGAAAAAGATTGACTCACAGGATGCTTCACTGGAGAAGCAGCGATTTCTGCTTCCACATTAGACTGTCAGCATTTCCTCCTTCATCTGATCCATCTTCTATGCACAAATCAGGAGTTGGACTCAGATGCAACAAGTGTTGCAGCTGAGAGGACATGAGCATTTTCACAAAGATGCATTTAACGCATCGAGCTGCTGCACAACAAGTAAATGAAATTTCTGATCAACAAGTGAAATTTTTACACACAGTTCACCCAATCCGTTAACGAAAACTAGACAAAAATATTTTCATCAACGCGCATTTTTCACCGGACGAATACTAGACTAGACGAGACTAAAACCCCCTTTCATAAACAATAACTGGGACTAAATCGAATGCATTTTCGTGGACTAATAAAGACGAGACAAAAATGTAGTTCACAAAATAAAAACTGGGCTAAAATCTATGGACATTTCAGTTCACGAACACAGACCAGATGAAATTTATTAATATATTATTATATGATATGATTTTGTCAGATCCTGTCTTCTCCTCCTCGGCTCTTCCGCCACTCACACACTCCCCCTTTCAAACCTGGTGCACAAAAACATGGGACAGACAGGAGGTGGATTCATGCCATGCACGTGCTATATGGACCCATTTTCGCTACATTGAAGTGGAGAAAAAAACCTTATGTTTGATTTTAGTTGAAGGGAAGAACTGTGGGCACAAGGTAGATGAAAAGAACACAAACCTGAAGAAACACATCACAGTTCACCACAAAGACATTGTGGTAATTAACAAAAAGTTTGGTGGTGGTTATTTATAACGTAACATTAAACCACTGGCTGTAAATTTCCAACAATAACGTTAAACCGACGGCAAACCACTGGCTAACTTACTAGCTTCATAGCATGTAGTGATAGTAGCTACGTGTTGGTAGAATTGTGTGTGAAGTTTAATTTATGCTAACTTAGATATGTTATACTGGTTGGCTAACTACGTTTTCAGTTGGATTGCAAGTTTAATTTAAGCAGACAGAAAAATGAGCTAATCTAGGAGCTGCAAGTGAGCTATGGTTAACACAAAACACCTGGGCAGCTACACATGGATGCAAACTAAAAATTAAATGTGCTAAAACAAATCATCCAGATAAATAAAATAATAAACCACACTTAATTCAAAACAACTTTAACCTTAATTTTAATACATTAAAAATAGCCTAAATGTGGTATAAAAGTAAGTAAAATTGTCTTTTGAATGTCTGGGGTCGCCAGAGTTTTGTGATATAGAAATGGGGTTCCAAACTAAAAAAAGGTTGGGAACCACTGCTCTAGGAGTTTGCATCTCAGTGTATTTATTTTGATTTGAATTAGCATCAATATTAATATAAATAAATGCAAACATAAAATTACCTGCAATTATTTAAAATAGGATGGTTATGTTTTAGGTATGAGTTTTAAATGGATTGTTAAATGTAGTTTAACAATGTTAAACTTCATTTAACCATGTTCTACTAACTACTAACAATGTAATATACTACTAACAATGTTCAATATTATCTGCTGACACAAAAAGTGAAAGTGTAAAATGATTATCCTGACTAAATCTAGACTAAAATGCTGACAGTTTTTGTCGACTAAAACTAAACATGATGTTTTCTTGGCCTAAATTAAAGACTAAAGTGCTCGACTTATAGTCGACTAAAACGTGACTAAATAAAAACGAGATGTGGTCGACTAAATTGTATATAATTTAATAAGCGCGATTGAAACTGGACTAAAACTGAGACTAAATTTAAAAATGGCTGATGAAATTAACATTACACCTTTCATTTCATAAATGATCCTTTGGAGTCACAGTTCTGAACTCAATGTTCAAATCAAAGTCTGACCAACAGGAGGTTAAGGGGGGCCCTATCTATCTCACATACATCAATATATGGTTTTCATCATAAAGATTCTTTTCTGATGACTTGGGAAAGGTCCTAAAGCAAAACATTATTTCTGCATCCATGTAGTAAACTCTACAGTATTTAAGACGCTCACCAGCTCAGGCTCTCTGCCTGATGCAAACTGGCTTTGGAAGAGAAAAAATGACTGTCAGCATTTAGTAAAGAGTCACAGTGGAATTTACCGGAAGGCATGGACACTGTGATTTTCATGCCTGGTTCTGTTGCATATGTCATGGAAGTTTCCCTTGCAGAGTGCAAAATTTGGGAAGGAGGATATTAAAATGTTTCTCTGCTACTTTTCTACCAAGACATGTACCCTTCATCTATCTGCTCGTTTTACTCTTTTTCACAGATGACAAAAGGATGTCATAACATTTGCAGTTGCTCTTCCCCTTACTATGTCACCAAGCCATGTCATTCTTACTTACACATGCACTCAGCAGATACTATATTAATATACATCTGTCCAATTAGTTGTTGACACAAATACATAATCAGCCAATCCCATGGCAGCATGTGGTCATAGACATGGTGAAGATGACGTGCTGAGGTTCAAACTGAGCATCAGAATGATAAAGTGATTTTAAACATTGCGTGGTTGTTGGTCTGAGCATTTACTGGGATTTTCACACACAACCACCAGCCCATTCCCCTGCAATTACCCATCTGTGTTAACACGAGGGTCTTCGTCAATCCTTCGACCTGCTGCAGTCACAGTGTCATAGCTTCACTAATTAGCGTGACAGTAAATCTTTGACAGAAAATGCATTTTTATGCTGAGTTATCAACCATTTTGCTTCACTGACTTCATTAACTGTTCGTTACCATGCAAAATATGAATATTTAACTGCAATTTACAATTATTATCAATTTAAAGCAATTCATTTGTTTTTTTCTGGCTTTGGACCGGTATTTTCTAATTAATGAAGCGACCCCTGTGAGGTAGCTCAGGCAGGCTTGTCAAGTTGCTCTGCTGCTTCCCACTGGATCTGCCTCACACTCCACATCCCACATGTCCATCGTACACATCCAATCAGGGCGGAGCATTTAAGCTGTTTCTGTCATACGCACAAAGAGTGAAGTTTAAATGTTTTGAAAACACTGTTGTACAGGCAGAAAGTTAATATTTTATTCAAACTATAAAACACACCATCTTCATGGTTAAAGTTGCTTTACTGGACAAGCTGGTCAGGACTCAAACCCTGTTTCCCAGTGGCATAGGGGTTTACCTTAGAGGCTGGGAGGAAAGACAATCATTGGAAGAATTTAAATCATGCCTGAGTTTGTATGGTAACCCACTTTTAACTCCTGTCTGTGTGTGTTTGGAGGATGTAGAGAGAATGTGATTGATGTCAGACTGACACGTCAATGTCAGATCACCTTCCAATCAAACGCATGACGTGTCTGTCATAGCTGTTCAATAAATGAGATGCTCTTCTAATATTGAATTTAAAGTGATATCTCTAACTTCCTATTAGCAAAATAACAATTGGAAGAAAATTAAGTGAAACTCAAAAAGGTGATACCAACTACAGAAAATGCAGAAATAACAGCTATTAATAGGTTCACCCTGCTGGCTGGATACTTGAAAACTGCAACCCCGTGAAATTCAGCTTTTTTTCCACAATGTTATCCATAACTGAACATAATCTGCTATAGGAGAGATATAGCTAATGTTATGCAAGTTTCTCATGGACTAGTTCAAAGTTCATTTCAGTTGTTTTAAGTTAGAAGTGAGAATGAAAGACTGAACTAGATAAAAATGTTGCTAGTAAGTCATACCCCTGAAGGCTGCAGGCAGTGAAATCTGGGTGGTTTGGAGCTGTTGTTATGAGGTCTTGCTCTTGATGTTTTTTTTTTGTTTTATTTTGTTTTTTTTGTTGTTTTTTTTTTAATGGAGAGAACATGCTCTCTCAAACTTGCAGACAGACATAACCTTAGCGTAGTCAGTGAGCACGTTCATTTGAACACAACACTGGATATCGCACCCCTCTGGATATATAATATATAAATGATCAGATCCATAACTATCGTCAAGCATAGATGAGATAGGTAGCATGCTGCCATATACATTAGAATTATAATTAAATTACTTCTTACTCAAATCATCTGATCAGGGCGGAGCATTTACACTGTTTCTGTTTTGCTCATTCCAAAATAGCCTCCACCAGCAGAGGCACCGCCGAGTTGTTGGCCACCATTATTCAGCTCTGGAAAAATGGCGTCCATTAGTGTGCCTACTGTTCATAGTTCCACACTGGATTTTTATTCAAGATTAGGGCATCATCCAGGTACTTTCAGAGCACTGAGTTTTTTGCTTAAATGTCGGTGTGAACACACTACGCACTTAAACTGCGTTAAAAATAGGGCAAGGGGGCTGATTGAGACACACCTACTATCCTGTCCAGAATTCCATCAGCCTGAAGCTAGTTATTCAGATGGATATAGCCTCATGCTCAAATTTCACAAGTATTAGCCACTGATATATATTTAATAGTCTTATTTCTGGCTGTAAAAGGCTGTAAAACTGTGACGTTAATTTTGTCCAGGCTGTTCCAACTATGGCCAGCAGTGGGCAGTGCAGCACCATGGTGTACCTGTTTGATCCAGTCTTAGAGCTGGGATTTATGGCTCTTTGAAGGGAGCCGGATCTTGAGGAGCCGTTCCTTTCAAAGAGCCATTCAAAAGACTGGCTTGTTTTTACAATATCTTACAAAATTTTACAATATATAAGAATGACAAACAATAAAAATAAGTACCTATATAAAATCTACTATACAAGATTTAAAAAATTACAGGAAAAATATAGATAAAAAAAAGGATAAACCTGAGCAAATTCTTTTATATGTTTTGGATAGAACTCACAATTTTTGTTTCCGAGCAATACTGTCTGCCCATAGATGTTTCACATGAATGGAGTGTTTGGATATCAGACTTCTATAATGTCAAAAATGTGATAAAGGCAGTGCGGAAAACTTGTATATAAAAAAAATGGCTCACAAATGAACAGCTCACAGCCGTGACTCAGTTCCCATTGTTCATTTAAAAGAGCCAGTTTAAGAGAATCGATTCGTTCATGAACGTCACATCTTTATCCAGTCTGTTAACTACATCTTCTTACAACTGGAAAGCCATGGATTTGCCTGTCTCACAGTCATTCCTATTTTCTCAGGTCAGTGACACTAAACAATCACAAAACACAAAGTTTAGTGTTTTTCATTTATTTTGGCCTAAATGACTGTTTATTTTATCAGTTATATAAACCATTATTTTGGAATGGAGACTAGCTAAAAATATATTAGCATAGTCTCTATCCCAAAATAACAGTTTATATAGCTGATAAAATACGAACGCTGAAAGGGTTTACATATAGTAGTATAGTATTTAGAGATATTTAAGTATTGTGAGTATGGAGGTGTTGTACATGCGGTAATATGTAAACATCTGGTTATGAGTTTGAATGGAAAGAAGAGAAACAGTACAAGAAGCATGACTTTTTGAATATTTTGTTTGTTATAAAACAACTGAGAGGACTTTTATGAGGGAAAGCCACATATTTGCCTGTCACACAATCATTCCTGTTTTCTCAGGCATAAACTTCAGTTAGGTTCCCCTGAGACCTCTAACAAGAACATAACTCTGTGTGCAAGTTGCATTGTTTTCTCATCACTTGTCATACACAATGGGTTACAAGCAGGTGCGAGAACCAAAATCCCTTTAGTTTGTGTCTTTATTGTATTATCCGTAGTGGGATAAAAAGTAAGACAGGTGACAGGTGGCCTCAGCATGCCCCTGCATTCAGCAAGACAATCCATATTGTCTGTGTGCAGCAGATGTCATGCATCCTTCATAACCCTACAGAACATCTCAAACAGCCAGTTACAATATCTATCTGCATGCAGGGACCACTGACATACTGAGCCCTGAAGACGTCATGTCAGTAGATCTGTCAGGATGGCTTCAAATCATCTTAAACATGGATTCACTTGCAAGACGTTGCCTCTAACCTTTAACACACTCAGGCACTTCGTCCCTTAATAAGTGACTGCACCATTTTTCTTATTCAGCATTGTGTTTTATCTCACAGCATTTCATGTGAACTCAACCGAAAAAGATTGTTTCAAATACACCACTGGGGAAAGAGGGGAAGAAAGGGCATGGGTGCCCTCTTTAGTCCATTTGGTTACTCCATCCAAGCTGACTAAGATGGTAATAAAGGCTAATGAATTAAGCTGGCCTTAAGGGTTCTTTAGGAATAGTTTGACACAGAGATGAACCACCCATTCGGGAAAATAATGTCACAATACATAATGGCATTTTGTAAGAATTTCCTTGTAAAGCTTTCCATGTCTCCTTCTTTAATGCATTATTAAAGCACATCCATGTGATGTAAGTATTCACGAGGTTTTAAGAATTTTGATAGACTAGTCGATCATTTCTTTTATCTAATATAAAAAAAACCAAAAACATTTTCCCACTAAAATGTGATACTATATGAATGTTTTATTTTATATTGTTATGTTTAAATGTCTTTATACAGAGAAATCCTATTTTCACACAGGGTGAGATTTCTTATTATCTGTGCCTTTGTTAAACAAGTTTAAAGATTCAGTGAGGTAATTTAGCACTTGTATAGCTTTTTTTCCAGCAAAGAAGAAAGGCCTCAAATGAAATTAAGGAATTTATGTGGAATTCACAAATTCATTAATTAAAACAGTAAACTGTTCTTGTGTTATTCGCTGTTTCAGCAAAAAAAGTTTTCCAAGTTGTTCATTTCCACATGCCCAGTCATTTACAAACCATATTTGCATATAAACGTTGTTAATTTGGAGTCCTTGCTGGGCAGAAATCTGAATATTATCACATTTGAGATCCTGATTTAATCATTTTCATAGTAACCTAAAGCTACATTTTTGTTGCTGGAGTTCTTATAAAAACTGGTTAAAATCATTTTTATTTTGTCAAGCAGGCTTCTTTCAGCTAACTTATTTTCAGCTGTATAGAGAAAGATGTAAGCAGATAGCTTCCATGGGCCTTTATGTTCCACTGCTGTGGGAGGAAACAGTTTAGCCCTGATTTTGTTACTGGATGGCAAATCAGATCCAAGCTTCTAGATACAAGTATTACATTACCTGTACAGATGCCTTTCACATACTACAAAGGGGTGACCTTCCTTCACGTGAGCAGAAATTAAGCCTAAAATCTGCTGCGCTGATAGAAAATTATGAATAAACGGCACCATTTTCACACAAGAGAACACCTTCACAGGTTTACATGAGAGACCTAAGAACCTCGCAACAGTGAAGATTTTAAATCCACTTTTTTCTTATCATCTCATTGGAAAATGCTTTGGCTCATACTTTGTAGCACTAGTGAAGATGTGTGAAGTTCAGAGGTTCCTGGAGGAGCAAGGTGGATAATATAGCGTGTAGAGCATAATTCTCTTATTGATCTGAGCGTTTCCAATGCAGCAACAAACTGAACTGACTAAACTTGTTTATCTCCACAGGCCAAACAGAAGACTGAAATTAATTAGCCAAGAGAAGATATTTTAGAATTATTTTGCAGTGGAAACAATTTGGCTGTTTCACATTTATTTCCTATGGCCAAGAGCCCTCTCTTGTTTTGCAGACCAAATAGAACCCATTGCAGCAGCGCTCCCCTTTCATAGCCCCAGGGTGGTGTGTACATGTTATATTTGTGCAAGTGAACATGTGTGCAGGTATGCGTGCACGTGACGAATGAAGCAGTGAATGAGTGTTTGTGGTTCTGTGTTATTTGTAATATCGGCTGCTGCTTCAGGCAGGACTACTCTGTGCTGTAAGATGGAAACAATCCCGCCTGGTATTTTATGATAAATACGCTTTCTTGCCACCAGCCAGCCCATAACACACAAATACACATACAGTTAATTCACATCCAGGTTGGTCTGCTCTCTAAGCTCACACACATGACATTTGCTGAGCAAAACAATTTATTTTGCATGTTGCTAGAGTTTCCTTCTTCACAAACCTGCACAGCCCACATTCCAGCGAAAAATGAGGGACCACCAGTTTTGAATTCTGCGACCGGCCTTCCAGGAGGGACGTAAGGTTGTGCTGGTGATGGGATAATGCTTTGGAGTGTAATTTGAAATAGAGATAGGTCACATAGTTTATCAGGCTTATCAGATGCTAGGGTGGTTTATAACACTAACAAGGATTTTCCAACTCTGAAAAGTTAACAGTGTAATTAACCTGTTCAAGTTGGAAAATAAACTTCCAGCAAAGGTGATCGCTTACATTTAACTGGCTAATGCATCAACCGTGCAGTGTAATCACACTGTGTTGGGCTTTGAAATTGCTGTTTGTTTCTACAATGTTCATATCAGTGTGGAGATTTCAAGATTAGAGTTTGATACTTGAACAGTTTTACAGGACGTGAAGCTGAGGAAGCAGAGCTGGACTGGGACAAAAAAATCGTCCTACTAATTTTGAGCCGAGACTGGCCCACTGGGTATTGATGGAAAGACGAAGACTATGAATGAAAACAAACTTTCTTTTGATAGGGTTGTACGCTGTCTTGTTGGTGTAAAGTTAAACCTACACCATCCTCCCAGTCCTGTTATTCTATGCAGTACTTAACGGAAATCAAAAGGCTGGCTGGTCTAATTAACCTGAACAATGTACAACGTAAGATGGGATCCAGAAATTAGGACAGAGAGGAATAGAGGTGAGACATGATCATTAATTAATATTAAAATTAATGAATAACAGAGTCTGTGATATTTATAGAATATTTATTCACCACATAGAAAACCAGTACAGCAGCACAGAACATTTCCTCCAACATGGAAACCTGTAAAAAGTGAAAGGAGACAGAGAAATGTGAGAAAGAATGACACTTGATGCATTTGCTCAGATGATCACAACATTTTTACTCTGGAAAAATAGTTGAATCATGTATTCTATACAGTACTTAGATAAAACCAGGCAGGCTTCCAAAAATGAGTGACAGCATTGTGGAAGAGACAGTAAGAGGTTCAGGCTGGAAGAAAACAGCTGTTTATATAAATACAACACCTCATTCTCATATTATTCCACCTAGTGTCTTATGCATTAAGATCTATTAAGATACATGAATACTAATTCATTTATTTCTTCAACAGTCTGTCGCTGCTCTAAAACGGCCACAGCAACATCCCACTGGCAATCGCCGAACCCTGAGCGCAAGTTAATGTCTGTTCAAGTTTTGTATCAACCATCCATGTTTACAACAAAAAATGCATAGGTTTTCACAGATTTATCTGCATGGTCAGATAGTGATATAGGTTAATAATGAACGTGTTATTACAGAAGTTCATTTTAATTTAGCTTTAGCGTCTTAGTCTATAGCCACTCAGCCTGGCTGTTTGATCATTAAATGAAGAAAACATTGAACCTGTAGATGACGTGAAGTTTGGCAACTGTCCTTTTAGTGAGATTGGCAAGCTGCCATTTCTGGATCTCGTCGTCTCTCGATTGTTAGGTATAAAAGATAAATACAATGAAGTAGAAACTTTCAACTCCACACAACGTTTATGTTAATGAGCTGCATCACATCTCCTAGTAAATCCTAATTTGATTTAATTAAATTATATTTGGAAGTTTAGAGGGTTTATGACGAATAATCATCTGGTTTTACAACATTTGTGCTCTGTTGAGCTTTAGCTGTTGCGGAGTAAAATAAATGACTGCATAATGTACTTAAATCAATTAATAAACATTTAAATATTTAACTACCTAGCTAATAAAGACTGTAGTTAACTAAGTAATTGAATAATATAAAATTACTCAGGCACTAAGATCACTATCACCAGTGTTACATCGTAGAAACCAGCTAGCTAGCATCTAAAGCCACATTCTAACTAGCGACGGGGTTAAGGGTTTGCAAGCACAACAAAAATAAACTACACCCAAACTTTATTTATATTTCACCCAGGTAGACTGCAGCTCATCACTTCTTACCTGATGTTCAGTTTCACACCCACTCGCACTGGTAGCATCATGGGTCTCTCCTCCTCCTGCCTCCCCTTCCCTTCGTCTACCTACGGCCATCTCCACCATCGTCATAGCTACCAGCAAACATCTGTGTTATTTTAACTAATTTGGCAGCATCTGCATGAAGGGCTTGCCTCTTTTTATCTCTATCTCTTTATTTTTCCACGCCTCCTTTCAGTTTTTTGCTGTTCACCATTTTGTTCTCCTCTCTCTGTGTATGATTGGTTGATTGACAGCCATGGCCCACTATAGTGACTATTACTGGTTTCTCATCAGGGATGGTGTTAGTGGACTTAACACTTCTCAAACCAGCATTTATGTGGTCAGACAGCAGTATTTTGAAAAGCGTGTGCATGTTGGTGCTCAAAATTTGTATGATTTTCCAAATTCCTGGTTAAAAAACCTCCAGGGGCAGAATTAAAAGCATACAAGTCAGATTAGAGGCTTATAAATATTTAATGGCAGGATGGGAACCAGACCTTCAGCTGTGGAAAGTGCCCCAAAACAAAATATTTCCTCTTCATATTAAAGTTGAGTGAGAAAACAGTAGATGCAGATAAAGTAAACACGATGATGGTTATATATTTAGGAGTTACCGTTAAAAGTACTGTGAGAAAATAATACTATTGAAAGACTGTTTAGTTTACTGAGACCAAAAAGGAAAATACATGCCCACCTTTTCATTAACACTGAAAACAGCCATCATCATATGATCCGCTGTGACCTGAGGTGAATGATGAACCAGTTTCACCGTGGTCACATTTACACTGTGAGAAATTGTTTTTTTTTAACTCTTCTTTTTCTTTTTATCCTTTTGCTGCTTCACATAAAACACGACTTGCATATAAACTTATTGTAACCGTTTACACATTATGACTGTCCTCCTGATAACGCATCTTTCAAACTTTTTCAGCTCATCCTTTTGCCTTCTTTTCTCAGGTGTGCAGAAAAACACAAAGATGGACGGGATATGGGGGTTGTCTTTTACCTAGATGAAGACAAAACTACTAACATAACTGACTAACATTAGGTGTCTGGTCCTGGGGTGCAATAATGTTAAACCACTGTATTTTAGTAGCACATTGTCTTTACTTTTTCATAAATAAATATATTCAAAATTAGAGCAGCTCACCATAAATAGACTTAGAAAGTGTATTTAACAAATTATCAATAAACTTATCAACAAGAAAGTGCTCGTTACACAGCTGAGATAACTGGCAGTTTCCAGTTATCTTGTCGTTCAGGGTCAGCAGGCAGTTTGGAAAATAAAATCCCATTCTTGGGATATCGATTGGAACATCCAAAGGTACAACACGGATGTAGCGTCATTATAATTTTTTATTTTATGACACAAAAAGCTAGCTGTAGCAGCTGAGCTGGTGGCATTACGCTTTGTTTATCTCTTTGCCACCCACGAATGTCACTGGCATGCATGTCATGTGATCAGTGAAGAAAGCTGAGAATGGTCTGTAAATATCGCAACCATTACGAATACTAGTACATTTAGTACTGCTATCATCTCCAATTACAATCAGGAAGGTAATGAAGAAATGTCCCTTATGCACAGTGCTGCCAATCCCACTGCAAGGAAAGCTTCTATTGGCTGTCCTGGAAGTTGCTAGAAATCACTAAATGATGTCATCATTTAATTAGCATAATTGAGAAACTCCATGTAATGGGCTTTATGCACAACTCCACTACTTCCTGAACTTAAGACAGCTCCTTTGTTTCCTGTCTTTCATTATTGGA
>JBAFTA010000017.1:24157174-24168895 GCA_036919975.1 Melanotaenia parkinsoni
AGAGAGAGAGAGAGAGAGAGAGAGAGAGAGAGAGAGAGAGAGAGAGAGAGAGAGAGAGAGAGAGAGAGAAAACAATTATAAAACCAGTAAAAATATAGTAGTATATTAAACAGAGTAAAAAACATGCATGTTTAGTTCGATCATCAACCTCAGGAGTGTGAGCTTCTCCAGTTTGTCTCTGATGGCCCTGTGATGGACTGGGAACTTCTCCAGAATGAACCCTGCTTCTCAACCAATGGCAGCTGTGATAGGCTGCAGCCTCTACTGAGACCCTGAATTGGATAGAAGGATAATTAAAAAAAGATTTTTTTTTTTTAATTTTAATAGATCAAGCCCAAATCCACTTGTTTTCTTCTTTTTTTGTTAGATATTCCATCCATCCATCCCTCTCTCATCCACTCATCCTTACTCACTCCCTTCTCATCCATCATCATCTTTTGCTCTCTCACTCATCCCTTCATTTATCTTCCTCCATTTCCTTCATCCTCCCTCCCTTCCTCCATCTCCACCCTTTCTCATTCCTCTGCATATCATTCATCTGTTTGTCCTTTCACCAGCTTCAACCAAGTCAGTTTAGATCACTGACATCCTGACAGCTAAATTAGCCTGATTTTCCTCATCCAGCCCAGATGAGCCAATCACAGAACTGTCACATCCATCCTATTTATGTACTTCTTTTTTTTTTATTTATTTAATTTTTTTTTTCACCCTGGGAGCCAGGCCTTGATGGTCCTTGTCTAGGTGGCTGGGGTCCCTGCACTGCACACTTATTTTTGCTGTCTGGGCTCCTGTCTGCTCTGATCTGGGCGGTTTCTATTGCGAAGATCTCTGTGGCTCTTGGTGCTGGTTGGAGGGAGTGTACACTGGACGTGTCACCAGTCCATCGAAGTACCTGCTTATGTTGTTATTTTAATACTCAGTCTGGTGAGAATGTTTGTGTGTGTGTTTGTTTGGGGGGGCATGTGAGGCAGATAAAGTATGACAGTGCATATTTGTGTTTCCTAAATTGTTCTAACTCAAGTGTGTGATGGCTTGTGCTTTTAACTTTGTGGTGTTTTTTTCATGGAAAGCACTTTGTTTTACCTGTTGTATGAAAAGTGCTTTATAAATAAGATTTGATTTGATATCGGTAACCTCTCATTAAACCAGAAGACGAACATCGTTGTGGCACGGTCCTTGATAATGAAATGGAGTATACAGCACAGTATGCACTCTAAAACTAAAGTAAATTTGATTGCATCTCCTAAATAGAAGACAATTAGATTATTTTAGGTAAAGAATCAAAAACAGATGAAAATAATAACTGTATCTCAAAAATCTATCCAGTCTGTTTTAACTGTGGCCGGCCTAGCTGTGTCATGCCATGACAACGTGGCGTGACACAACTGAGGCCTCAATTATGTGAGCAAGGTGAGAGATTGAGAGAGGCTCATCAATCACAGCGGAGAGGCGAGGCAGTCTAAATTGGCAGCTGTCTCGTCTGTGGGCAGAAGACTCAGGAGGCTTGTTGAAATTATAATGTAAAGTCGGCCTTGCTGCCAAGTTGTCAATGACACCGTGGTCTAATACAGCCTTTACGTTTCTACCTTAAGGCTGACAAGTAAACCAAGCTTTCTGCAAACCTCTTCTTTCTAAATTGCTTTGTAACTTTGGTTTTTCTGGTTTGTTCTGAATAACTTCTGGAGGAAACTCTTATCAGTTATGTTGAGACATCGGATTCACTTTCATAGGGGTGAAAAGAAGTTTACTGGATCAAACTATTTTTGCAGGAAGATGATATACAGCACACACACTTAATTCAGTGGGTTGAAACATGCAGACCAGAATATTTTTTGCTGTGGAGGTTAGAGGGCATATATGTAGGGTTTTGGGTTAATGCAGTGGTTACCAAACTGGGGGGGCTAAATACAATTGATATGTTGTGCACTGTTAGCAAAACATAATAAAAAATAAAATAATACCAAAAATACCAAAATAAAAAAAGACAACAAAATTTAACTCCTTGTGGACTTGCTTCTCCTGGCTTTATAAAACACTGCAAGCATACAGTTGGCATTTTATTTAGGTATCATTCACATTATTTGCAGAAAACTAGCTGTAAAAAAATAAGAAAAACATTCACAAGTCTGGTTGGAACAATATGAGATCTTAAGAAAATAAAATATGTTTGTGTAAAATAATGCAACAGGTCTTTCTTTTTGTCATGTTGCTACAGTAGCCCCTGAAGCGACTAATGAAACAACACTTTGTGCAGAGTGTTTTGTTTTTGTTATTTTTTTCCAGGGCTGTGTTTTTCCTACAGACTTGGAAGGGCAAGTCTAATTGGGATTATCCAACATTTTAGGACATGCCCATTGACTGTGAGGTGTCAGAAAAACCCAGAAGACTTTTAAGTGGTGATGTAATTCCACCAGAGACTCTTCAGAAACTTGATTCCTAACAACAGGGCTGTTTTCTGTATTAGTGTCACATAATTTCCACCTGTATGCCAAATAAATACACATATTTAGTTTAGCCTCCACAAAACGACCACTTCACATGCTTCTATTTGTGGTTGTTAAAAGGACTTTTCATCCATGTTTCTGATTAAACAAACGGCATACTGTAGTAGCAGAATTTTAGCAGAAGTAGAAATCATATTTCTGACTGCACTACATGCACTAACTAGTGAATTTGCTATACACACCCCAAAATAAGGCTCCCATGAAAGCCCTGTTGTAATTTGAGCCCTGATTGTAGTACATATAGGCACAAAGACATTCCACACAGATTCAGAAATTCCAAAAGACATCAAAAGACTTGAAAAATAAAATACACTAAAAAGTAGAACACTAAAATATATCTTAAAAAGACTAAAAGCTATTCAAATATTAAGATACGCTAAAAGAAATAAAAAGGCTAAAATACATTAATAAACAAATACAGACACACAATTCTCATGTTGTGGCAACAGCCGAGGAGTACAACAGAGCTCATTTCGCAGTTTGGGTGCCAGTACGGAAAAAGATGGTTACTTCAGGTTTTGAGTCTGGATTTAGGAAGCTACTTTGTAGACCTAAAGTTCAAGTTCAGTTTTATTTGTATAGCACATTTACTGCAACACCAGTTGCCCAAAGTGCTGAACAATAAAACGCCTACACAGTAAAACAATAAAATAAATAAAAACAAATATATGACCGGAATAAAAAGTAAAAGCAAGCAAATGTCAAGCTCAACTATGTTCGAAAGCCAGTGCAAAGAAGTGGATCTTGAGCAAGGACTTAAAACTAAGAACAGACTGGGCAGCTCTAATGTCGAACGGCACGCTGTTTCAAAACTCTGTAAGCTCTGTAACCCTATGGTTTAAGGCTAGAAGAAGTGACCTGTAGAAGCTGGGTAGAAGACTATGCTAGTGCAGCAAATCTGACAAATACAAGGGAGCCCAACTGTTTAAGGCTTTAAAAAAAAAAACAGAATTTTGTACTGCATCATAAAACTAACGGGAAGTATCAGGTGCAGGGGTAATGTCATCAGGTCACCTCCTCCCTGACTGAACAGCTGCAATTGGTGCAAAGATGACTGGTCAAGCCCATAATACTGGGAGTTGCAGTAATCTAAGTGGGACATGATGAAGAGGTTTTCTAGGTCTGGCTTGGGGCTTAATCTTGCCAAGCAGCCTCAAATGAAAGCTTTTAACTACTGAACTGACCTACCTGTGGAAGTTAAAAAAGCTTTCAAAGATCACACCAAGATTTTTTACATGGGTTCAATGGTGTGAAGTAAGCAAACTAAGAACAGTTACAGCACCGTTCAGAAGCTCAGAACTTCCCAAGACCACAGTTTCAGTTTTCTCCTCATTTAAATAGAGAAACATTAATTCCATTCACACTTTTAATCTTTCAAGCAAATTACTAAGATAAAGCAAAGCAATGGTAGGCAATATTGTGCTTTTTAAATATAGACCCCAAAAGCAGCACATACAAGGAAAAGAGTAGTGGTCCAAAAATGGACCCTTGTGGGACCCAACTGAACACAAAAAGACCAATCTGACAAATAAGACCAACACATTGTTCCAAGCGTGTCAAGAGGTGTTGGTGGTCAACTGTGTCAAATGCTGCGGTTAGGTCTAAAAGAACCAGGACAGCAGGACTTCAGTAGTTAAAAGAAGGTCATTAAAAACTCTTAAAAGTGCAGGTCCTGTGGAGGGATTTAAAACCAGAATGAATTTTTTTTAAAACGTTATTAAAATATAAATAAGCCCATAATTGTATGTACACTTTTGATAGAAAAGGAAGACCTCACTTATTCCAACAGAGGAACTTCCATCAGTAGCACAAAATTAGTCCTAAAAAATTTGATATTTAAATTGTTTAAAATGGCAGAATATGTTCTCAAAGTTTTTAGCCACTAATATATAAATTGTATGAATAATTTAACATATGTGGCCAAATTCTGTTTAAAAAAAATCACAATTTTTCCTTACAACTGAATTGAGTTTATTGTATGCATTTCTGAATGATGGAGAAAGAGAAGACTTAGCTCAGCATATGGCTTTGTTTACAGAAAATGTCTTTTTTGTTTGAAATGGCCAGACGGAGAGAAACAACCCTGTAAACAAAGCTAAGTCCTTGGAGGCAAACCACCAGGAAATGTGGGTCAGAACAAGCTGAAGAAAGAAGCACAAGCTTCATCCTCACTGAAATATTTCCTCTAAAGTTCTTTCTCATTTTCTCCTCAGTTCCACACATTTTTCCAGCTCTATCATTAGTTCCTTCAATTTAAAATTCCAGCCTAATTTTCCATCAATGATTGGGTAAAATCTTCACGTGCAATCGTGGTATCTGTGGCAGTAATTGCTCTGGAAGCTGACAGATGTGCTTTTAAGTGCTAATGCAGAGGCGGAGAGTTGGTACACGAGGGATGTGAGCTGAAGTCAGCACATCCAAGCTGATAACAAGCCCAGTCTAAAGTCAGTTAAAAGTCAATCAATGTTGTTTAGGAAAACTTTCACAACTTCACCTGAGTGGCAGGAGGGCTTCTTTTGCATCTCCAGATAATGATGTGTTGGGTCTGCTGCTGATCTGAACTCAGGTACAGTTTACTTTTAAGGAGAGATTATCACAAATGGGGGGAAGGCACTCTGGTAGTAAGTAAAGAGACATGAAAGAATGGACTTTTATATCACGGCAGCCAACCTCTTAAAGATGCCCTGGAGAAATGGTCTTTTGTAGATTTTATATGGTTTCCTTTAATGAAAAATTCTGTTCGCTCCACCATCCATCAACCCATCCAGTTATGTGCACAACCTCAAACCCAGTTATTTATAGGCTCTCTGCATACATCTCAGCCTCAATCCATTCACAGTCAAGGAAAACACAAACTGCTGGTAATGAAAAAGGCCTAACGATGTTTGTGTTTATGTCCATATTCAAGTGTGTTATAAGGACTTTATAAACTCAAAACAATCTACATATTCTTGTCGAAATGCCACAATATGATCCCCTAGCAAAAAACATACAGAATCACCACTCCTGGTGCATTTTTATTTAGCGATTTGGCTATTTTTTTTTTTTTTTCAATCAAAATGTTTTTTATTGATTTTCACATAATAATAGAAACATCTCAACAGCACATTGTAGGCTCCCACAGAGTCTATGATGTGGGTGTAAAACAAGTATGTAAACAGTAGAGTGACAGGGATATGGACTAGGGCCACCAAAAGCCAACAGTTCAAGTTATCGACAAAGTACAAATCTATCACTGCACTACAGAACAGAGTTTCCAGAGAGCCAATGAATTGGCAGCTTTTGTACACTGCACTTGTCACTTTGCTGGTGAGCAAATGAAGCACCAAGTTAAAGAGTTGAGCTTTCGCATTTTCTTTCCACAACCCAGCCAAATCTCACAGACAGAAACAGAAGTCAATGTTTGGGACAGAACTGTAAATATAATAAAAAGAAATAATGTTTACATCTAGAAAAGTCCAAACAGAAATCCTCTCTAACACCTAAAAACAGAACAAAACAATTTGAGAGAAGAATTTATGAAACGTCAATTAGTGGATAAAAGGGATAAAGTGATAAATTTTAATTTTGCGTAGGACAAGAAAATGGTGCTTTGGTCTATTCAAATTAAAATATTTAAAGATGACCGCCTAAATAATAATAATAAAAAATGTCAAAATTTGTCTGAATAATAATAATAATAATAATAATGCATCTCACCACAAAGGATGTTACAACTTTTCTACAGGAAGGACATATTAACTCAGTGGCATGGCTAGCAAACAAATGGTAAACAGACTTGTATAGCGCTTTTCCAGTCAGTTTGACCACTCAAAGCACTTTACACTACTTATCACATTCACACCCCGATAGGCAACGTGGGGTTAAGCGTCTTGCCCAAGGACACTTCAGCATGTAGTCAGTGGAAGCCTGGAATCGATCCGCCTACCTTCCGGTCGAAAGACGACTGCTCTTCCTCCTGAGCTACAGCTGACACGATATATAGGTTCATAGTGAAACCTGAACAACAAAAATATCCATGAGAAGTCTCCATCTTGTAACGATCTAATAACTACATGATTTAGGCCCAGGAGGAACTTATCTTTCAACCTCACATTAACTTATACAATAGCCGGCTCCGTCATAGTTCATTTGCTTGCGTACTCCTGTTGTTACTGGAGGAAGCCACTAGGGGGCACATTAGAGAACTCTGGCTTGATAGAGTTGCTGAATCTGTAGGGTGTAAACAAAACGATAAACATGGTATTGATAGAGGTTAGTGATTGGTTCATCTTAGATCACAGTGAAAAAATAAATAAATAAATAAAACACAGCAGCTGTATCATAGATGGTATGTACAACCTCTAAACCAGCACAGTGTGACAATGACGAGTATGTCTTGCTTGTTTTGCCAATATAAGAAATTAACAATAACAATCATTATATTTTCCAATAATTTGAGTGTCTCAGATTAGTTTCCACTTGTACTCATGCCTTAATTATCAACTTCTAAAAATGTACTGTGCAGCAATATTGATACTACATAAAGATGCAGGAGACTTCAGATTTCTTTAAAGCTTTCCATAATTTTCACTGCTGTCAACCCTGTGACCTTACATCTGGTCAAACTGGTCTCCCTCCCAGTTACTCACAGATTGCAGCGAAAATGTAGACATCATTTCTGAGTACAAGAACAAACATACTTCTAACAAATGCAAAATATGCAAACACGAAATATATTATATTATTAAAAGCAAGTTTATTCTCGGCCTACACTGAAGCCTAACTCATAAAACATTGTTTTCTATTGGTAAAGTTTCCACCTTCAAACTGTTAGAAAAACCAGAGGATCTTCACCAAAATACTTTTTTCTTTTAATTTATTTTTTTTATGGTTTAATGAGTCCGTAATTGTTTTCTTTATGGTTTACATTTTTTTCTTTACTTAATCTAAAATAAAAAAGCAATCAGATACTAAATGTTGTCTGTTGTTTTCATGTTGGGCAGTGATGGGAAACCCTCACTGAGAGTAATCCATAAAAACACATAAAGAGGACTTTGGCTCCATATTTATCTAAATGGGTACAATTCACCTAATGATTCACAAACTGTGCAATGAATACTTCCTGACCCATATAATTTAAATTACATTTAGTAAACCCCTCAGTGGATGGGGCCAAAGGAAGAGTCATGGTTAAACGAATACAGATATCCTGAAGATGCTTTCAGATTGAAAAAGTTTATTTGTCTCAGTTCTGTTTTAAATGGCTGCATCTTATTCTATTGATGTCACCAACTATAATCTGATCCCATAAGAAAAGGAAGAATAAAACAGAAAGTAAAACAGAAATAGACATTTCAGATAGGTTAACTAAAAAGAGGCAGTCAGAGAGCTCAGCCTGCATCACAACAAAGCCAATTTCTGCATTTTAAACACATTGACTGGGTCTGTTTTATGTCTTCTAAAAGTCCAGGTAAAGTAAATTCAGATATTTGAATGGAAACATGTTAAAAGTGTTCAACAGTACATGCTTAAAACATGTTATAAGGTTGAGAACTCTAACTTATGACTAGTAGATTAAAGGACAGTTTTATTCACAGCCATCAGGATGCTAAATGCTGCTTATCAGTAAATTAGATAGCTGCCATGTCCATGTTCATCTCAAACCTCATGTTTACAGCCTGAAAGCGACCAAGCGCAATAAATCCTCATATACCTTATCATATACCACCGTACATATCCCTTCAACATATGTGTAAAGATGTATATTAAACAAATATGCATTTGTTTTTATATGTATACATGTGTATTTGTGCATACATATGTGTATGTATGTGTATATACAAACATATGTATGGCATGCATGATCTAGTCCCATTTGATAATGGTGGACACAAAACCTTACCAGCGCTCCTGGCAGGACTCCCAGCTCACCTCTGTCAGGTTCCTACGCCACCCTCATGGCGGAAGAAATAACTTGCTCTGAAGAATAAAAAGGGCTAAGTGGTAGGTCCAAGAAAGATTAATGAGATTAAATCTATGCACTATGCAAGCCGAACAGCTTGGCACAAGGAAGATGCAAAAGTCCCATAGTGAACGAGCAACATAAAAAAGGTTCATGTTTTCTTAAAAAAAATTTAAAGAAGAGGAAGAAAAGACAATTAGCACTCAACTGAAGCTTTGTTGAACACATTTATTGGAAAGTCTTTACAGGACGGTAACAAAAGTTATAATTCAAAACTTCGAAGCAGCAGAGGCAGCCAACAAACAGCAAACTGCATCTTTTCCTGTGGTTTTGTGTTCCCTTCATGGCCAGCAGCAAAAGAGTTTGGTGTTTAAAGGTGGAGTCAGTGAGGTAATCAATTTTTCATAAAATCAGCTTGTGTTTTAAGACTGCCTCAGAAGACAGTAAAAACAAAAAAATGTAGCTTGGACAAATCCACACACTACCTTTGTCTAAATACTAAATCTTTGTCAAAAGTGAGTTTTACCACTAAGCCAATTTGTAGATGCCTCACAGCAGTTAATTCAGCTTAAGAGGAAAAGTTAACAAGACCATTAATGAGACCATTAACGAGACCAGGCCGCAGACAAATGTGTGGGGAGGGAACCTGAACTTGATTAGGGTACACAGTTAAAATATAAAACCAGCAGTAAGATGTGATTAAAAATGTATCAAAAAATGAGATGATTTTGCCTCAATATATATATATATATATATATGATTTCATCTACTGTTTGTGTCGTGCTTGAGTTTCAGGTCAATCTAGAATTACCAATCAACCTAACATGCATATTTTTTCGCATTGGGAGAAAGCAGGTATGGTGGCCCAGAAGGATAAAGAAACAAAAGTCATAACACAAATGCAAATGGCAGAACACATAAGCCCAAACAGAAGTTATGCCACAACAGAAGCGAGCAGCAATCAGGCCCTGTCAGATGGTGTGGAAGACGTTTGAGATGTAAACTGATGCTTTATAATGTTCATTAATGTCAGTATGTGCTGTAATTACCAATGTTGTTCACTGTGTTATATTTATACAAGGAAAAATGGATGACATAGCATTTGTTTATCAAAGGTTACTGCACGTTGGTGGAAGGTGGTAATGTGGCCATGATCATGGCCGTAGAGGAAAATGAGGTCTGGAAGTCAGTATTTTTCTGCTGAGTACATAATGAAATTAATAAAACAAAGCTTTGGAGCGACATGTTTATCTGAGAAGACTGAAAGAAAATTCTGATTTCTGGATTGATACTGAAAAAATCTATCCATGCAATACTATTTATATTCTAAAACCGATTCTTATACTAAATGTCATTCTCATATTGATAATTATCATTAACATGAACACATCAGGATAGCTAGGAACTACTTTTTTATTCCACCTGCCAAAGTCATATGTGTGATAAATCACAGAGTAGGGATGTCGGTCAGTCACTGCTCAGTGTTCATTCAGTCTGAAACGCAATCATGTGTGGAGATATTTCATGGGCACAGACAACAATAAAGCGTTGTGTGATGTGTAGGAAAACCAGAAACCTTCTTAAACATCTGAGAATCAATCAGAACACAGAAGCAGAGGTGATGAGGTGATCTGAAGGCAGGAGGAGAGAAAAAGGACAAGTGCTGCTAGAGCAAGACAGATGTCACAGCCTTTGGTGCTGCAGGCTGGTCCTATTAGGTACTATCTAGGTGTACTACCAAGGTACTATTCAGGTACAGAGAGAGAAACTATGGAGCTTCAGGAGATGTGTAGTAGTGTCACTGAATTTTGTGGAAGTGATTTTCATCTGACTGCTGGGTTCATGATTTTTTGCTGATGTTTAAACAGGAGTTCCCTGCAATACGAAAACTAAGGCTTCCTATTTTGTTCAAATGTGCAGTAATAAATATGGTTATAAGTAATGAGATAAGTACCGTAAATAAAACAATAAAAAGCTGCTTGAGTTCAGCTTGGAGTGATATGGCCCTAAGATCAGCTCAAATCAGTACTACAGGCCTAGATTTAGTCATTTAGGTAAGGTTGTCTGCCCAGTAGATGCATTAAAGTAGATTACATAGACTAGGTGTCCAATATTAATATTATTTAATAGATAAGATAGATAATAACATCACTCAAATTAATTTTGAATGATGGTGACCTGAAAATTACTGAATAATCTAGACCAGGAGTGGCCAAGTTTGGTCCTTGAGATCTACCATCCTGCAAGTTTTATGCAACCCTTCTCCAACACACTTGAATCAAATGTCATCTGCATGTCATTCAGCTCTGCAGAGGCCTGGTAACAAGCCAGTCATTTGATTCAGGTGTGTTGGAGAAGGATTGCATCTAAAAGTTGCAGGATGGCAGAACTCGAGGACCAGACTTGGGCACCCCTGATCTAGACAGACAGACACTGTTGCCAACTCCTCAGAAATAAAAGTAGCCACAGGCTGTCCTACAAGTCACAAGAAGTCGCTAAATGATGTCATCGCCTAGTTTGCATAATAAATCTGGTACATTTAGTTGGAATGGAAGCTGACATGGAGAGGAATAATGGGGGAAAGGTAAAAACTGATGAAAACACAATCTAAAAATGTTTTGATCACACACACACACACACATATATATATGTATATATGTATGTATATATACATATATATATATATATATACATAATAAAATAAAAATAAATTCTTCGGTTAGTATGTTTGTTTTTACATTCACTTCTATTAGGCTTAGCAGGTTTTTTTTTAATTAGGAGTTTGCTAAATTTCTAAAATTTAAAATGTTTTCCTCCACTTTTCATTAATATTACTATCTGACTGTAAGCCAGCGCAGAATCAGCCAGCAGCAGCTTTGCACGTTTCATTTTCAGCCTGGTTATGAAACAGGTGATCATCTCCTGCTCTGACTGCAGCTAAGAGCTGTGTGCTGCTGCTACGTGAGGACCAAGCCTCTTCTGAGTGCTTGGGCAGCTGTTTTTGCTGCCTGGGCAGCACCGACTCCACATTGAAAAGAGTAAACTATATTCATTTATTCACAACAATGTGTTGTGTTTAATGGCACTCTGTCCAACTTCAGACTACTTGAGAATTCCACGGGGAAGCTGTCTTGTTTTTCTACACCATACAATTGATTTGCTATGTGGATTCAAAGATACAGGTATGATTATGTATGCAGTAGGGATGGGAAGATTAACCGATATGAATCGATACGCGGTCGTGCGCGTGCACGATGCGAGTGCATCGGTAGA
>JBAFTA010000017.1:24239309-24249845 GCA_036919975.1 Melanotaenia parkinsoni
TATATATATGAGAGAATATAAAAAATCTGTGTGGACATGGGCTGAGAGTCGGACTGAGCTGACTTGTCTTTCATTTAGAGGAGCTTGAATGCTCTTTGCTTTGTGGTGAGATCCATCATCATCCTGAAAAAGCATCACCAATTTTCCAAGCTATCTCCATCTCCCTCCATTTGTTTCTCTTTCCCTGCTTCCTGTGCTCCTGTCCATATTTCTAGTCGCTGTTCAGGTGACAGCTGAAAGCGTTGCCGTGGTGACTGATGGTGCACACCTGTGGCTCATCACCAGCTGCTGCTTAAACACCCCGGTTTGCTGTCCACTCCCATCCATTCTTGGTGATTTCTTGTAGTTTTGTCCAGCCCACTAATGTGTCTCATGCACTGAGAGGATTTTCTTCTAGAAAATGTGAGCCTTTGTGTTTGTTAAAGATTTGGAAATTAATTTGAACCTGTTATCTGGAAGAAGCTAGCAGCAGCCACTGTTGTAAATGGGAGATGTCACTAGGATGCTTCACCCCCATTCTTTCACTGGAAATCTACAACTTTGGATTGTTCAACAACTCCATCCATCATTACTAGCACCAAAGCTCTCTAAGAAACGTGAGGCTTTGACAAACCTTGTCTCTTTTGTTTAAAAAAAACTTGTAAATCTGCGGTTTGAGGGTCGTGCCCAGCTCAAACCGCGACCATGCCAACTCCCATGATCTTTACCCAACCATCAACCCCATATCATTAATGATTCTCCAAACTTCTTTCTTCAGACAGCCATCTTTGTTTCATCAGACCTGCACCAAGTTCTCTTATATCGTCTCCGTACCCAGTGTAGAGTAGTGATTATGCTGTTTTTTGCCTGCCTGCCTGCACTGCCTTCACCACTTACTACCTTTGTCAATAAACTGTTTTTTGTTACTTCAAGGCTGCTCGTCTGCTCCTGGGTCCTCTTAGCTTCCTGTACGAAAGATTAATCACTAAATGTCTTTTTCATCCAATCAAATGAAGTCTGGGGGCTTCTATTCTGACACTTTCTTTCCTGTTTTGGTGTTAGTGATGGTTTATTTTGACTTTTCTGTATATGAATCTAATTTTCTTCAGCTGATTCTTACAGTTTGTACCCTACATGACATTAGAAGGACTAAAACTGGAAGTTTGCCCTGGGCCAAATAGGACAGGATGAGCCCCACCACCACCAAAACCACTGCCTCAAAATTAAGCAGTGGCCTCAAACTATTCAGAGGTGTCCATGGTTTGGTCATCATTGTAATGAAAACATACTAAGCGACTCAGCTATAAATGGCTGACTGTTGTTATCTAAGAGTAGAAATGGAAAGTCAGTGAGGATATCTAGCTGAGTACTGAGTCCTTTTTATTGTTCTGGTGGCCTATGCTGTGTTTTGTCGTCTGCAAGCATGTCTCGCTGTTGCATTCCAGTGAGTGTGCCTGTATGTCTGACACTATGTCATGGCAACACAAGCTCGTGTGTGTGTGTGCATGTGTGTGCAGAGTTTTGCAAATCCTTCAACGTGATCTTGCTTTCTCTCCTCAGGCAGAACCAATCGATTCTCCACAGGCTGGTGGGCCGGGAACCAGTGCTTTCTGTCATAGCCTTGAATGAGTTGGTGGGTGGATGGATTACTCCATTGTGGCAAGGGCCACGCAGCTAGAGATTTCACATTATATTGAATTAAAACCTGTAATTACAAAAACAATAGGCTGGAAATTGTGCAACCGTATTTCATTTTAATCATTTGATTTTCATTTGAGAGACTATGGAGCCATTCGGTTTGAGCTGGCTACCAGTGTTTAAACTGCAGCTGTGAAGGAGACCTTGGGAAATTATTTACACAGATTTTTCCCCATGACCCTCAGTAAACTAAAGGTGTCACTGAGCCATAGTTTATGCACCATAATGAGCAACTCCACTAAGTAAGAGTCGAGGTGTCATAGAAGCTGCTTTTATATTTTTCAGACGGCTATTTTCAAAACATAATAAATTAAATAAAATCTTTCAATTACCATTTTTAGATTTCCTTGATGTTGCAACACAAAGGTGGACCATCCTAAAACTGGTATGAAAAACCCACTGGATCTTTGGAAAGATTACTGTACATGGTCCATGCAGTCAATGTTCAGCAGTCCCATTGGTCAGACAGCTGCAGGTAGTTGAACCTGCATTAAAGTTACGACTGACAATAACAGTGTGTTTCAATTAGTGTCTAATTACTATGCTAAATGATATTTATCTTGGCCCATTTATATTGACTAGTGCAGCAGATCCTTCAGGCTGCACAGATAGATCAGGTTATAAATGCCACAATAGACACAATAGAAACAAAATACTGAGATAGATGGTTTTTATTCTGTTGTTCCCCAATATTGGAACAATGACCAAAATGTAATAAAAGCAGGAGCACCTCCTTTCCCAACACGTCCAAACAGTTCAGCATCCATCTTGCATCAGTCTCTTCTCTGATATCTTTCCAGCCAGTAAAAATCAGTTGGATGTTGACTCTTGTTTCATCTCTTTCTGTCACTTTCTCTCTTTCTTCTCTTCTTCCCACAATGTCCTCTTGCATTACTTTGATGAATCAGCTATGGTGTTCATTCAAAATGGCCAGTTTGCATCAATATGAAGACATGTTGTAGATATGAAGTTTTTACAGCCAGTAAGCAAACATACAAACTAGTGAAGAAAGGATTCCAAACTCTTAATGCAGGGAGGGAATAGCATGCAAATACAGTATAATGATATTATCTACATATTCAGAATTATCTCTTTGAGTGGTCATTTTTCCAAGCAGTGGTTTATCTTGTCATGCATATCAACTGTGTGCTGCCACAAAAGTGAGATTTTGTTACTCATAGCCCAGCTGTGTGTTTGCTAAGTGTAATCAGAGCAAAAAGAGATGGGGGAACGTGGGAACGCCAGATGGAGAAGTGAGCATACAGCCAACTTATTATCAAATAGCATTAAATAAGAGAGAGGTAAAAGGAAAAAAAAATCAGCACCATCTATATTCTGCTTTATGTAATTCAGCATCATTCGGGTCATTTTATAACCTCATAAAATCCCTTTTTCTTACAACACCAACATACAGTATGTAATGCATATGGGTCAAAGGGCTGGACTACCTGTTCTAGCTTGTACTGCAGGTTTATCATCCAAAGTTTTATGTTAATGAAAAAATGTTAAAAGAATATCATGTTGAATATAGTAAAGATGCCTAATAAGCAGCAGCATGTGTCCATTAGCACTCCCAGTATTGGAGCCGTTAGCACAGCTGCAGGCTTATTGGAAATTTTCACTGCAGTTTTGCTGAAAATAATGATGCCCTGTACCCTGTGAAGCCACTGGCTCTCATAATGAACACCCAGTTACAACTGTACACCGCTGCTTGAGTAAAGGATGACTACAGAAGCACGCATGGCCAAAAAGGCCTTATTTACATGTCCCAGATAAAATTCTCTGAAATCAGCTGGCAGCTAAATTGGCAATGTTACTGAAGCAAGCAGAATGAAGGTGTCTTTGTCTCATTCTGATCCGTAATTTGCTGCTTTATTCTGTGACTATAAAACCCCCTCCATCTTTCTGTTGTTTAGTGGCAGTTTTTTTCCACTTGTTCAGGTTTGACAGAAAAAAAAATCTTATTCTCACAATATATGAAAGCCTGTGTTCATATATAATGGAAACAGCCCAACGTAGCAAACGGAGTAGCCAATGTTGAGCAGGATAGCTGACGTCCGACCAACAAAAGAAATAAGAAAAAGAAGCTGCGATGACCTTACTGACCACACAGACCACCAATGTCTACTGCCCTGTCTCTTTTTATGTCTCTTTCTGAGAATCTGAGAATGCCCTCTGGTGAATGCTTTGCCTTACAACCATACCAACAAAAAGGACATTGGGAGTATGAGGACAGTGACGTTTAAAATAGACATACTTATTTAAATGCGTGTCCTGCTGTCCACATGTACAGAACAGTATGTTTTTGCAGCCCTCTATGTGGGGCTTAAGGCCCAAGCATGGGCCACAGCCCCGTGGTTACAATTCACTGCCATAAAGCATGTCTTTAATGCATATTTATTTCTAATATTAAAGGGAGGAATGCTTCTGTCCAACTTACAAACGATTTGCTTTTTGCTGTTGCTTCTTTTATTGTTGTGCATTCATTCAGAATAAACAGAAAATAAGAACTTGAAGTTCCAATTTAAACATCTGTTTCACAAGCTGCTATTTTTAGAAACCTGTGTTTGTGTACATTCGCAGAAGCATAATGACCAGTGTTCAACAACCACTTAGAGCACATAGTACAGCACAGCCTCTTATCTGCCAAGATCATAAGAGGAGAGGGTAGGTCAGCAGGAATGAAGGGTAAGACAAGGACACCGGAAGAATCGTTTTCATCTGGTCCAGTGTACAAAGTAGTCTTGGCTTTTAGGTGCAGACTCTAAATCTTTTCTCAGCTTTATGCTGTGAATATGTTGAAAGACTTAACCCGGCATACAGGGCATGTCCACTCATGGTTTCCATGGTGACAATCTCAGAAGGACATTAGTGGGACTATACTGATGTCCGTAACAAGTTGTCGCTCGGTCTTGGTGTGACATTTCCTGATGGTCCCTGGGGATAAAGCTTTTTTCCTTCACCACCCATGTGGGGAAGTGCCAGGACTTTTCTTTTAGCTTCACTAGAAACACATGGCTGTATCTATGCTTCCATGTGTTCTTAAAATCAGGTACTGTATGTGACTAAACACCATTTGTCTTTAACATCACTATAAACCTGAGTTAACCATAGCTGTTAATATTTTAACAATGTGAGCTATGTCGTTCTTTAGTAGTCAGACACCACCTATCTCTGGTTTGTTGTGTTTAGCTTGCTATTGGAGAGGAGCCAAAATATGGAAACTTTTTTTTTATTATTTAAACTTAGAACCAACAATCCAACCTAGTGAGCAAAAGTGGTATTTTTAATGTCAGATACAATCTTTAGATTCAGTTGAGTACATTGTATCCTACAAAGTAAGTTTCACATACTTTGTACATCTCAGTTTCTAATAAATGCAGCTCTTACATGCCTCCATTGTGTAAAACATGTTAAAAGGAGGTGGTAATGTCTAATGATTGCATGTTATTGGAAAAATGTTAACAAAGAGCTATGTAAAATTTTACATGTGAAAATTAAACTTTCCACCAGAAGGTTTTAATATCAACCCCTCACAGCACAGTTTGTTAATGAAACTGTTGCTAGATGCTGTATTTTGTATTATAACTGTCTGTGTTTTTATGTGCAATAAACAGCTGAAAAGGTTATTTAAAATTTTAACCAAAAATTTCTTCCATGCCAGGAGGGGCATGTGTGTTGTTTACATTTACGTACTTTCTCACCACCTCATTTTCATTTTCACCTTTCATCTTCTTTATTTCATGAATCATAATGTTTTAAAATAACAATCACATGATAGATTTACCATGACTTGCTGGTAGCTTAATTATTCCTCACTAACCTCATCTGCAGATGTGAGCTTTCCAAACTATAGGGTTAACCTTCATGTAAATGTATGAAAACAGTCCTGCTCTCTTGTCTCTGTATCCACTCTCTCTTTGTCCTTCATTCTCCATATTCCTTCACCTATCCCTCCTGTCTACATTTCTCTGTAACCTTGTGAGTTTGCTTTAATATTCATGGCAATTGAACCTGGGGGGAATTCAGCATGACTCTCTAATTTATGTGGGATAGACTTCATTATTCACCAGCTGATTTAATATGCATAATAAGACTGGTTAGGGAACATATATGAGAAGAAAACTGAAAAAAAAACTTGCTCTCAGGATTGCTGTGCTGGTTGAAGTTCAACTTTTAAAAAGCTGACTGATAGTTTTGCCTAAAGGCAAATGACTCTGTATTCCCTTTTTGAAATTGCTAACTTTTATTCTGTCTCTTTCGTTTTACAGCTTTTAGTTATGCAGTAATACAGCTGAATGAACATATTAGTGTCCGTAGTTGTCAAATTAGAGACCTTGTTGATCCCTTTTTTAAATGTCAGGTAAAAATTATTTGAAAATATGTTTCCTGTCAATACTTTTCATTGTTTTGGGTAAACCAAGTCCCATTAAACCTCCCAGGCTATGATGGGTCACAAAAGGGGAGTGAATGGTAAATGGTCCGTATTTATATAGCTCTTAGCTGTACCTGGGATGATACCCAAAGCGCTTTACATCATACATCACATTCACTCATTCACACACTGATGGCGGAAGCTGCCATGCAAGGCGCTCAACTACGGCCCATCTGGAGCAATTAGGGGTTCTGTGTCTTGCCCAAGGACACCTCGACATGAACTCGACTTGGCCAAGGATCGAACCGGCAACCCTTGGGTTACAAGATGACCGCTCTACCTTGCTGAGCCGTGCCACGCCTGAATAGTAAGTGGACACAAACTGGTAACTGTCATTATGTGGATCCAAGAAAATCAGAATTAATCCATGTTCCTCTTAATTATCAAGCATTATCTCATTAGATGTAGTTTTCAGTTTTGCATTTTTCCAGTCCTTACATTTATAGATATTTTCCAAGATCTAGAAACAATCCTGGCCATTTTTAAAACCAATGATAGAAAATTTACATTTTAATGCATTTGGTATTTGGGATCTGTCCCCTGCCAGACCTGGAAAATGAGTCTGATGTTTTGTCAGGATCTCTTGACTTAACATTCAACTCAGGTTAAAGCCTTTAGCTGCAGTTTTCAGTGTGGTAAGTTGTAGGGAAAATCCATAACATCCTCTTCATTTGTGTGAGTTAAATTAGACTTCTTTACGCTGACTTCCAGTTTGCCTGCAAACACAAGTCCCACACAGTCAGCCAGCTTCAAGGGACTACATTGGTTTCTTACTCTATCTGGCCCAAAGTCATAGGAGAGCAGATTGCAGCAGGCTCAGCTCCGTGTCCACTCAGCCTCAGAAAATACAGATACAGCAGGCTCTGCTCATCCAAGATGCTCCTCACAGGCCCAGGCTCAGGCTCTTCCTGGGTTTTATCTTTGATACTGATTTTAAATTCAGCAAACAAATTAGCTCGGTGGTCAAAACAAACTTGTTTTATTCAGTGCAGCCATGTCCAAAACATTGTAAAACACCACAAAAGGCCATCTTCTTGTTGCAGCTCCAGATCAACACTGCCTCAGCATCTTGTCATTTCTTTCACATACGAGTCTTCCTCATTCATTTGTTGGAGCATAGCCAAAGTTAATTCTTCATTCAGTCTTCTGCTTCTGTTAATTGTTTTTTTTTATTATTATGCAATATTGGTTTGTCTGTCAATCTGTCTGTTAGCAATATAACTCAAAAACTTTTCAGGAATGAAGGAACAAGTTATTACATTTTAGGGCTGATCCGGATCATTATGGATTCAGGTATAAGATTCCTTACTATGGGTAGAAAGGAACAATTTTTCCATTATAGCTTCAGACTAAAGAAAAAAGAAAAACAAGATGGCATCATGGCAGATGTTATAATCCAACATTTTTTGACCCTGATCATGTTGATATTCTGGATCTGGTAATCCAGAAAGTAAGAAATGTAGAGGTTACTAGGTGGGCTGCTAGCTCTTTTTTTTTTTTTTTTGTCTCATTGAGACAAAACTTGGCGGGAGCTTGGAGGAGGTCATTGCTCTCTGAGTGCTTCTAGTAAATGATTTCATTTTGTGTTTCAGTTTCGACAGTTGTTCGCAAGTAGCAGTAAAAGTCAGGTTAGGGAAGTAGGTGGAAGTAGGTCTTTACAATAAAAAATGTGATCTAATTTATGTCCCTGTAGAGCTGCCACATTCCCTTCCAAACCTTAACCAACTACAGCAGCATTGATGCCTAAGCCTAACCAAAAAGTGAGTGAAAACAACATAAACCAATTAAAAAAGAGATGGAAAACACAAAAATAAAACACATATTTGTCACAAACTGGTCAATTGACTCACAAATCTAAGATCTAAATGTTTCCACTACCTCCCCTCCAACTTCAAATGATGGACTTTGTTTATAACCAAGCATAGCAGAGCAGGTCATCGTGGTTGCTAAGAGGATTCTACTCTGGGCAACATGAATTTTAACTTATACTTTACCCTGGTTAAAACTGGGGTATTTTAACAGACAAAACCTCAGGGAACTTTACCTCAATTTTTCTTTAGCTATTGTCATAAAAAAGCCTCTTAACATTTGCACTTTATAAGATAATACTGCCTGAAATATTCTATTTAACAAAATGCCAAAATCAATACTGTATATCCACAAATCCATTTATCACCCCAGCCATTTTCTCTTGTCATATTAGTCTTTGCTTCTCTCCTCGTCCACACACTCACATCTATCTCTTTGCCTCTCCCCAGCCTCGCCTATCTATAAGGTCCACGTTCCTGCAGACTCTCATCTCTGACACATTTCCTCTGTGTTATCTTTTTCCTTTCACCTTCATATGCTAAAAAGGGCATTTGTATTCCAGAGTCAGGGTGGCAGGGAATGCTTATCTCTTCAGAGGGCCTTTGAAAATTCTCTGATTCTACAAAGGCAACCTCGTGACATTTCATGACATGTTAGAAGACAGAGTTCAGAGCGGGGGCTAACTAGACAGCTGGTGGTAACAAATCCATCAAGGTTATGATGGGAGATGAAGTATTTGGTGCAGAGAGAGGATGGATGGGGGTTTCTTCACTGCAGGTCTTGCATCCAGATGTGTGTTAACTTGTCACACAGTGACAAAGACAGATATAACCTGTAGGGTGGCTGGAGTTGTAAGTGACCAGAGTGAGTTTAGGATATCCCTGAATTGTCCTGAATAAATAAAACAAAGGGAAAATAATCACAACCACTCAGCACTGCTGGATGAAACCATTTTGGATTTTGCAACTATTTGAATTCGCAGATATTTGGCTCTGCTTTTAGCCTTCCTTTAAGATTTTATTCAAATATAAAAGATGTAAAGCAATACTTTGGATTATAATAATTTACCCTACAACTCAAACAGTTTATGTTTTAGATAATATTTTATATAAATAATACAAACATTTTAGGTTTTCAGATTCCCTTATGTTCTAATTTTGGACAAATATGTATTGTGAAAAGGTTGTCTTGAATTATTGTGATAATGATTATGTTAACATTTTCAGAAACGTACAGAGACATGGACTAGAGTTTGGGACTTGGAGTTGAATTGCTTTTACAGTGGCTCCAGACTCAACTACGACTCATGATCTGAGTCACGATCTGTCATGTTTCCTTCATGATCTCCTCTCTGCCTGATCTGCTGTATGTAACTAATTTATCCAGACATAACACTAACTCCACATTACACAAACACTGATGTGTACGTATGTGCGACCAATAAGAGCTACAGTAGCCCCAGCGAGCCCACCTGTTGCAGGTTTGATAAAAACTTCTTACAAGGGACAAATAAAGAAGCAAAAAGTTAAACCAAGCCAACTTTATTTATGAAGCACTTTAAAAACAGCAGCAACCACTGACCAAAGTGCTGAACATAGGAATGAAATGCTTTAGAAATAACTAAAAATGTCTTAATCTATATGAGTGAACTGTGGCAATAAACTGCAACATCTGTGGCATAAAAATACAGGACGCTGGATCTACTACATCTTTGTTTATAAAAGATGAAAGCAGCTCACTATACATGAAGGGTTCCAAATCATATCTAGTGTCCAGAGGTTCTGGAGAGGCCGAGGACTAGTAAGTATCAGGACCTCTATTCAAGATGAAACATCCAAGCCTCACAAATACATCAAGGAGATGGCCCCAAGGGATGAGGCCCTCAGTGAATGTCTCGGGCAATGGAAACTGAAGGAGAGGAAGTTGGAGGAATGATCGTGGAAGGAAAAACCCCTGCATGGGCTGTACCACCAACAAATAGCTGAAGTGGATATGAAGTCCTACCAATGGCTAGAGAGGGCTGGACTGAAGGACAGTACAGAGGTGCTAATCATTGCAGCACAGGAGCAAGAGAGGACCAGGTCTACCACACCAGACAGGATCCCAGTGTGGCAAGGGCAAGGCAATTCAGGTTTGTTTAACTTAAGGTGACAATGTCAACTAGAGGGGGTAATCTAACCTCCATTAATCTTAAGGAAAAGAAAGAGATTGCAGGTCCAAATCATGCACCTGAATACATGGGTTCACAAATAAAAATGATGTTAACAATCACTAATAAAAAAACAAAAAAAAAATGGGTTAACACTAAATAAATTGACAAATAACTTCCAAATATACGAAAGATGCAATGGCTGGGTTTTCACTAGGAGTTGCAAACCTGAAAAAACAAAAGAGGGTTGATACATGCAACAAAAGCAAAAAATGAAGAAAACAAACCCACACAATAACGCCCTCTAAGTCAACAAAAACAAAACAGGCTGCATTCCCAAGTGAGAGCCAGAGGGGTATTGCACGAAACCAAGATAAGGGATTAGGCCAGGATATGTTGGTTATCCTGGCTGAATTTAGCCCTAAGTCGGTTGCATGAAAGCAGCTCAAACTAAACCCGGCCAAGT
>JBAFTA010000017.1:24262042-24272238 GCA_036919975.1 Melanotaenia parkinsoni
CTTTGTTTTATGTAAAGCACTTTGAATTGTCCTGTACACGAAATGTGCTATACAAATAAACTGCCTTGCCTTGCCTAGATTGATGCTGTTAGCCAATTGGTCATTTTAGCAACAGGAACAGGACTGCCCTCCTAACAGACCTGGAATTACTCGACTTGAGGCAATCAAAAACTAATTTCTCAGCTCCCTCTGAAGTTGATGTGATGGACACTTAAGTTTCCCAGCCTGTTGCAGATAAAATGAAGCCTGATAAGGATAGGGAGATTGTTTTTGCTGTTGCATCAGTCAGAGGGGAGGGGAGCTTCTCAAGGCTTGGACAGAATGCCAGAAGCTGACAGCTACTCTGTGCAGCTTTATTAGGGCAAGTGAAGCAATTTTTAGAGTAAAACACACATTTAACTCAAGTAACAGCAGAGGAAATGTTCTTTTAATAAAAAGGCAAGACAGGCAATCTTTCTAAACTACAGAATATTCATTTTTCACTTCCCTTAGGGAGTTTAGATTTGAGATGCTATATTCCTGACTTTTAATAACAGGTCAATTTCTGTTTAATATAAAAAAACACTTAAATGTCCCATAGTCAGTCAATACCGCTACAGATATCCTTCTTCACGTGCAATTCATCAATTTGCAGAGATTTTTTTATTATTATTTCAGGGAAAATGTAGTAAGTCAATGTAATTTTTAAAAATTCAGGATGTGTTTAACGCTGGATTTGAGAAATATTCCAATCTGGCTTTTCCCAAAGTTAACACACTTACAGATCACTTATTTAAATCCTTCATGCTGGTTTGTTATAGAAACAAAAAAGAGATGTGCATTCTTTTAATAACTTTTGTTCATTTGTACCATTACAAGAAGTTACAAAAGAAATTCGTATTAAAAATAGTCCATGTGTTTTTCATCAAAGATCAATGATGGGAGGATAATAAACTTACCAAAAAAAACAGTTCCCACCCCTCTCAAGAAGAGACCCCTGACTGTCTGAAGGATAAGTAAGGGTGAATTTACATTAGGATAGTCCAGACTCATGGGATGTAATATTCTTCTGGACCTAGTTTGCGTTCATACTGCACTACTCAAAAAAATCAGACGTTTTAACTAATGTGTTCCACTCCTCACCAGAGGTGGCACTGCATCAAGAATTACTGAAGGAGAAGACACAACAACCAACAAAGAAGAAAATCAGAACTTTTATAGTTTTTCCACATCTGATCGTGAGCCAGATGCAGTTATGTTTTGGTTGTGTTTACACCTGATGACATGCGATAAACCCACATTGGACTTTGGTTTGTAGCCTGTATTTGTGTTTGGTCTGTTTAAAGCAGACCGACGCCTGCATTTGTAGGTGGACTGAGTTCAATTCTTTGACTTGAATCAAGAGTTAATTTGCACATTCACAATACCCAAAATGAAGTGCATTTCTGAACGAACAGACTAGGATCTGAATCAAAAAGGGTGGTGTAAATGGGCCCTTAGAAATTAACTTGCTGGCTGATCGTCATGCCTGCTCAAATCGGCGTATCTAAGTCTCTTGGATAAATGGACCAGTTTTAGCCTTTGTAATTAGTTAAGTGGGAAAGCTGGTTTTCCGTCCAGTTAGCTTGACTAAACCAACATGCAAGTATTCAGGAATTCTTTCTCCAATGTATTTGTTTTGTTTTAATATCATCAGGAGGACTTTTAAACAGAGAAAGAAGTCCAGAGAACTGATGGTCCAATCATTTATTTATTTATTCTTTAAAGTGCCAAAAAAATCAGGCTGAAGTTGCTGAGACAGAAACTTGTGGACAAAGCAGTTGGACACGTCAGGTGAGTGACTTAAAGCTGACAGATGACTGAATAACATTCCTTAGATGTGCGAAGGAGCTATGGGGGGGTATTTAATGAAAGTCCTTCAAGAAAGAGAGACTCATGAAAAATTCAGGCTCAAACTAGTACCAATTCCTAATTAAGCCTCAAGTTATTCCACAAACGCATCTCCGCCTTATTAAGTCCAGACTGATTCAAGACAGATTTAAAGTCTGAGTGCAGGATCCAGGATGTCTAATAAGCCTAAATGGATGGATGAGCAAAAAGGTGATGAAATGAGCATCACTAAATGTAAAATGAGAACATTGTACTTCTCATTGGTGGATCAAACACTGCCTGTGGTTTTGTAGAAAAACAACAAACATCACCAAAAACAGACAAAGCTGTGTCTGCCAGTGTGTTCAAGTGTATTTTCCTATATTGTATTTACTGGGTAGAGAGGTGGCCTAGTAACCAGAGAGGTAGATTTAGGCCTGGAGGATGGGTCTGCAGATTCCTGTATCAGGACTGGCAACAAAGGGGTATAGATACTGTGCTCTTTGATTAAAGGAACTCTGACTTTGATGACCCAGACTTATCAAAAAAAGTGAGATTTTACTTTAATCCTGCATCATGGAAAACCCCTCCGTGGGGCTCCGATGCAGACGAATGTCAAACAAACTAAATATTTCAAACTCAAACAAACACAGAACCTTGGAAACAATCTAAAGGGGGGAAACGGAATTACTGCAACTAATCTTCACAGACCACAAGACTGGAAGTTTTTCACCTTACAACAGCACACTGAATATACACAAACTGGCAGAAAGTGAAGAGCAGACCCAGCCTTATAGAGGAGGACATCAGGCAGTCGCAGGTGAGTTCAGTGAGTAATCTGCAGCATCGCTTAGCCATGCCCATTGTAGTAGGAAGGAAAACCAGAGAAACAAACACAGTGTTTAACAGTTTTACATCAGGGTTGTTAAACTCAGTGACATGAGGCCAAAATTAAAAACTGGATCCAAAGTGAGGACCAAACTGGCATAAACTGACCATGTTATCCCAAAAATATTTTCTTAAATTAGTGATACAGAAAGAAGAATGTAACTTTTCCAGACATATGTAGGTTGAAAAATAATTCTTGATTATAGAGAATAGAAAAACACATTGTTTTGTGTGTTGTACCATTTTGTAGCGCCTCCATTACTGAGGTGGCGAGTCCAAATACCTCGTATTGCTCGTATGCTTCGACCTGCCGACATGGACAGCAGCATGGACAGTTGATGACGTAGGCAGTAAGGGCATTTTATCTGGAGATCGCAGAGTGGTTTTACATATCAGTCAGACATCAGAGCAACTATGATTCATCTCACAGGACAGGGACTGACTTTAATAACTGCCCATGCCCACCAGAATATAAAACACTGATCTGGTTATAATAAGTTATCAAACGGAAAAGAAACAGTTTAAAACTTTTGTAAAGGCTGCTAATTTTCTCTGATAAGAGAGTCTCTAGTCAGATATTTGACATAGTTATATCTTGTTCAGGCTGCAGGACTGATTATATTTATTGTCTGGTCAATATCTCCCACATTAGTCATTTACTCTCAACAACACTGCAGCCTAGTCTCCTAGTCTGTTAGCAATAACTAGCTTAACAAATGTTACCTTACCCTTCACATTCAGCTGGACAGCAACATGGATACATACAATTTGTAGTCGGATTGACAACTTTATTTACTGTGTTTTTGTTGTTGGGAATAAAATCCATAGTTTCCTTGGCCATGACAGTGTGTCATTTCTCCTCTGCTCTCTGATTGGCCGGTGTTCCTTCCCAATATGAACACACTGCCATCAGCAGGTAAACCCTCCAAGTCACACAGATAGTAGCAATCTTCATGAAGCAAAACTTCTTCTTCTTCTTTTTTTTTTTTAATCACAAATAAAGCTTTCCACTGCTGTTCGGACAGCACAAGTGCTTCCAGATTTCCTCGGTATTGTTGGTAGGGGAGCTCCAGCTTGCTTGACTGACATGACAACACACACGGATATATCTTGAAAAGTGCAGTCTGGGATTTGCAGGATAGCTAGAGAAAAATTATTAACTTGTGGTCCTTATACAATTATAACATTTTAATTATAAGTGCCCTGCAGACCCTAAATTTGACATGTATGTTCTCCATACAACATACATGTTCTCTGACCAGGGCTCTGCAGAGTCCTTGAGTAGAAAGGCGTTCAAAGTTAAAGAAGGACCACAAGTAGCAGGATTTAAAATGTCTCTAGCTTCCATCTCCTCTGCGACTTCTGTTGGTTTCTTCCCATTATCACCCTCTTTCACTGCAGCCTCACCTTCTTTTCCCTGAACACTCTCACTTTGTCCTCTCTTAGTATCTCCCTCTGTCACTCCTTGGTGGGTCTCTTCCTCATCTGACCTTTCACTTGCCGCTCCCTCCTCGTCGTATTGTCAGCAAGGCACAATTGGCTTTTGGAGAAGTTTGTTATAACAAATTTTAACCCCTGAACCTTTAAAATAGATGTACTGCATTGTTTAAAATAATAACATTGAAAGTAGACTACAGAAAATATTAAGGAGTCTATTTCTTTCCAATATCAACAACAAACATACATTTGTGCTCCTCCTCACCCAGCTGGTAGGGGATCTGCTACCTTCTTTCTGAGGCTTCTTTAGGAAGAAATACTATCAAATTATCTTTTTCTTAAAGTTCTAATTTCATAACAAACTGAACAAAAGAAAATGTATTTATGTTTGCAGTCAAATTGTTTTTAATATGCAAAACATTGCAAAGTCTATTAAATGTTTGCATGTGGTTACAGAACAACAGGCTACTAAGCACGTAGAAGGAAATATTTAATTAAAGTAGCTTACCACTACTGAGGTAGCCATCACTATTTCAAATGAAAAGAGCTGTCAGTGAAAAGCTGCCTGCAGCCTGTTTGCGTCCTGAAACCAGTGCTGTCGGACTGGGGGAATAAACAGTACCATTTACCCAGGACCCATCAGTACCATTTACCCAGGACCCATGCAGGGTGGGGCTCATGAAATTCTTGGAATGAAAAGTTTTTTAAAATTGCTAATTAATTAATTTGATTATCAAAGTCAGTTTGCCTGAATGAAGGTGCAGAGAGAATGAATTGTACAGTACAGCAATGATTTCAGATCGGATTGAACAGACCTGCACCGGTCTGCCGAGAAGGGTGAACAGAATAAATTTTTTAGCCATTTAAAACTTTTTTTTTTTCCTTCCGTTGTTTCGTTGCTGTGATTACTTGGCTTACTTCATGATGCTCTAGAGATAACCAGAGGATAAAGACGTTTTCATTAGTCAACAGTTTGCCCTGATTTTTTTAACCAGCATGTCAGTCCTGGTTAAAGCTGGAAGTTTGGGACGCATATTGGATTAGATGAAAACTTGATAACCAGTTTGTTTGTGGAGGTAAAACTTTCTTTCAGTCTCTGAGCTTCTTGTCAAATTGGAGGGGATATTGTTGCTGTGCTCACCACAACACCCAGGTTCAACATCTTTTAATGCATTTCCTTCGGTAAACAATGATGCCTCTGAATCATGTTCACCATCAGCAGCTTTCATCTCTGTCCTTGGCTCTGGCTTGAGACTTCTCTGGCTCCTGAATGCAAATGTGACCTGAGCAGACAGCTGCTCCCTGCTTTATTTAAAGCCCTTTTGTAGAAGTCCAAATTAAAATCTAGTGCATCAATTACATTTTCCAGTGTGTAAAAGAGTCTGCTGACTTCGCCTCAGGAGGGTCTGAAAGGTTTTTGATTTAGTAATTTTATAGTCAGCTTCAGACATCATCTTCCCTCAGCCCCACGTCTCATTATAGTAATGTCCCTCAGCTCCAGGCTTTACAGTGTATAAGCCTTCTGACCCCAGACCTTTAAAAGTACTTTAACCAACGTTTGGCTGGTTTTGAAAATTGTGTTAAATAAAGAAATATAATTTCATGCTTAGTTTGCAATGAGAGGAAAATTCTGCTTCTGAGTCCAAGACCCTGTGTTTGTCCTTTCACATTAACCTGAGATTCTTACAAGTTAAATACTTTTTAGAACCCTTATTAATACAGGTAGTCCCTCCCAAGAGAGACCTGCTTACCTACCTATTTCAATAGGTAGGTAGGTAAGTCTATATATAAACATTCACCTGTTACACCTTTTCCCTTCATCTTCTGCTGTCACATCCTCCTTTTAGATCCCCGTGGCCATCCGTATCAGCTGGTCCGACATCATCATGATATGTTAAGTGCAGCCACTGGCCAGGCTTCTCCAAAGTCTCACCTTACAGACATGAACTTCGCTGACTCAGCTGTGGCTTCTCCACTGCTTTGATGATGGCAGAGTTTGCTGAATGGTGGGATTACAGTATTTTACGCCTCAGCACTAAAGCCCTCTGCACCTGGTTGTGGCTTTGCTGATAGCACTCTTCTCCTAAAGCCTTTAGGTAATAACTAATGTCTTCTTCTTCTTCTGGACATGAAGGCTGTGTCTCAGAGGACAAAACTTGAAGTTTTTTTTTTTTTTTTTTCAAAGTTACTGCTGCTGTCAGCATTACATAAGTTCTTATTCAACATCATATTTGACTAATATTATCTGGGGACTCATTTTGCATTGTGTGTTAGATGTTTGTGTTTAGGAGGGATGCACTATGGGTAAAAGGTATTGCTCTGAACTGATAACATCCTATTGATTATCTTGGGCTACACTAAATACCTACAAGAGCCTTTTAATTATGCACCCATAATGTGATTATTCTGTTTCCCTATGTAATACATCCTGACATTGTGCTAGGATTTAAGTGATTATATTGTTTGAAAAACTAATAAGATATGTTTCCTGATGCTAAATTACTATCATGAATTCTTATTATTAGAGGCTAGTATGGAATAACAGTAAAGAAATCATCTTTCTATTAGACCCTCTGTATTTTAATCACACACCACTTCATCTCTCTCAAAGGAAGATGACTGTTTGTGTTTACAACATCTCTGTTTTCTGCACATTAACCTCTGTTGTGTTGTTTGATAGTATGCAGGTACTTCTCGTCACGGTTGTGGGAATTACCTAAACTGTACCGCTCAGGCAGATAATGCAACACAAATACAATCAGTTGCAGCTTGTGAGCAAAAATGATCATTTGCACATGCTAATTACTTATGATAAAGATGTGAAAATTAGCTGTGTGATGAGGAAGTGGGTTGGAACGCTGATGCCATCCTGATGCTGATAATGACAGCGATCCGTGATGGTACCGGTGATAAAGAAAGAGGTGCTACTGTACTAGAAATGACTGGATTATTATAATGGTGATATGCAGCTCTGTTCCGGATATGAGCTCATCCTCCACTCTGATGGGCAAGTATGAGTGCAGTGGTGGGATTATGCAAATGGGAAGTTGAAGAAGCTGCCGGTTTTCCTGCCAGTCAACTTCAAAGCGGCCAGTGCTGGAGATGGAATTATTGCTCTGCCTAATCCCACTGGAGGAGGGCAGGGAGGTGGGTGGGGGGGCTGTATTTTATTAATGCACCAGCAACCTTAATCAGAGACAGAGAGAGAGGTGAGGAGAAAGAAGGTATAAGACGTAGCAGGATAGGAAAAGGAGGAGGGGTAAAGGAGGTGAGGGAGAGAGGGAGCATGATGGGAGCAAGAGATGCAGCGTGGAGGAGAGAATATGTTGAGTATTTAATGTGTTTGTGAACAAGGAGGCGCAGAAGAATAAAAAGTGCAACACAACGAGACAATCAAAAGGAATTTTTATGGCAGTGTGATTCCCTGCAGTTGCCTAAACACAGAACCATTTCCTGTGAAACCACCACCTGATATTCCCTGTAAAAGAGCAAGAGCTCCACAGGACACAAACACAACCTGAAGGGCAGATCAATACACTGAAAATGCCTTTATGTTAGAAAGTTGTGTATTAGCAGCAACCCAGAATCATATAGATAGAAACAAGGCACTATACTTCCAAATTGGATCATAAATGGCATTTCTGGGAATTATTGACCAGTATTCTAAACTGTTGGAAACACTACAGGAATTTATCCTTAGCAGGAAATCTGGAATGTTGTTTGGCTGTGATTTTTACAGACCACATGATAAACTGTATGAAACGGGGGTCGTGTGTGCAGCAGTGTCCTTGTCTTTAAATGCCATATTTGTTGTACAGATTTTTCTACTTTCTCAATCTCATTCTGTCTTGTTGAATCTACCACATGAGGAAGAAAGAGAACAAAAAACCCTACTGCTTCATATTTTCTGATTAACCACACTTCCTTCATATTTCCAACCAATCACACAAATATACACATTAGCAGTTCAAAGAAAGAGTTCTGCTTAGCTGATGTGTCAAGATTAGGCCGTGGGAACTCCAAAACTAGGGTTGTGACAACAAAATGACTTATTTTTGTTAAGAGTATGTAATGACCTTTATGGGTGCATTCACACCAGCCCTTTTGATTAAAATCCTAGTTCATTTGTGTGGAAAGCCCAGTTCCTTTGGGGAACTGAATTCTGACGTGGATCAAAGAAGCAAACTCTGGTCCACTTACAAGCCGAGGTCTCAGTCCGCTTCAAGTGAATCAAATTTAGGAAACAGATTACAATGCATGACATTGTGGATTCAAGGCAGAGCATTTTGAGTAAATATAACCAAAACATACTGGCATGTAGGGAGATAGCCAGGAGAAATAGGTTGCAGTCAGATGAGGAATGACCCAGTGGTAAAAGCAACACTAGTGGAGTCTAGTGGATTATTAGGTGTGAACACACCATAAGTGTCCACGGGAAAGCTACTGAACCCCATGCTTCCTCTGATGTGTTAATTGATGAATGAACCAATGAACACATCAGAGGCAGCGTGGTGTTAAGTTACAGCTGCCCCAAGATTGAAAAATCTGACTTTATCATAGGTACCATAAGACTGAATGCCAACATTTTCCTCATCAAATTATATTAAAGTCGCACTACGTAACTTTCCACATCACTACCTAGCAGTGTCCTAAGGTTGAAAAGCCTTTTGCTTCTGGGAAGCAGGGAAACGTTGCAGATGAGTTTTGCTTTACACACCACATCACAACCTAGCAAGTAGATATCAACACTCCAACCATTTTGAATGTAAACAGTGGCTTCAGCAAAGAAGGCAAGAAAACATGATCAAAGTAAAGACATAAAGATAATCTCGAGATCTCGAGAAAACATTTTTTTTTTTCTTTAAGATAATGGATTTTTCAGGTTGTAAGGGAACTTGAGCTGTTCCTTGTCCATTACAGAACTAACACAGAGAGACAAATATTCAGTGAGACTCAGACCAGGTCACTGTTCAGAACAGGCTTCAGCTGTAACACACTAAAAGCAGGATAGACCTTCATCGAAGATGGCAGACAAAGATTTATGACGAATGGGTTGATAACCATGACAACCTCAAACAGTCCATTGTACTTGGGCCACAATTTCCTGGAATCAACCCTCAAGGGAATGTGTTTAGCAGACAACCAAACCCTCTGACCTGGACCATAATTAGGGTCTTAAACACACCTGCGATCAGCCAGGTGTCCATTCCATTCAGATGTTCTGAGTAGGGCAGCCTTAGTCTCATCCATAACCTCCGGCAGAGATGAAGGTGGTGTTGAACAGAGGGTACAGCGATCTCTTCCTCCTGTACTGGAAACAGAGGTGGTTGGTACCCCAGATATGTCTCAAATAGAGAGAGCCCCACGTGGCCAACGACATGAGGAAGTTGTGGGCATATTCAACCCAACTGAGATGGTCACTTCAGGAAGAAGGGTTTGCAGCAGCAACACACCATAGAGACGACTCCAAATCTTGATTAGCCTGTTCTAGGTATGGCCACAAAATTAACTGCTTTTAGAGAAACAATCCACAATCGTGAGGATAGTGGTGTTTCCGCTAGATGAAGGGAGGCTGGTAATAAAATCCACAGCAACACACAACCATTGCCTGCTGGGAGTAGGGAGCGGGCAGAGGAAACCGGCAGGTGGCTGGGTGAAAGTCTTCCCTCTGGTGCAAGCAGACATTCTTTTCTGTTGAAGACCACCAAAAGCACCTCTGGAGGAAGGAGAAGTAGCGAGCCAACCCAGGATGACAAGTCAACCAAGAAGCGTGTCCCCATCCGATGACCTGAGAACGAACACTATCAGGCACAAAAAAAATGGTTAAGGGGGGCTGTTACCCGGATCTGGGTTGTCCTGTAGAGCAGCGGTCCCTAACCTTTTTACGGACCGGTGTAAATGACCGGCATGAAAACAGGTATTTTCTTTTTTTTTTTTTTTTTTTTTTTTTTTTCACCTTTTTTGTCCAGCACCTTTTCAAACAAAATGATTTTCTTGCTTCCATCTGGTGCTGGGCAATTTTC
>JBAFTA010000017.1:24327636-24351080 GCA_036919975.1 Melanotaenia parkinsoni
GACAGCATCACACAGTTGCTGCAGGTTTGTCGGCTGCATCCATGATGAGAATCTCCTGTTCCACCACATCCCAAAGCCGCTCCACTGGATCGAGATCCGGTGACCGTGGAGGCCGTTGGAGTCCAGTGAACTCATTGTCATGTTCTAGAAAGCAGCTGGAGATGATGTGAGCTTTGTGACATGGTGCATCATCCTGCTGGAAGCAGCCATCAGATGATACCACACCGTGGTCATGAAGGGATGGACATGGTCAGCAACAATACCCAGGTAGGCTGTGGTGGTTAAACAAGGCCACGTTGGTACTAGAAAATTTCCCCCACACCATTACACCAGCAGCAGCGGCATGAGCCTTCTCTCTTTGTTTTATAACTGTGGTGTGTTTCCCTTCTTTTATTTGCTCATTGACTTCTTCATTTTCTTCTAGGAGGATTTTCTGTTCCAACAAAGAAAAGTACACTGCTCTCGTTGCCAGAGCAAATCAGTGATTCTGTGATAGATCATGAGGGTCTCTTTGAGGAAGCCCTGAGCATAAACTGATCCAGGATTGGTTTTACCTGGCTTGATGAATCTGTGTCTGCTCATTCTGGTTTGTGATCTGTGCAACCAGTTAAGCCTGGACACCTTTGTTTTGATGTTCAATGAACCCAGCTTAGCTTTTTATCCTGGATAGGATAGGATAGGCCTCTGGTCTGCAACAGGTTGTTTTTAGCATCAGTTGTCATGGTGATACAACTTAGTAAGAAGTGAATCAGCTTTATGGTCCTGAAACTGTAGAGCTGAACCTAAAGTTATCTTGATCAACCTCTAGTCCTGCTCATAGGAAAGGCCTCTGATACTCAAGAGATTAGCAAGATCGGAATCTCAAGAGAATTCCCTTTACTGGACAACAAGACATCGTCCTATCATCAGCTTCCTGTACTGGTGGATGTGGAAAGGTTTAAAACAAACCATCAAAATGTGTGAATGTAAGGTGTTGGTTTTATAGCGCACCTCATGGTGGCCTGAAGGTACAAACATCGGCCTGCAGTGTTGATCCAAGGCACGTTGGGTCCATGCTTTCATTATGTTTTGATTCAGACAACTGCTGCTCACTGCATATTTTGTCTTCTTCAGGCTATTCTCTGTAAACCCTAGAGATGGTTGTGTTTGAAAATCCCCGTAAATACTTAGACCAACAACCATACCACATCAAAGTCACATAAATCCCCTTTACTCTTCATTCTGAAGCTCAGTTTGAACTTCAGCAAATCGTCTTCACCATGTCTACTTAACTAGATGGGTTAAGTCCCTGGCAAGTGATTGGCTGATTAAATATTTGTGTTAACATGAAGTTGAACAGTTGGACCTGATATTGTGCAGTGTGTTTTCAATTCTTAACCTCCATTTTTAACATACTAAATAACTCATTCTAATCCTTCTCAGTGTCACTTTTACTGTATTTTGACAGCAAGATCAGTATTTGTACTTTTATCACAACAGCGTTAGCAGCTAAATAGGCTGCACATGTAGTCAACAAAAGCCAGAGCAGAGCTATGAATAGAAACACCTCTGGAGAGCTCTTGGTTTGCACGTGCTCCCTTACTGAGGCCTCCTGACTCAAACCAATCTCTCTCAACAACCACCTGTGTTAATACATATATATATATATATATATAACGCTTAAATTAGAGAACTGGGGACACGTGGAGATAAATTGAGCGAGTCGGGTTTGGAGGGGTGGTGGAGCGCGTGCAAATTTACAATGAATTCCTCCACGTTTGTGACTGAAATCTAAATGAAGCTCTGCCTCCATCTTAGTGGTGGACATTACCTGAGGAAATGCTTCATGGTGGCCGCTGTCAGCCCTCAGATGTGTCCGGTGCTGGTTCGGTTGTGCTTGGCCTGCGGACAGAGCAGAAAGGACAACGTGTTTTAGGCTCCGGAGCTGTCCGCGGTGCTGACGAGGCAACAACCCCCGCGTGGAGACGTGCGGCTTCCCGCTGCAGCGAGCCCGACTCCTGGGGGTGTGCAGCGGTTCTGTTCGGGCTCGGATCTGCTCGATGAGTCACAAACACCCACACACAAAGCTGTTCACGGACCCCGTGGACGCCTCTTGTTTCAACCTTCGCAGAGAGGCATAATCCTGTATTATTGCGCGGTTCTCTCCGGTCTGATTAGCAAACCAAAGCAGAGACGCTGAATAATCCCAGCAGACAATGGGCGTCATCTAACCTCTGCTAAACACGCTTTACATGCAGGAAGAAAACATGCCACATTCTCTCTTACCGATTTTAGTGAACGACGGGCGCAGGTGAGGTACGAAGCAGCGTTTAGTTACTCGGCTACAGTCTTCTGCTTCTCCTCCATGATGACACCCACCGACTGAAGCTCCGTCTAAAAGCTGCAGTGCAGAGAGCAGAGGGTCAACCCTCCACCTGCACACAGCTCTTTAAACAACCATCTCACATTACTCTTTAATTAAACACGAAAAGCACAAATACATTTAGTAACAGAATCAAGTCAATAATAACATCATTTAGAAAAAGATGTAGATGAGATGCAGCCACTGACCCTATCTCCTAGTGAATGACCCAGTGGACCGATCAGTCCTGGACTCCTTGTTTTGAAATATATACAGTATAACCTTTTGAAATGCGCTCTTCATTTTAAAGATCCGTCTATTTTATTTATTTTTATCCATCCATTTCTATTTATTATTTTATTATTTATTGTCCACTTGGTGGCAGCAGATACAAGCTTTTAACACAGTCAGGGGGGTCAAACGTACGGCCCAGGGGCCAAAGATGGTCTGCAGGATGTATTTGGTAAACTTGGAAATGATAGACATCAACTGCTTTTTTTCCTCCCTTCAGTAAAAGCAACTGCAAACGCTAACTATCCCATGTAAAGTTTCCTTTTTCTGTTTAAATGAATAAACATTTCCTAGGTAGGGAATAACTTGTTTCATCTTTTCTTTCTTACTTCATACAGTACATGTGACATTATGAGGTGGGTCAGTTCAGGATAACAACACAGATGTGGAAATGTATGCGTATAAATAACTTCTGGATCTGGAAAAGTCACTCTGATCATGTGAAATACTGGACTTTCATTTTCAGATACCTGGGATTAAACGTTTGCTGGTTTTATAAATCCACTGCGATTTGTAAATGAATAAATATGAAAATGTGTCATTTGCTTAATAAACAAGATACGTCAGTAAATAAAAAACATGTAAAAATATATGTATACAACATATATTTATGTGGTTTATGTAGATTTATCGATTAAAATGATAAAAATGTACAAAATTTTATTTTATATATAAAATTTAAAACACATTTTATATGTAGTTCATATGTAATTTACCCAGTTTTGTCCAGTATTTTTTGGCGGTTGGCAAAATCCAATCTGTTCATTACTGTCACTAAGTGGTCTGGAGTGTAGACCAGTACGTTTCCAAGAGCCCAAGTTGTCAAAACATTAGTTTGTCTGCTACATTTTCCCAATCCCATACACAACCCGTCTACACAGACGACAAAACACAGAGTATAAAAGCAAGTTTAGTAAAGGTAAAAAGTAAACCTGCTGCATGCTAACATGCTTCACTTTTGACAATTCAACATGTTCAACGCATGAGTAACAACTGCAGCAGCAAATGAGGCAGAAAAAACAAACTTTGGTGATTTCTTAAAGCTCAAATAAAATAAAAAACAACTGACAAGTTTGGAAAAATATATATTCATCTTCAAAAGGTCGCTTCCAGTCCAATGAGCAGTAACTGATGTGATAATAAACACACATTACAAATAATGTAACAGTACCCGAAATCAAACGTGTTTTTCTCGTGTTAGGAATGTCTAACAATAGAAAAGTCAAGACTGATCCATATTATAGAAAAAATAAAGTCTCTCTCTGGTCAGAGAGCAGTGAAGACCATCTCCGTGTGTGTCTGAGAGTCTGCGTGTGCGCCCAACAGGCGGTCTGAGGAGCTCTCGACCGTTTGGTCGGCGGACTCTTCGGCCGAATTATCAGGGAGTGCCGAGTACGTTGGGACAGCGTTGAACATGATGAAACCCACTGTGATGATGACAAACGAGAGGACGTAGAGGGCGGAAAACTGGGGAGGACACACGGGACAAAAATGTTATTCACAAAATAATCAAACATATTTTTGGGATGCCATATGCTCCGCCTACCTCGTACTGGAAGAGGAAGAGGCCACAGAAGAGGCTGAAGAGGTCGGCGGTGAGCAGAGACAGGTTGACCGCCGTGGCGCTGGTCATCTTCACCACGACGGGCATGAAGCTGTACAGCGCGTACATACACAAGGTGTAGACCACAAACAGCATGGCTGCAGAGCACAACGGATGAAGGTCAGAGAGGGCGGAGCGGTGAGGAAATCCTCAGTCGCGGAGAACGAGGAGACTTACCGATACGAAAATCCCATTTTATTGCTGCTACAGCTGGAGCTTCCAGTATGGCTCTGCAAAAAGAAAAAACATGTTTCCAACTGGGATAAATAAAACATTTCTCATTTCAATCACAAACACAAATTCACAAAACAAAAAGTTAAGATGAAGACATGAAGACAGAAGAACTTTTAACCCTCAAAACTCTGCTAGACTTTATCCCATCCAGCAGGTTTACAATCCAGCCACTAAATGTAGGGTTTATTCAGTGTCCACAATGATCCATGATAACACCATTATTTATCACATTTTCATCATAAAAAGATCACTATCACTATGTTACTAAGACACCTCTATTTAGACTGGAAATAATGATCAAGCCACTTCCTGTCAAACTCTCCACCAATCAGAGCTTAAATTGACGGTAATGTCCAATCAGAAGCAGCCAAAGATCAACAAGTGAGCAGAAAGTTCTGTGTGTCTGAAAAGAAGAAAAATAATGCTCCTCTATGGCTGGAATAAAGCCAAATAAAAATAAACAGCATCAAGTCTCGTCCATTTGGCCGGTTTTCCAGTTACAAGGTTTACTACTGTAAGAGCGAGGCCATCCCACTTAATCATCTTACTTTTCATTCACATTTGGTCTCAGCCCCTTTCAAGTGGAACTCAAAAGACATGAAATATTTAGAGACTTCTGACTTCACAAACCTTTGACTCCACAGTCGAAGGTGGAGAAGTTAAACAAACTAACTTACAGCTGTATGCCACTGATGAGGGTCCCGAAGAGGCCCATCATGCCCAGGAACTCAACTCGGCTCTGGCTCTTCACCGTGTGTTCCTGGCACATGTTGGACACGGCGTACAGGGCGGCGCTGAGCAGAACCAAACCATCGCCCAGCACAACATCACTGGCTGCACAGAGAGAAAGGAAGTTACAAGTGGCATTTCATTCATTAGAAGATTTAATAAAGATTCATAAAGAGGCTGGAAGGTTGTCCCCCTCCTGGTTTTGGCTGAACACTTCCATTTAAAGGGGGTCCTTCACCTCAACAGCCCATTAGCAGGAAAAATATCTTTCCTCATCCACAAAGTGTTCGTGGCTATCAGCTAACCACAGATTCCTGAATGAAAATGTGATTTCAATAATAAATCCGCAGAAGCAGATTCGTAGCTGATTACTGGAAGTTAAGATGAACATAAAAAGAAACCTGAAGATGTAAACAGTCCTTACTAGATCCCTGGTCTCTTCCGGCCAAAATGTCAGCTCCCACCATGGCCCCCACCCCCAACAAGCACACCATCACGGCTACAAAGTGGACCAGCCTGTAGCGGGTCTTCAGGAAGAACCAGGAGAGCAGCATCAGCACTGGGATCACAAAGCAGTCCAGCAGCTGGAACAGAGCAGCAGAAACACTGATAACGAGACCACACGTCAGATAAGATAACCTACAATCTGCTCCACTGAAACACTTCAGCTAACAGAAGCTTCTGACTTTAAAACACCAACAGCAAGTATTCACTGCTCCAAACATCCAAAGATAAAACTGGGTATTTGTCCAGAGTTCCCTGGAGTTACTGGACTGATGTGTGATGTGTGCTGGAGATGTGAGAAGACTGGAAACTCAGTTATACATATGCTGCATGCATGTCAAATACCTGGAAGTTTCTGGGGATTTGCAATAGTAATAATTAAGAAGCTGCTGGATATAAGGCTTTCTGTATATTCGATACAATAAATAAATAAGTATAAACTTTTCTCATTTCATTACAGACAGAAGGGTCTTTTTTTTTAAACATTTGATGACCAGCAACATCTTAATGAAGGGTAGAGGCTGTTCTAACAGCAGAGATAGTTGAGGTAGTTGATTTCCAGCTCAATGTGATTAGTGATGCGTGTAATGGGATAAACGTGACAGTGGCCTCATGCATAAACACATACCAAAAAAAATCATACTGAAATACACTACACTCAGAAGTTTGGAATCACTTCCCCATTAAGTCAGTGTTGTTTTCATCAACGATGACGAATTCATTTAATTGACAAACCATTTTTTCATGACGACAACGGGACGGTAACGAGCTAAAAAAGGCTCTCTGATGACAAAAACATGACGAGACGTTTGTGAGATTTCGTTGAAGAGAAGAAAATGTTCAAGGGCTGATTGTCTGACATTAAAAATTTACGACATTTCTGCCTATTGTGAGCGAAATCTGTCAGTCAGCAATGCTGCGGCACCTTGGCCACGCCCACCACCTGACGTGCAGCCCACACAGACCAGCAGTTTATTAATTCATAGATGAATCATAACGGCAGCGTCAACGAAGGTGGTCGGAAGCGATGAAACGATTTATAGACATATTTTAACAATAATCCATCATAATTTCACTGGCAGATCAGGTCAAGTTGAGCATGTGTTCCTCGTCCATTGCTCATGTGTATGTTCAGGGTGGAGTATTTCACTTCAGAAAATTCTCAGAAATAAAGCCACAGTTACCAAAGTAAGGTTGTTGTTGCTCTTTGCTTTTTTGGAGTAATCGATTCCACAGTTGGCACTTTATCTGTGTAATGCATAACCCGAAGTAGATCAGAAACTATTTGCTGTTGGCTGGGAAACCTTCTAAGTCTAAAACCAGTCCTTTTAATTTAGTAATTATTGATGAAAATAACCAAACAAGCTCACAATGTGTTGCTGTATGTTGAACTTAAAGATATGCTATTTTCTTGTGTGATATTTTTGTATGATGCAGTAGGGCATCAATTCATGAAAAAAGCTGAAATATAGAAATAAAAAGTTTCTGACCAACAACAGTTAAGTTTAGCACGGCAGCATTGCATCGCTGTTGATGGGAAAGTCTTGGCTAAAGCTATCAGTCTGGTAAAGGATCTGGTTATTATGCAAAAGCATTAAGGTTAACTTGTTTTATGAATTGCAATACTTGTAAACTGTCAACCTTTTTAATACATATTATTGACCTAAATTAATTTGTTAAAAGACTAATACTTTTTTGACTAAAACTAGACTAAAACCTTTTTAAGTTTTCATCGACTAAAAGTATCAAACTTAGAAATGACTAAAATGTGACTAAAACTAATTAGCATTTTTGTCCTGAAGACTAAAACTGAGACTAAAACTGAGATGCCTGTCAAAAACAACACTGGTGGAAAGAGATCCCTGTTTATTGAAAACCAATAAAAAAGATAATAAAAACTGATTTATTGAGATACAGCTGAAGATACAGGGTTTTCTAAGCAGTGTTAATACTTAATACAGGGTTTCCGCTACATGTAAATGATGTCGCCATTCCTTCAGAACTATATTTTTTTTATCAAACGTTGCATTATATTGTATGAGTGGATTCATAAAAAAAACAAAAAAACATAAAGCCTACATTTACTAACTGTCAGACTCAATAAGGTGGTATGAGGACCCATGTCCTCATACAGCTCAACACCCAATCAGCATCTACCAGGATTGGCAGATTGGCTCCTGTGAGCTTCGCGGATGAGAGCAGGAGAACATCTGTGGTCTCATCAGGAGCCCAGACAATGTAGAGAGTGATTACAGGCAGGTGTAGGCCACACCCACTACTCCACCTCATTCTGATTGGGAGCTGATCCTGATTTCCATTATACATTTTGACCTTATTTTGATTTCACTATGTGATTCTCAACCGGAATATTTCATTCCTCAACATCTAAGATGTGCTGAAAAAGTCTTCCCTTTATTGTTCTAAGCAGTGTATTATTTTTATACAAAAAAAAAAGAGTTAAATAAAAATAATATAAAATATTTTATATCATATTTGATAATATTTTTATTTCCAACTTAAACTTGTGTTTTTTTTCCAACCAAAAAATTAACAAAATAAACAATATAACTTTATTTATACCCTAAAGCAAAATGTATTTTTCATTTCATTTAATGGATTTCAACAGTTTTTCATACCTGGATACTGGTTAGGGTGGTGAACTGGTACGCCTTCACAACTGCATAGTTTGCCTCCACATCTGCCAGACCCATCACCAGATACTTCCACCACTTGCTTCTTAAAATCTGCAGGATGTTGCTGTCACCTGTGGAAGAAAATCACTTTAAAAAGAAAAGCTGCTTCCAAGTGTTTCATGTCTCCTTGTGGTCAGAAGGTCTCAGTGTTCAGCCTGCCTGCTCTTACCTGAACAGATATTTTTCAGAAGGCCGGTCAAACCCAAATAAAAGTGAACTCATAGAGACAATAAAGCTTAAAATTAGCGTACTTATACGTACAGCTTTATTTAGGTTAGTATTTTATATAGAATGATGTTTTTTTTTTACCTCCCCCATCAGGAACTTTTTCTGCAAAAAACTTTCTATAAACTTTCTCTGAGTCAGCATCTCAGCATCAAGCAACATAAAAACCAAATTAGATTTAGTTTATTAACAAAAAATTAAAGCTGAGCTATTCTTCAAGATTTCAAAAGGTTGATTCGACCAAATTTGGGACAAATGGATTAAATTTATAAAACCTTTACAAGCAGATTTTATATACCCCTACATATGATTGCCTATGAAGCCCTGTGTTTTTTTCTAAAATGAAAATAGTACTTTCTCTGAGTTAACATGTATATATTTCACATTTTAGAAATGTGAGACAGAAAAGGTAGAAAACTGTAGTTTTTGGAGTATTTGGGTTTGTGTGTAAGTTTGCTGAACCTGTATATGTGGAAGTGAAGATGGAGGAACATGACATACCAGAAGACTGTCCTGTGACATGAGACTTCACCTGTTCGTGTGTCCGTTTGTTAGCAGCTTGTTTCTCCATTCAAATATTCAGTCACCGTGAGGTTAAAACCATCGCGATTCAGAAGTGTTTACTTGAAATGTCGAGACAAAGGCATCTTTTACTATTTTTATTTAACTTTATTTTTTTATTTTATGTTAACTATTTTTATTTTTTTTCTCCAGTGTTTTCCACATGGGGGTCTTCCACTATCAGGCCTGCTCTGATTGTGGAGTCGTTGCCATGGTGATGGTCCTTGTCTGGGTGGCCGGGGCCCTGCACTGCAGCCTTATGGCAGGGTCTGGGCACCTTTCTACTCTGATCTGGGCAGTTTCTCTGGTGATTACCTCTGTGGATCCCTGGGACATTGTTTTCTCACCCGGTTCATCGGTGCCATGACAGAAACCCATTTATGTTGCCATTTTTATAGACGTGTTGGAGACAGTCTGCTTAGTACAGGGTTGGGGGTGGTATATATTATAATAGTACAGCTAAGCAGCTGTACTATTACAATAAATAGTACTTGGTAAATGTCTTTTGGATAACTGACCATTTTCATTGAAAATTCCAATTAGCTGCCATTTTTTCAGACTGGTTAGATATGGATGCTCTCCGTGTCAAATTATACATTTTTTATGCAAATTTTGAATTAGAATTTATATGAAGCTTCCTTCCATCTCACAAGACTTACATTAAGTGAGGCCAAATCAAGGGTCTATCACAGGGAAGACTATTCACACTCACCTTCACAGAAACAGAGGCTTGTGCACTGTAACTGAGCTTTTTTGCTCTTGCAATGCCCAGCGCAACCCTTTTTGAATTTGCAAGAGACCAATTCATAACTGGACTGGCCTGCATCTGGTAGGCATGTCCAGAAGGGTTCATAGTCCCCTTCAGATGTCTTTGACCAGCCCCATGTGCGCTGTGAAGGTAGTTCTGGTGTTGACATCAGCACTTGACCCCACACTTGACCTCCTTGGTATACTGCTCTCTTGACATGCTCTTCTAGGGAAGCCTTGGTTGGAGGGATTGATTGCACATTGTGCCTCTTTGCAAATAACTTCCTCCTTACTGTATCTATTTTTGTGCATGTGCTGGTTTGGTCATAGAGTAAGATAATAAACCTCTCAATTGTGGCCATTAACTCCTGTGGTATGTCATTTGGGGCTGAGGACAGTTTCAACAGGGCATGTGTAAGTTCAGGAAACACAGCCCATACAGCCCACGCAGTCTTTTTCCCTTAGCCGACAAAGCTTGACACAGTGTTACAACCCGTTAATGCATGGCGCCATGTTGAAAATTTATGATGGCCCCATATCCAAATCTTTTTGGACTGCCTTTGGCTATAAGTGTATCAAATTTCATGCTTGTACCACAAAAGGCTTGACTCCTTTATATTTTGAAGCTAAGCAATTGTATTATGTTACCTGTTGTATGAAAAGTGCTTTATAAACAAAGTTTGATGTCATTTTTAAATTTAGGTCTCACTGTGCTCAGTAAAGACCAACTTCCTGAGTAAGAAGTGGTCTGACCTTTGCGAGTGCAGAGGATTGTGGTGTAGGTGACCAACAGCAGGGCGTAGTTGAGGAAGCTCTGGAGCATGGGCGTCTCCACGTGGGAATCAGCGAGGTACTCGCAGCTCACCGCGGTCCCACAGATCAGCAGGGACAGGACCTGGCCCATCATGATGGTCTTCAACAGACGCCTGCAAAGGCAGCAACAGGAAAGTGAGTCAAAATACAAGAGATGGTTGTCCTACTTGCCCCCCATCTTTGCTTTTACATACACTCCTTAAAAGTAGCATGGATGATATAATCTATCAGTCACTCAAGGTTCGTGACCTCCGTTTTTAGATGAAGATGGGAAGAAGATGTTGGTGAACAACTATCAGATGATTGTTAGCAAAAAGTTATTCAGAGAATTCACCTATCCTCCATTTGCCTCTAACATGTGATAATCAAATTTTAAACTGCACAATGACTACACTGGTCTAGATGATAACCCTCTATGTGACTGTTATGAACATTCCTAAGGTATTCTGTGTCATACTTCATATTCATGTCCAAAATTCTCATACTCCTGGCTTTTTATTTTTTCCAACTATCCCACAGGTTTTGGGTCAAATCATTACTCACACCCTCTGTGACCACAGCAATATTTGGTTTAATACCTTCGCATGTCAATGTGAGCTCTGCTCAAACTTATCTTATTGTCTTTATTGTCTTTTCCAACAACATGATGTGATGTTTTATCAAAGGGTCACTCGAACGTTTATTTTCCACGCGACAACCTTTTCTTTCTTTTGTGTCAAATATTGTGACGATTGCTCCCCAGGTCTTATATTTGGGAAGTGGGGGGGACTGTTTGTTTTGTTGTTTTGTTCTTTTCTTTTCTTCTCTGTGTTCTTGGCTGCCTTTGAAATTCTCAGCAAATGTTTCTGTACATGATTAAAAAAAAAAACACTAATAAACTTTAAGAGAAAAAAAAAAACAGATCTCTCGTTGGATCCTCTGAGTTTTGATGCAGAGAGAAAACAGCAGAGTCTGAAAGGAGAAGTTTCTGTCTGAAAAGCAACTGTATCTGCAAAAACATGAGAAACAAGTTCTTTCTTGCACTAAAGAGTAATATTTACATGGTTTTCTTAAAAGAAAAAAAAATCATTGTGTCAGTCTGACCAATTACAGACTTTTAAAATGCAGGGAAGCACGTTATATATCCAAGCTCTCAAAACAGAGACAGCATGATAATGCAGGTAAAGGTGGAATCACTCCTGCATGTTTATCTCAGCTAGACTCAAACATACGGTGGTGCTGTGCACACGCTGCTCACCCCCTTCTATTTGTGACTTTCAGTATAAATAGTATAAGTGTACATTAATTAGGCCGCTCTCATCTCAAAAATCAATATTTGCTACCCGAGTAGCACTTTTGTTCCAAGAATCAAGTCTTGTAAAGAGTTTATTAAAGGATATAAAAACACACCAACAGCATTATTGAATAGTATAACATGGTCAGATCACTCTTGATCCATTTATAGCCCTAATATAAGTACAGGCCAACCAAATGCCCAATAAATCTCTCTTTAAGTTGTTTGCTTCTTTCTTCTAAAGAAAGAAACAGCTAAGCATGTGGCACTGTGATAAACATATACAAATATGAATACAAACAACTTTATTTGTTGGGCCAGAGTTTAGGAAACCATAAATAAATAATCAATAAAATGGTCTAAACAGTAATAGTAAGAATAGAAAATACAACTACAACTATAAAGTGTCTTAGGCAGCAAGATAGATGAGGAATGCTGTATGAGTGCATCAACCAGACTGAGACATTTGCATTGATAAACTATTTCCATGAAAATAGATACTGCATATGAAGGATATTGCACATAATAGAGACCATTTAAACATTTTGTGGTTATAAACAGACTTCAACACTACACATCTCTTGACTCCACATAACACTTCCAGACTGTTGTGCTTCTCTAATAAAATCCTGATAATAAAGCAGCAGCATTTGACAAAAATCTCTTTTCAAGTAAACAGATGTCTGCACGGTGAATCCAGCTGTGCTGGCATGTTCGATGATTTCACACGGACATAATGAAAGAACCTTTTTACATTCTTCAGTCCTTAATTCGATTCCCATCCCGTGAATGTAAACGACGTAAACGGTGGTCCAATCAAAAGGCCGAGCAGAGCGATAACTGCAGCACCAATCAACCGTGCACATAACCGCGCTCAGTGTTAATTTTGTACCTTCTGGGGTACTATAGTAATTCTGGGCATATGTTCACCATCCACTTTATCAGGTCCACCTGTTCAAGTGCGGATTAACACAAATATCTAATCAGCCAATCACATAGCAGCATCCAGTCATGTAGACATGGTGAAGACGAGGTGCTGAAGTTCAAACTGAGCATCAGAATGAGGACAAAATAAGATTTAAGTGACTTTGAACCATAGACTGTTATAAAAAAATAGACTGAGCCTCCATGACATCACCCGTAGGTTTCTGAAGAGCTTAATTGAAGCTCATTGGGCGTTCCCACCGTCGCAATCTTAGCAGCGTCACGCGTGTTGTCATTCCTGGAAAATCCAAAAACGGACAAAGAGGTGGAGCTGAGAGAGGGACTGTGAAGGTGGGGGTGAATGATTGACATCCATCAAACTCCGAGCTGCCTGTAGCTAAGAGCTAACCGAGCTAACCAGCTAATGGAGGTAGGCGGGCTAAAGCTAAGGCACGCTGTTAGCCAGCTAAAGACCACGTTTGTGCTGCACTCTCCCTTCTTTCCGCGCATACTGGATACCTGTCAATAAAAAGGACACGCCCCTAATTATGCTGAACTTCAAGATTAAATAACATCCAAACGGATGAGATAGAAAAAAAATTCACCCTCCTCACAGTTGTCATGAAGATAAACTTGACCTATTAATCCTAAAATGGATTTTTGTACCAGGCTTTAAACATGTTTATTTCTGCTGTGAAGTTGGGTCTTTTTAACATGGAAGTCTATGGAGATTTCCTGTTTTGGAGCCAGCCCCTAGTGGCTGAGGGATGAACTGCAATTTTTTGCACTTTCGCAAAGGCTTCAGATTTTACTAGGCGAGGTTGCCCCTTGCTTTGTATGTGGCATGGTTGTTGGTCTGAGTATTTACGAGGGATTTTCACACACAACCATCTCTATGGTTTACAGAGAATGGTCTGAAGAAGAGAAAATATCCAGTAAGCAGCAGTTGTCTGGACCAGAATGTCTGACCATGTCCATCCCTTTAAGACCACAGTGTAGCATCTTCTGATGGCTACTTCCAGCAGGATAATCCACCATGTCACAAAGCTCAGATCATCTCCACCTGCTTTGTTGAACAGGACAATGAGTCTACTGGACTCCAATGGCCTCCACAGTCACCAGAAATACCCCCAAAATTGGTATTGCTCACCATGTGAAGACATCCCTCCAGCTGTAACTGTATCCACAGGCAACCCTCCATTTCCCACACAATTTGTCTTCCTCAGGCTGCTCCATCCTTTGAGAGCTAAACCTAAACAGACAGCAAGAACAAGATAGATTAAAATCTGGGGAACATGGTACAAAATTCCACAGGAATGTGACGTGCATAGTAATGGGATTATCACATAAACCATGGGGTAGAAAAATGCCATTCCGCTTTGTACTGATAAAAGCTACCTACTGATAAAAGAGTTATCTGTTGGTAAATCTAGAATAAATTTCAGAAAGTCTACCACTCTGGATCTAAACCAATTTCAAGTTTAGGTGTACATTATGAATTTAACTGTGTTAAACCAAACTAATAAAAACAAAAGACATATCCCGAATTATAATGTAACCATGAATTATTCTTATTATTATTTTATTATATTATCTTATTGTATTTTAACACGTCCATGATGGTATAAACGACTCACAATAACAGCACAAATGTTAAAATGTTACTTTTTCTAATGATGTTTGGAAAACCTGCTGTGCGCGTGCGAATTACAGCGGCGTACATCGGTGGCTCCCTATGCTCCCTGTATCTCTGAACGTAACAACCAACGACTAAATGAAAACAGATATAAAAACCACGTAACTTTACATACGTTTTCAGACTAGTCCGTTACGCCATGAAAGCAGGAGGGATCATTTACAGCGACCGTCTGTCATCATTCTGCTCTCCGAGAGCTCCATGCGGAACATCTTCTGGGCTGGAGAGGAACAGTCTAACCTCGTGCTGTCAAGTCCCGCCTTCTCAATTTTGATTGGTTTGAAAGAAAATGATGACGTATACCACATGTTATTTGGTTTTTGGGTGGTTCGAAACCAACGATGGAAAAGATGATGATGGATTTAAATATTTGAACCTAACATTATAATTATATAAATAATTATAATAAAAAAATAAAATTAAATTGCAATAAAAAATAAAATTATAAATTATAATTATAAAATATAAAAAATAATTATACAAACACTAGAAAAAACGTTTTAAAACATTAAAATAAATACTAGACAATTCATTTACATTCACTGACTGAAATCAAAATGTCCTTAAATGGTCGTGTTTTGGCAACTTTTTTTTTTTTTTTTTTTTTTTTAATAGAAGTAATAATCATACCAGACGTTTTCATGTGTTGTCTGGCTCTACATGCCATAGATAATAAAACCATCCAGGCTGATGTCAGAGAAAAGTGGAAAAGGTTGCGTCTGTGACAATGATATGCATTTATGTGAGGGTACCAACAATGCAGAGCTGGTGGAGGTTTGGAGAAAAATATGTGATCATCAAGGCTGTGACGTGGTTATCTCATCCGGGCAATGCTAGATTTTAACTTGCCCAACTTCCAAAAGCATAGCTTTGTAGACACAGAGTGTGTGCTTGACTGGTCTGCCTGCTGTTCAGCTCTGTCTCCCACAAAAAATGTGTGATGCATCATGAACAGAAAAAATAGTTTTTGTCCAGGATAAAGGGGGCCCTGAAGAAAAAGTCTGGGAATCACTAAGATAAATAACGTTTTCTCAATCTGAATGTTTGATACTGGTAGCTGTTCATACTCCAGCTTTATATTGTGGAATATGTCCGTGTCCCACCGAACATTTAGAATGGAATTTAAAAAACTCCAAAAAGACATGATAAAGCTTCAGACATGGAGGCTGACTGTGCACCAAATGGGCAAACAATGGGCAAAGGAGAAAAATTCACATTTTTTTATGTTCTCATTTTAGTTTTCAGAATTACTTTGTCTGCCACAAAATCTGCTCTGATTATTCATACTGTCCCCGTCGTTCTTATATGAAGGTCGAAATCCCCTCTGCTTGCGTGTGAAACCCTGAACAAGGAATGTCATAAGGAGGAGGAATGATAACAAAAACTATACTGAAAATGAAACAATAACTTTGCCCCTGAGACAGTACAAATATTGTTTTTATCACCACTAGTCCTTCGCTCAGTGTGATATGAGTAAAAAAAAAAATAAATAAAAAAAAAAAAAAAAAAGAAAAGCCCCCCCCCACCTTTCCCCAACCACTTCTGAATTCACCAAGAGTCCACTAAGGACACCCCAAGGCCAAGTGTTGGAGGGGATAAGCAGCTGTGACTCCACTAAATTCATGTCCAGCTCCTTTGTGTGGCTGCTTGAGTTCATCGCTAAGAAATATTTGTTTAATTTGCTGTAACAGATGACAAGTAGCAGTAGTTATTAATTACATGCATGTCAGCAGTTTCGGCTGGCTCCTGCTGCAACCTAGCAACCACTCACAGCACCTGTTAGAACTGCCATAGCAACCAGATGGGCCAATCAAAGTCCTGTTCTAACTTAGACACTATCGCAACTGTCCAGCAGCCATTTGTTAGCATCATCCTGAGCACCTGCCTGGAAGCTGTACCTGTTCATTTATGGATGTCATAGGGGGTTTAAAATTATTTTTCTTTAGTTCAACACAGTAGAAAAGCAGAAATCCACTGTAACATAAAGCCTGGTGTCTGAAATATCACTGAAGTATAAGCAAAAACTTGAGAATAAAATTTCAATCTCTCTGGTGTTACCAGCTTCTTTTAATTACACCAAATGCACCAGCGTTTTTATAACTCCAGCCATTTTTAACAAATGTATTAAGTACAAAACACACCAAAATATAAACCTCCAAACTGTTTCTTTTCTTTTTTTTTTTTTTTTTTTTGGCACCAAACATTTTGGGGTTATGACACGTTGGCATTATTTCACGATGATTTTACCTTTTTTCCATTAAGATAAATCAAAATGTTCAAAACAAAAAGCCAAGGTAAATACAAACTCCAGAGGAAAATTAGAATTAAGGATTAATTAAAGATTTTTAATCTTGTTTGGCATTGTCTGTAAGCATCATGACACTTTGTGTTACTGGTGTATTATTTTATGGGACGAAGCTGTTGATGAAATAAATGCTTTTCCTACTCAGATCCTGAATTGTCTTAGATTGTATAGTTTCTAGCTTCCCTCCAACCATAAAAATCCAATTTCAAGCATTTTTTTTATTTTATTTATTTATTTATTTGTTTTTGTTATTTGTTTATCTGTTTCAGCCAATGCTTCAGTTTTATAGAAAAGAGCCTCATGTCTGACAGTGACTTTAGATCCTGTGGTAAAGTGTTCCATAACTGTGATCCTTGGACTGAGAACGATGATTGTCCCAGAGTGGTTCTGCACCTTTTGACTATACAGTTCCCACTCACTACAGCTCTTATGCCTTTCTTATTATATTTATGTATTAACTGAAAAATCACATCAGGGGCATGGCCATTCATACACTTAAATGTTGTTTTCACTAAAGAAAAATTAAGAAAATTTTCAAAACTCAGTAAGTGGTATTTTTTAAGAATTTGGCAATAATGCCACTTCGCTGGATTCTGATCAAATACTTTTAGACTTTGCTTATATAATGACATTAAAGGCAGTACGACATATGTGATAATATCATTGCATGCATATACATTTGAGCTGCTTTGGTAGATATATAGGGCCTTATCATACGGAAACAGTTTATATTAGCCTTGAGTTTTGGACATTTTCCTAACATGGGCATCAAACCTAAGTTTAGAATCTAGAATTACCCCAAGATATTTGAACTCAGAAACTTCCTTAATTCCCCTTTGGTCTGTATATACTTTAAACTCTTTCTGTGTTTTTTTTTTCTTTAAAGAAAAACACATTGAAACGGTTTTTGTATAGTTCAAAGTTAGGCAGTTTTCCTGCAGCCATTGAGATATTCCAACCAACTGCTTAGTTAGTAATTCTGCAGCCTGTTGAGGAGTGTCTTCTGTTACATAAATGATAGTATCATCTGCATACAGTTGGCAGGTAGCATCTTTGCAGATGTTAGGTAAATCATTTACATACAAGCAGAAGAGCAGAGGCCCCAATATCAACCCTTGTGGTACACCTAGGTTACATTTTGTACAGCAGATTTGATATTATTTATTTTAACGCATTGCTTTCTAGATTCAAGATAAGATTTGAACCAATTTAAAGCTTGTTGGGAGAAAATGTGGAAGTATCAATGCATTAGAGTTGTGATGGAAAGTAGCAGGTGCATTGTCCTTGGTAAGCAAAATATTAATAGACTGACTTTATAATATGATATCAAGCCTGACATTATAACATGATATCAAAATGATGTCAACCAGCCAGCCCTACAAGGCTGTGTGCCGTGAGCCTGAAATAGCGTCAGGCAAACTATATAAGCTGGAAGAAAAGGATGTACGTGGTCTTTGATCCTGGGGAGCTGTCCCCCTGTTCGGCTGAATAAAGAGATCATTGGAGACCTCTGTCTGCAGACCCTTAATATATCAGCAGCACCATTGATAAGGATTTTATCTACCACAGCATGAATTGAATTATGCTAAAATGCTATAATCATGTAAAGTACTTTGTGTTGCCTTTGACATGAAAATGGCTTTATAGATAAAGTTTGATTTGATTTGGTTCAATAATGACGTTAAAAAATAACAATTTCTTACATGTTTAGGATGTTTGTCAATATCAGGACATTCGGACTGATAATTGTCTGACTGCTTGTATTCATTGATGAAGAAAGTAGCAACATGCAGTGATAAATAAAATTGAGGATGCAACACATCGAGAGTCGTGAGACCAGAGACTAGTGAAGACGCACAGCTCTACTTAACAGATTATATTTGCATCCATCAATTACACCTCACATCCTTTCTGTTGTAAAAGTTCATTCGTTCAAATTAAATAGATTTTTCAGTGTTAATCATTTATTTAATGTTGTATTTTACCAGAAAAATCGTGAGTTTTTCACAAGAAGCGGCTGAGTGGAGTATTTCGTTGTAACGCGTTGCCAAGGTAACCAGCTCTGACACAGAACCTGCAGCTCGGTCAGCCGCAGTTATGTTACAGGTTCAGCTCTTACAGCTTGTGTGTGTCCAGAGGATGATGCGACATGTTGTTTCAAACATTCAAAGTCCACAGATAGTTTCCTAAATCTTTTTTATTGAAAGAAATATTATCCACCACTCTGATCATTAAAAAGTGTATCCAGCAATTTTAAATACTATCCTAAATTGTTATTATAATATTATCAACCATTCACTCTGTATCAACCAAGTGGATAAGGAAGAAAAAAAGAAAGTAACCAAGAATGAAAAGACAGGCGAGGAACTATTTAAAATTAATAACATTGCCATTGATCGTGACATTTGATAAAGTCACTAGCATGTCCATGTTGGCATTTGAAGGACAGAGATCTAATCTTTGTGGACCCTGACCACTGCTGGTTGGGACAATGCCGGACGAAATAATGTTGCTCTATCCCATCTCTCTTGATCTGGCATGTCTCTAGCCCGGTGTCTCAGAGTCAACTGACAGCCATGCTCCGGAGGCTGTGGTTTGTGTAAATCCGCGACAGACCCACCTTAACCCTGTAAAGCCCAAACCAATAAATAATTGACAGAAAATTCCAATTCTTTGAAAATGGAGTCTTTATTGGTCCCTTTGAAGAAATGAAAAAAAAAAATTGGAAATATCAGTGTCCATATGTAAGTTTTCATTTGTATCATATTTGATACATCTGGTCACAATGGTCAAATTTCCTTTTTTGTTGAACAAACAAATATCAACACCAATGTAACTGGCAGAATGGAAGATGAACATTTCACTTATTCTGACTCATTTTGTGCTTCACAACCTTTTTATCTTCCGTAGTGGAAGGCTTGAAAACGGTTTCTTTCCTTGTTCAAGCAGATTTGCACTCTACATTTCTCACAAGTGCTTGCATCTCTGCCGTGTTTCCCATGTTGGGAAATGATTAAGGCCATCCTTTCTCACACCAGTGGTTTTCCTCTTGTAGGGCGGTGTTGGTGTTCCTTCTGGAGAGGATAGAGGTCTGCCACACTTTTTGACCCTTCCTGCGCTTGTGAGAGAGGTGCCAGCAGAAGCCTGAATACCCAAAATTTGCTCAATTTCTTTGGCACTTGTGTTCACTGACTTTCCATTTTTTTGCACGCTGTACAAGTTTGTTTCTTCTGCAATTTCCGGTAACATTTCCTCAGTAACAAAATCTTTGAAATACATGTATGCTGTCCAGTTAAGCCTGTCTTCACAGCCTTCCTCAACAGATTCCACAAACTCAACAGCTGGAGGATCAAACTGTTTTTTTCCCCACTGATACTCCTTCCTTTTCACTTTGCCCTTTGTTTACTGCTTTGGTGTGACCTTTGGTTTTGCTGTCTCCTCTTCTGGGACCTCTGGATCTTCCTCATCACCATTACTATCTGTGTTCTCTTCAATTCTTGCAGGAGGGGTCCATTCCTCCTCCTCCTCATCATTTTCCCCTAGCTGCTCAATGTCACTAGCATTTCCATCCAGAATTAAGTAATTTCACATTGCAACAACTTAGTAACTGATCATATTTATGTTTCAGTAAAAATTAAAATGTTTTTCTTACATTACATTCTTACATTAACCTTATCTGCCATACGATGGATTTGCATGTTGCACTGCTTGTGCACATTTTCCACCTCCTTCCTGGTTCGAACTGCTGCCTCCTGTATTAGGGCAAGTACTTATACTTATATCTTCATATTATTATATTATGCATAACAAGTTGTCAGTCAGTCTGGATTTGCCATGGCTGTTTTCCTTCACTGTGATGCCAGCATACTGAGCTGTTGTGTTGCAGTAGCAGCCCTCCGTTCAGCTTGTGTTAGTCTATTCTGGAGACGACTTGTCTTTTCTTGAAATTCAGCCAGCTGCCTCTCACACTCTGAAATAGTATTATAACTGGTTTCAAGCTGCATCTCCAGCTCATGTGAACGCTGCTTCTGCCGATTCAGTTCTGCCTTGAGACTTATGATTTTAGTCTCAAAAGACTGCACAAGATTCTTGGGCTCTTCTTTCCATCGTTGAGTGCTGTTCTGCTGTGCTGCAAGAAGGCGTGTCAGGTCAGCACTAGAGCTTCGACTGCTTTCCTCCAGCTCCCTCACACGTGCATCAAGTCCTTGTTTTCTGAGACTGTTGTCTTGCTCCATCTCTGAAACCTGCTGCTTGGCTTTCTTTTGGACCAGCAAAGTAGCCTTACGAAGTTGATCCATCTCCCTGCGGAGCTGCAGGTTCTCCTGTTGCAGCTGGAGCCGGTCCTCACTGATGCCGACGCAGTCGTCCCGGGCTGCAGCCAGAGAGCCCTGCAGCCGTCGCACTTCCTCCTGGCACAGAGACAGCTCCTCACTGTAATCAATCTCAATCTTTTTCAGTTTGCTCTGGGTACTTTGCAGAGTGAGACTTATGTCTTCCTTCAGTCTCTCTGCATTTAGACACCTCTGATGAAGGGCATCAATCTTCTTAAACTCTGGCTCTGCTCTACCCTCCTTATACACCTTCTCCAGTTCCTCCTCTACCGCTTTTCTCTCACGCAGGGACCTTTCAATCTGAGACTCTTTATCTGCACACTCCAACTGCAGTGCAGACAGCTCCTTCCTGGTTCGAACTTCTGCCTCCTGTATTAGGTGTTTGATGGCCTCCTTCGTCTTTTCTAGCTCTTCAATCTTCTGTTTCTCTCTCTTAAAAGAGCCTGGTCCTTTTGCAATTCGGCTTCCTCAAAAATCAGGAGTGTCTCATTCCTCAGTAGTAGCAATCTGCTAGAAGCTCTGGAATACCCTCTGGTGAGTTAATGACTGCCCCCTGGTGCCTAATCTGTGCACTGCATGTAATTATTCATATACAATGGGTTTTTAAAGAAAATGTTTGTCACACTGATGATGTAGAGGACTCAAAAAAATCCTGTATCACATATGATACGTTTGGCGTTAGGGTTAAAGAAACAATGATAAACACCCACGCTATTAAAAGGACAGAAGAGGGGTTAGGCATAATAAAGGGGGCTACATTATTATTAGAATTATACATACCTCTTCACTTATTTTTTTTAGCATGTCTCTCAGGTAGTGGGTACCCATCGACTCCCTGGAGTACCACACATCAGATGCCGCGGTGATGTATCGCTTCGGGTGCAGATAAAAAGATTTTGCGTCTGGGGGACATTTAGAGATGTACTTCTGGAAGTTTTTAACCGGGCACAGGGAATCCCTGGGCATGGCGAACATAAAACCTCTTAGGTTTTGCTTGTGTGGGTAGTTTGGATCTTCGTGATTTTTAGTGTCAGGATTATGCGCCAGGCTGACGCCTCCAGAATGCGTTGGATTACATTGCAGGTTGTGTTGTTAGGAAGGTCATGAGGCAGCTTTCATGTCATGTATGTCCTAACATTTTGATGTGTGAGTCTGTACCAGCTTCATATTTTGATAGCTACCACCTACTGACCTTAAAAATCAACAGAGGCCTGCTGATTTCAAGCACAGGCGCAGTCAAGGTGATCCACGCAGCAGAACACTGCATCTAACGCTCTATAACATTATGTTGCACTTGTAATGACAGTAAAGTTCAATTCAATTAAAAAAAAAAAACATTTCATCTGCAGCACATCAGTACACTGTGTCTTTGGTCAACCCTGTTGTCAACATAGGTTTTAAAGATGTGTTTGATTCACCGCCATATTGTTGAAACTCGGGATGGCACTGACAACCATCACTTCAGCCTAGTTGATTGTGACCAGTTTCCACAAGCTGAAAAAACACTCTGTTGCAAAACTTCACACTCTGCAAATTCAGCGTAACAGCTTGATAAAGAAGATAGTGTTGTTGCAGGGAGGGTATACCAGAGAGGTTTAACAAATCTTGTGATAAAGTTTGTGCTTGAGGTTGCTAAATCCTCTGACGTCTTAAACTGCGTCATTGGTTTCAAAACACCGGCTGTGAAGTAGCCAAATAGCCAAATAAACCAGTAAACCTGCTTTTTGGACTATCCGTATAACATGGTGGATGTGCTCTCTTCTTTCTCACAGAAGAAGCCTAAATTCCTCTTTGTGTAAATTTCCCACCAAAGTTTTAGAAGTTTACAACCTTTCCATAAGCTATCTGCTGGTTTGCAGAATTACACATTTACACTTAAGCATTTAAATACTTAAATGTAAATAAGAAAAAGCATTACAATAAAAATCTGCAGTCTTATTTGTCCAGACTACGTGGCTACGGAGTGTCCTCAGTAGTCCACACACTTCGAAGTTTGCTTAACCTTCGTGAAATGGGATAGCCTACCTAGCAAACAAGAATTTGGACGCTGAATCACTTAAACTTGTGAAATTAATCGTAGGACACGTCAGCAGACGTCAGAGATGGGGACTCGAGTTTGCGACTCGGACTCGAGTCGCACTTAAGTCGCACCTAAATTGACTTCAGACTCGACT
>JBAFTA010000017.1:24359658-24379625 GCA_036919975.1 Melanotaenia parkinsoni
GTTCTACACAACAAAACAACTGCATGAGCGCTCTTCCAAGACTGGTGATTCCATACTTTTTGCCAGGGGTTGTAGCTTCTGCAGGCAGTAAATTGACCCTGACTTGTGCTTCTCCCCCTTTCTAAGCGGGTGCTGAGTCACCAGGATGACACAGCGCTTCTAAAGGCCTACATTGTGGAGTGGAGGAAGTTCTTCACTCAGTGTGACATCCTGCCCAAACCTTTCTGCCAGCTGGAGATCACTCTGATGGGCAAGCAGGGAAGCAACAAGAAGTCCAACATGGAGGACAGCATAGTCCGCAAGGTGAGGAGGAGCAGCAGTGCTGCTTTTGTCTGTCTTAGGAGGACGTACTGAAATGAATTCTACATGTTCTCTGCTCATCTGGTGACTGCAGCTCATGCTGGACACGTGGAACGAGTCCATCTTCTCCAACATTAAAAACAGGCTACAAGACAGCGCGATGAAGCTGGTCCACGCTGAGAGGCTGGGGGAGGCCTTCGACTCCCAGCTGGTCATCGGAGTACGAGAGTCTTACGGTGAGAAATACAGACAACCAAAATCTTTGTTCAAAACCAGATGTTTGGTTGCAAGAAATGTTGAAATAAGGATGTCCATGTACAGTCACAAAGCTGCAGGAAAGCTGCTTATTCTTGAACAAATCGTGACGGCATCACAGAGGGACAAGCAGGGACAAGTCAGAGGCTTTGGTTATTGTTCACATCAAGCATCAGGATTGTTGATGCCAAATGGGCTGGAAAGCTTCTCCTTTCACTCAACTCCTTTTTTTTCAGCACAACAGACCGATGTAGGTATGCACTGTTCTGCCTGTTGATGTCCCGTGTCAATGCTCCCACACTGGTTCGCCTATCCCAGAGGTCGTTACCTGTGCTTGGAGCAGGATCTCGTTCCCGACCCGGGGAGGACATTTCTTTTTCTGGCTGAGGACCATGATCCCAGATTTAGGGTGCTGATCCTCATCACGGCCACTTCACACTCGGCCGCGTGTGAAGTGGCAAAAAGTGTGTCCCCAGCTGAGGGGGCTCAGTTTTTGTTGTGAGGCCGCAGTGATAACCACCACACCACCGTGCAACCCCCCCCCCCCCCCAAAAGAAAAAAAAAATCCAATTTGCGTTAATCAAATAGAAAATAAATTGTAGGCAGGCATTATGTAGATAAACGGGCATTCAAAGAGTTCAAATAAACTTAAGCTCATGTTTGGCTTTTATTTATTTTTTTTATGAGCAGTGAATCTATGTTCCAACCCTGAGGACAAGCTTCAGATCTACAGGGACAACTTTGAGAAGGCTTACATGGACTCTACAGAGAGGTTCTACAGAACACAGGCGCCGTCCTACCTCCAGCAGAACGGGGTCCAAAACTACATGAAATATGTGAGTATCAGACCTGGATGTGCAACCGAAGTTGGAGAAATTTCAGCCAAACATGTCCAGACAGACCTGGTATGCACCAGGGTGGGTGGCTTTATGGCTTTTACTTGTTCCCTCTTTCTTTCTTTTTTTTTTTCTTTGTTTTTTTTACCAGCACAAATGAAGTGGCAAGAATCAGGAAAATGATTTAAAATTTGATCTTAGCTTGCTTGTTTGCAATAGATAAGTAAAACACTTAAAACGTTTATTTTGTTTGGACAATCGACTTCTTTTTCATGAGAAAGGTGTCTGTTTACGTTGCATGTGTGGCTCATTTGGAGGAAGAGTTTTTTTCTTGAAGAAAGGCCACATCTGTAACAATCAAGCTAAGAAATGGTTTCAGCTTCCTCCTCCTTTCCCTTTGTTTCTGCTCCTGCATCCTGCTTGTCTCCTCTCCACTCATCTAGATTTCCGGTCAGGTTTTCCTGACTCAGTTTGTTAATAAATCTGCATTCCCAACAGGCGGATTCAAAGCTCCGGGAAGAGGAGAATCGGGCTCTGAGGTACCTGGAGACGAGACGTGACTGTAACTCCGTACAAGCAGTGAGTTTTCTGTATAATGTGGCTCTTTAACCGTTGACCAGTTTAGAGTTCAGTTGGTAAGAAAATGCTTATCTTTGATATTTTTTTTACTGTCCAGTTTCAATTTTATTTGACCTGTTTTTTGGCTTTTCTTTTTTTTTTTTTCTAAATGAAATATTTATGTACAATCATTTGTAATTGTCGTTTCAGATAACCTTATCTTTCCTTATACTGTATTTCTAATGAATTTATATCTCCTCAGTTAATGGAGTGTTGTGTCAATGCACTCGTAACGTCGTTCAAGGAGACCATCTTGGCTGAATGTCCGGGCATGATCAAACGAAATGAGACAGAGAGTGAGTACAGCAGGACTGCTCCCACCAGCAGCTCAGCCAGCTCAGGTTTTCAGCAGGAAATAGTCCTGACCAAACTTCCCTGTGTCCAGCATCTGTCCACATCTGCGTGTGTGTGTGTGTGTGTGTGTGACTAAGTCTGACGTGATCACACGTCTTCAGATAAAAAGGTCTAGCTGAATGGAAACAAGGACGTATCCAGCACACATTTATTGAAATGTTAACTAATGTGTAACCCTTCATTTAGTTAGTTAACACCCTTAACTAAGGATGCAACACAACAAACTACTTACTGGTGGAATAAATTATGTTTGAGACATAATCAGAAGGTGTAGAGACGGCAGGAGCCCAGAGGATGAGTAACCATAATAAAATGCACAAAAATCTCACAAAATAATATGTTTTACTGGTATTCACTGGGCCCAAATGCGTAGATGTTGAGAAGAAAGAAAATAAGATAAATAAAATATAAATAAATAAAACCTGTGTGCACTTTTAAAAAGAGGAAAAAAATAAAAGCAGACCTGGGTCTTTATTAAATGTAATTTCTCCAACGCAACTGTGACTCTGAGTTTGGTGGATGTTCATCAAACCCGTCCACTAATACTTAAATAATTATTATCTCTACAAGCTCATTAATATTTAACTTATAATATCTTTATCAATAATTGATATTCCCTTCCCTTTTATTAATTTCTAATCAAAGTACTTCTTTTTATTTATTCATGTCCATATTGGTGTTAAAAACCTGCCTGCAGTTTCTGTCAGTGGCATCAGAAATGATGCTGCAGGTGAGTTTCATGCTGGTCTGAAAACAGTGATGAAATTCACACAGACGATAACAGACCAGAGCAAAAATAAAAAGTCAGACTTGAATGTTTCTTTTAGTAGTTAATGAGGCTTGAAAGGCGCTTTGATCAGTGAGAAAATGATAAAGCTGTGTAACACGTTTCATCACACATACAAAAACCTTTCTATGATACTTGCCCTAATTCTTCTTTATTTGAGATTTACATTTTTTTTCTTTTTTAATTCTTTAAATAAACTCTTCTGATACCTAAAATCTACTTAAAATGAGCTGCTGCAACATTTATATCCCAGACATTGTCATTATTTAAATGTAAAAACCTCAGTGAATCACTCTGAGAGTAGATTCTGTTCAATAAAATCTTTAGAAGTGAGACCTCTTCTGGTTTCTACATTGATGTATTTAATGGATCGTGCAAGCCTGTGTTTAAGTTTGTCCAGCCTGAGCCGACAGACAAAGGTTGTCCTCTGTAATGGATTTTAAATAGGCTTAATGATTTATTTACTTTAATTAAATTAAAAGAAATTCTTATATAGATGCCATTTAACATTGAGATCAAAGAATTATTTGTCACCACTTTACAACTTTGGACTCCCCATAACTCAAAGCATCCATCTAAAAACTACTTTCTATTTTCTTTCCATCTCAGAGTTGCATCTGATGTTCTCTCTGATGGACAAAGTTCCCAGCGGCATCGAGCCCATGCTGAAGGACCTGGAGGAGCACATCATGAGTGCGGGCCTGGCAGACATGGTGGCTTCAGCAGAGACCATTACCTCTGTAAGTACAGCACACACACACACACCGTTCACTTCATCAGCTCCAGCTGTTCACCTGCTTGTTATCACAAATATCTGATCAGCCAGTCACATGGCAGCATGTAGTCATGTAGACATGGTGAAGGCGACGTGCTGAGGTTCAAACTGAGCATCAGAATGTGGAAGAAAGAGGATTTGAGTGATTGAACGTGGCATGGTTGTTGGTCTGAGTATTACTGGGATTTCACACACAACCATCTCTAGGGTTTACAGAGAATGGTCTAAAAGAAAGAAAACACCCAGGAGAAGCAGTTGTCTGGACCAGAATGTCTGACCATGTCCATCGCTTTATGACCACAGTGTCTTCTGATGCTACTTCCAGCAGGATAATGCACCATGTCACAAAGCTCAGATCATCTCCAGCTGCTTTCTAGAACATGACAATGAGTCCACTGGACTCCAATGACCTCCACAGTCGCCAGATCTCAGTCCAACAGAGCAGCTTTGGGATGTGGTGGAACGGGAGATTCTCATCATGGATGCAGCCGACAAACCTGCTGCAAATGTGTGATGCTGTCATGTCAATATGGAGCAAAACCTCTGAGGAATGTTTCCACCACCTTGTTCAATCTATCACACTAAGAATTAAAAGGGTAGACGGACCCAGTACTAGAAGGTGGAACTGATAAAGTGGACATTAAGTGTAGTTAAAACTAGGTTTTTCTTTATACTTTCTTTTGAGGGGAAAAGGAGACTTTAATGTTATTGTTGGATTATGATGATATAATTTTCCAATGCTTACATGCATTAGATAACATCAGATAATTTGTCAGAGCTTTTCATAACTAACCTTAAAACCTTCTCTCACTAACTCAGTGTTCGTTGAATGGACTCAGGTTGGATGGTCTACTTTGTCCTTCTGTACACTCAAAAATTGGCATATTCTCCATCAATTTTCTATACCACTTAGCCCAATTCAGGGTTACAGGGAAGCTGGAGTCTATCCCAGCAATTAGCAAGTGAGAGGCATGTACGCCCTGGACTGGTCACCAGTCCATCGCAGGGTCAACACAGAGAGACTAACAACCAATCACACTCACTCCAAAAAAGAATTTAGAGTGACCAGTTAACCTAACATGCATGTCTTTGGATGGTCGGAGGAAGCTGGAGTACCCAGAGAGAACCCACACATACACAGGGAGAACATGCAAACTCCACACAGAAACCTGTTTGAACCTCCCCACAGCCGAGGCTCGAACCAGCAACCTTCTTGCTGTGAGGCTGCGGTGCTAACCACCACATCCCGGTTTATTCTGACTTTAAATTACTGTTTCTTACTTCTCTACAGACTTCAGCAAAAAATGTTCCAGATGAACTACTAGGAAAAAACATTTATATTATGCTGCTTCTTCTGCTTGGAATAAACAGCTAAATCAGCCAAATCCTACGGAGCTGGTTTCATTGAATGGACTAAAGCTAAAATTGTTTTACGTATTAGGAACTTGAATCTGGTTGTAAATGCTTCGATTCACCATGCTGCCTTATTTGGCTGCAGTGACTGCGATATCTTAACTCAAGATTCTTTTTATGATATTTACATGTAATTATTAGTTGTTGTTCTGTGTATGTGTTTTGTTGTATTTATTACTGCTGATCAGAGCTGCTGTTGAGTTTTTAATTTCCTGTTTAACCCTTTATAGCCCGACCCAAGAGAAAATGGGGAGAAAAGTCACATTTCTTTTGTCAGAATTTTTTATTTTGTCCTTGAACAAAATTAAAAATATATTTATTTAATAAATAAATATATATTTAACTTTTTGGGGGGGATAAATAGCATTTATCACTGTGTGATGTCAAAATTATTGTAGTGCAAAAGGTATCCACTAGGGGGCAGAAGACAAGCTAAGATTTACCATAAAGTGATGCAGAAGGTCTCAGAAACTTCAAATGTCATACATACAGCATTAAAGAGAAAAATAAAGGTTAAAAATAAATTAAATAGTCTATTTTGTACTGAAACACCTGTGAAATGAAGCTAAATCCTGATTTTTAATGATTGCAGGTTATAACCTGATGGGTCTTATGTTTTTGTTGGTTTTGAATGGACAGTTCAAATATATGACTCTAAGATCACTTAAGTTTAGTTTCATCTCTTTTTCTTTGTTGTAGGACTCAGAGAAATACGTGGAGCAGCTTCTCACCCTGTTTAACCGCTTTAGCCGGCTGGTGAAAGAGGCCTTTCAGGACGACCCCCGCTTCCTGACAGCAAGAGATAAAGTGAGCTGAGACTTCCTGACTTGCTTGTCTTTAACTGTCTACTGATGATGGAAAATGTTCTTAACTGTTCTAAACCCTTTTTGCAGGCATATAAAGCTGTTGTGAATGATGCAACAATATTTAAATTAGAGCTTCCTATGAAACAGAAAGGGTAAGAAAAGCTCCCTCCATGACATTCTACGTTTGTCCTAAAGAGTAAAAGAAGTCACATCTGTCTTTGGTCACCATGTTTGCAGAGTTGGATTGAAAACTCAGCCAGAGTCCAAGTGTCCAGAGCTGCTGGCCAACTACTGTGACATGCTCCTGAGGAAAACCCCGCTTAGTAAGAAGCTTACCTCTGAAGAAATTGAGGCCAAGCTCAAGGAAGTGGTAAGTTTTTCTTTCATGTAGCATTGTTGTTACCCACCACGTCTTCATTATTACTTTCCTTTCCTATTTCCCAAAAGTGTTTTAAAATCTTGATCAGGGGCACAACACATCACAAAGACAGTTTGACTTGGAATGGGACAAAAGAAGGTTTATTATTGAGGAGTGTAAAACATCCTTTCTGGATGTGGAGTAGCAGCGGCTCTACTCATAACTCCTCCTGGATGACTGAACTCCTGACCCCTTCTCTAAGGGAAAGTCCAGTCACCCTGTGGAAGAAACTTTTTGGATGCTTGCATTTGCAATCTTGTTCTTTTAGTTGCTACCCACAGCTGGTGACCATAGGTGAAGGTAGGAATGTAGATCAACTACTGAACTGAGAGCTTTAAACCACGACAGACCAATGTCCTCATAACTGCTGATGCAGCACCGATCCGCTGGTCCATCTCCCGCTCCATCCTTCCCTCACTGTGAACAAGACCCCGAGATACTTGAACTCCTCCACTTGTGGTCAGACCGCATTCCTGACCTGGCAAGGACACTCGGCCCTTTTCCGTTTAACGACCATGGTCTCAGATTGGGAGGTGGTGGTCCTCATCCCAACCACTTCACGTTCACCCCAGCAGGAGCAGAAGGTCACGACCTGAGATAACAGGATCACATCATCTGCAAAATGCAGAGACCCAGTTCTGAGGCCACTGAACTGGATCCCCTCAACACCCTGACCTCACTTAGAAATTCTGTCCAAGGACCGGACAGCTCGTACAAGGGGGTCCGGTACTCCATGCTCCCGGACCACCATCCACAGGACTCCTGGGGTGGACACAATCAAACATCTTCTCCAAGTCCACAAAACAGATGTAGACTGGTTGAATGAACTCCCATGCCCCCTCCAAGACCCCGAGTAATGTGTAGAGTTGGTCCACTAGTTCAAGACTGGGACGAAAACCACACTGCTCCCTCTCAATCCGAGGTTCTACCATCTGATGGATCCTCCTCTCCAGGACCCTTGAATATACTTTATTAGGGAGGCTGGGAAGTGTGATTCCCCTGTAGTTGGACTCACCACCCCAGTATGCTGGTCCAGAGGCACTGTACTCAATGTCCACGCAATGCTGCAGAGGCTTGTCAACCAAGACAGTCCCACAGCATCCGGAGCCTTGAGGAACTCCAGGTGGGCCTCGTCCATCCAGGAAATTTTTAACCACCTTGGAAAATTGTAATTTAGGTAAACAGATTTCATTTAGAAGCTCCTGCAAGCAACTCTAGTCTTTATTGTTCTACAGTACTGTATAAAAGTCCTAATTTACTCCTTGTGTCTTTATATTTTGCTTCCAAGTACACATAGTTTCATTTGATATGTTAAAGTGGTCCTAAACAATCATCCAGGTCTTATTTTAGACTTTGACTGCTTTTCACCGATTTTCAGTCCAGTCCTTGTGTCGGATCATTTTTATCCATTTTTGGTCCAAAATTTTGCTGAAGACGCACTTTTATTTTTTCGCCTTTCTTAATGTGTATTAGTGTTTTTTATGTCTCTGAATGTTTGCAGATGTTGTGTGTGCCTTTGTGTGATCTTAATTTGTGTAGAGCACTGGCTGACAGTTTCTTTTTTTAAATGCACTTTATAATTAAAATTGCCAAATTGCCTTTTTACTGGGTTGTATCACCATGGCAACTGATGCTGGAAACCTAACCTGGTCCAGAGCTGATATGATTCTGAGATCCTAAGGTCCACACAGGTGAAAGTGCCACCTACTGACCAATCAGTTGTCTTAGAAAATATAGAAATAGAAAGAGCTCTGTGTTTTGACGGTGAGTCTCAGTCTGACTCTCGGAGCGACTGCTGTTTGACTGTTTTCTCAGTCAACTTAACAGACTGCATCCTGTTATATCTGCCTGCTTTGATTTGCTTGTAGAATAGAAGAATGCCTTTTATTGTCATTATACACATGTACAACGAGATTAAGCTTTTGCTTTTTATTGGCTGGAAAATATGGTTTCAAATAGTTTTTGTTGCATCTGGTAGAATTAAAACTGATAAAATGTTCTCATATACTTCAAAAAAACCACCTGCAATAGGCTCATAAATAGTGTTTTAATGAAGTGGCAGCGATATTAATTGGCTTATGAATTGATGCGTTCACACACTCAGAACTCTGTCATTTTCCATCCTGCTCCGACTGCAACAGACATGTTTCTTTTCAGCCTGGAAGGAATATACGACTGACTGGTTATTTGTTGTCAAATTCTACACAAATGTGCTCATATCCACAGTCAGAAAAACCTGGGTTGACTGATCAAGTTGATAACTGGCATCGTGGTACTGCTTGGCAAGATCTCTGTTCATTGTTGAAACTAGTTTGTTCAATATTTTCAAGAAAGCCTGGACATGTTTAACTAACTAAGGGTTTTCCTGATAATGCATGAAAAATTGGGTTCAGTACTACAGGTGTATGTCAGTGTGACGCTGAGCTCTGTAAAGTTTCTCACTAACTGTATACCTGGGATCTCAAATTCCTGTCCTTGAGAGCTGCTGCCCTGCTCTAGCTCTAGGTTCCCTGCTTTAGCATACCTGACATAGATTGATGGGTCATTGTGTAAAACTTGATGATCAGCTGTTGGATGCTTTTCATTTGGAACAGGTAAGTTGGAGCAGGAAGCATCTAAACCAGGGCTACTCATTTCAGTCCTACAAGGACCGTAATCCAGCAGGTTTTCAATGTATTCCTGCTTCAACACTAAATCAAATTAAATGGATCTAACAGCCTATCAAGTTCTGCACATTTGATTCAGATGTTGAAGCAGGGATACATCGAAAACCTGCTGGATTTCACCCCTTGTAGGACCAATTGAGTAGCCCTGATCTAAACCCTGCAGGAAAACAGCCCTCGAAGACCAAAGTTTTAGATCCCTGCTGTATACAAAGAGTTGTCAGAATGCTGAGTACCTCCACCTTTCATGGTCTGCAGCATTTCACAGCTTCTAGAGTAAAAGACGGAGTTTACTAGATCGAAACGAGGGGGCTTGGGCATAAACACACTGAGTGAATGACTGACTACATGATATTAAGATTAAATCATCTTTAGTTTTCAGCTTTAAACAATATGTTTGTTTGATTACGTCAAACTTTCTGCTTCAGGTAGAGATGGTATCACCTCAACACTCTGGAGATATTAGGAGATAAACTGACCAGATGAGTTTATGGGAGCCCATTAAATTACTGTAAACATGTGAAAACTGGTCTCATGGTAAACCATTATTTAACAAAATGCCAATTAAACATATGTCAGAAGGTCTGTGCAGCCTGCTGTGAGTGTCCTACCACAGAAATGAGGTCTTTAATGAAAAACATGTCAACGAACCAGAATGTTACCAGATTTGTGGAGAAAACCTGCAGATGAAAACAGCAGGTAACTGTTAATCTGTTATGTTTGCAGCTTTTAGTCCTGAAGTATGTCCAAAACAAAGATGTGTTCATGCGCTACCACAAAGCCCACCTGACCCGCCGTCTCATCCTGGACATCTCGGCTGACAGCGAGATCGAGGAGAACATGGTGGAGTGGCTCAGGGTAAGAACAGGGGTGGATCGATCTCTTGGTTTCATCACAATGTTCTCAGTTGTCATCTTCATTTCATACTCTGATCGGTGTAAACTAAAGACGTGGTGGAAATGTGGCCAAGAATTTGCCACAAAGGTCGCACACAAAAAGACTAAGTTAAATCCTAACAGCTGCCTCTTTTTTTAAGGCTTCAGAAATGTTGACAAGAAGTAGTTGTTCACTGGCTACAAAAGACATGAGTCTGTGATGTCATTTATCCCAACAGGAAGTAGGAATGCCAGCTGACTACGTCAACAAACTGGCCCGGATGTTTCAAGACATCAAGGTGTCGGAGGACCTCAACCAGTCCTTCAAGGAAATGCATAAACATAACAAGCTAGCTTTACCAGGTACGTTAGCAGCTTTCAGACGTTGACCGTGTTGGTGATATGAGATAAATTAGACATCAGCTGTGGGTAAAATACCCGAATCCTTAAAACTACTGAGTTCTTTTACTTGCAGTTATTTTATTCCACTTTTGAATTATTCTTTTATAACACTTCACATAAAACATTTTAAACTGATGTTGTGTTCAAAATGTGCCGTCTGAATAAAATGACCTCTCACTGCTTTGAGTTTTACAATTTCCGGCATAAATTTACTGTTGAATTAAACACATCAGCAGCAAACAGAAGGAAGGACCAAGTTTAAAAGGCTGCATTTCTTAACAGTATTATGTACAACGTTACACCTGAAATTGCAGCCTCAACAAATGTGTTGTTGACATTGAGATGAATGTACTTTGATGAAACTAAAACTCCTTTGTACTCTCTACAAATGACATTGATTTTTTTTATTTGCGCCATCTTTGTTTTCTTAATTCTCAAACTTCCCGACTAAAGGCAACTTTATTTGTAGCGCTATTCCACAACGGGGTGATTCAAAGTTCTTTACAGAATACAAGAAGCATAATTGAACATTAAAAACAAAAGAAAAAGAAAAAAGAAAGAACATCGGATAAAAACAGTATTAAAACAAGTTTACAAATTCCAGCCTAAAAGAAACAGATGCAGATGTAGACTCCTGAATAAAAACCATTGAAATGCAGCAGAGAACAGGTGGGTCCTTAACCTGGATTTAAATAAACTGTTTCAGCTGATTTTAGGCTTTCTGGCAGTTTGTTCCAGACATGTGGAGCATAGAAGCTCAATGCAGCTTCTCCATGTCTGGTTTTGACTCTGGTAACTGATAAGAAACTGGATCCAGATGACCTGAGGGTTCTGGTAGGTTCATACTGGGTCAAGAGGTCTCTGATGTATTTTCGTCCTAAACCATTCAGAGCTTTATAGACCAGCAGAACTTTAAAATCTATCCTCTAACAGACAGGCAGCCAGTGTAAAGGTCTCAGAGCGGGACTGATGTGGTCCACTCTCTTGGTCTTAGCGTGGACTCAAGCAGCAGATCTAATTGATTTTTTTAGGTAGAACCTGTAAAAACTCTGTTACATAATCAAGCCGACTAAAGATGAAAGCATGGACTAGTTTTCCAGGTCCTGCTGAGACATCAGATCTTTTACACTTGATATATTCTTAAGGTGATATCAGGCTGACTTTGTAATTCCATTAATGTGTTTTTCAACATTAAGTCTGAATCCATCAATACACCCAGATTTCTGGCCTGGTTGGTGGTTTTTAGGTGTATAGACTGAAGCTCTGTGGTGACCTTTAATCGTTTCTCTTTGGCTCCAAATACAATCAACTCAGTTTTGTTTTTGTTTAACTGAAGAAAGTTTAGACACGTCCAGTCATTAATCTCCTCAATGCTTTTACCAAGAGCCTGGACGTGGCCTTGGTCTCCTGGTGACATTTTAATATATATCTGTGTGTCATCTGCGTAGCTATGGTAACTAATGTTGTTCTTTATGACCTGTGCCAGTGGGAGCATGTAGATGTTAAACAGAAGAGACCTCAGCAGACGTGTTTTTTTGGATTCTTCCATCCTGCTCTGGGCATAATCAGACATCTAAATGCACCAACTTCTTTTGCTTTTCTTGGTGGTGGGTACACAGCGATTTGGTGCATTTCCGCTACCGACTGGTAGTGACAAAGCACCTACATGCCCACACGTTAATTCCACAAATTAATATCTTTGAGTTAACGCGTTGATTCTGACAGTCCTAGTAAAAAGTAAAAATGTATTTTCCTTTATGTGATTTGGATATTTAACACAGTCCGACCTGGGTCCTGGGTTATGTTGGTTTTTTTTTAGTTTGATTTTGTATTATTCTATTTTATTTTACTATTATTTATTAATTTGATTTAATTTTTATTGAATTTTTTTTTAAACAAAATTTTATTACATTTTATTATATAAGTAGTTTTTTTTCCCCTTTTTAGAAAAAATTAACAAGCTCAGACTGCATACCAGTACAGGAAATTTCTGTCTTTTTCTCCATCTTAATTATATGTTATTTAATTTAATTTTATTGTTCTATTGTATTTTTCTATTTAATTTAATTTTATTCTATTTTTTCCAAATTTTCTTAATACAAAATTTAAACTTTTTTTTTTTTTTTTTTTTTAAATATTGAATTTTTTTTCACTTTTTTTTTCTTTTTCAACTTTAAGTAGAGGAAATACCAGGTGTTTACCGGTTTATTTCATTTGTAGATAAACTAGCCATCTGCAGGTTCCAGCTTCGTGATAAACGTTTAGATAAGAAAGTCGGAAATGAAAGTACCGACAAAACTCAGAGCTTAAAAGATTGAATCTACTCCTTTACAACTTAAATATGTTTGTTAAGCGTAACATACTTTTTATATCTTTCTAGAATGTGTTGAACTGTAACATGCTTGCATGTTTTCCTGCAGCTGACTCTGTCAACATAAAGATCCTGAATGCTGGAGCCTGGTCGAGGAGCAGCGAGAAGGTTTTTGTTTCTCTTCCCACTGAGTTGGAGGATTTGATACCAGAGGTGGAGGATTTCTACAAGAAGAACCACAGTGGGAGGAAGCTGCACTGGCATCACCTCATGTCCAACGGCATTGTGAGTGGAACAGAATAATCAGCTGGTTCTAGTTTTGTTGCTCAGAGATCATCCTCCAGATGATATGATTGCTGTTGCATTGTTTTACCTGAACCAAACGTCTCTCCAGATAACCTTTAAGAACGAGGTGGGTCAGTATGACCTGGAGGTGACCACTTTCCAGCTGGCTGTGCTGTTTGCATGGAATCAGAGGCCGAGGGAGCGGATCAGCTTTGAGAACCTGAAGTTAGCTACTGAGCTGCCCGATGCAGAGCTGCGACGCACTCTCTGGGTAAATAAGTGATGAATATGCAGCTGTTGAAAATGGTGTTTTCTGAGCCACAGATGTAGGAAACTGCTGTGCTTTTTGTGTTCGTTACGACCTGTTTTCTGCTTCTCTGTCCTCTAAGTCTCTGGTGGCATTCCCTAAACTGAAGCGGCAGGTGTTGTCGTACGACCCGGTGGTGTCTTCACCCAAAGACTTTGCAGAAGGAACACTATTCTACGTCAACCAGGAGTTTTCTCTCATGTAAGGAGCTTTAAAGTCAGCTTGTCCATTTCCATTCCCTGTTTGACCTGATGGATTCGTCAGGTTTTTCTTCTGTAACAATTAGAAAAAATAAACTCTAAAGTGCTTTTACATGTGGACAAGAGGAGATACATGAGAACAAGAGTCCACATACAGTCCTCAACAAAAGTTTTGATGGTGACTCAGATTTTCTTTCATCAACTTTGCTTCTTCAGACTACTTTTATAAGTTTTGTATATTATATACTATAAAATAGTAATTACTATTTACTGTGTTTTTAAAGATTTTATTGGCAAAAACTACTATTTCTGCAAAAAGTATTTACAGTTTTCATCCTTTTTCAGAATGTCTACAAAACTTTCAAACTAAATATCAGCATCTAAGTCAAGTCCTGATTGATGGAGATCTGTTTTCGCCTTATTGATGCCTCAGGTTGATCCCAGTTTGTGGGTTTTTGTTTGTCCACTCGCTTTCTGAGAATTGTCCAAGTTCCTGATTGGATAAAAATCTGGAGAGTTTAGAACCCAGAGATTCAAACTTACAAAGTGATGCTCTCTGAGCTCTTTTGTTGTTGCTTTTGCCTCATCATGTGGTGCTTCATCATGTGGGAAATTCACAAACTGGTCCCAAACTTCTCCTGGATGATTGGAAGATGTTGCTCTTGAAGAACATTTAGATTCCTTGTTCTTGCGTATTCTGTGCGGAACTGTGAGTGAACCCACTCCTCTAGATAAGAAACAACCCCACACTGGACTCACGGTAGCGTTCACCTATTATTTTTTTAAGACAGTTCATTTTCCTCACGTCTCAAGAAGACCGAAGTAGATTTGATCTGAGAAGAGAACTTTACTCCAGTCCTCTTCTGCCCAGTTGTTTTACCTTCTGCAGAATTCCAGTTTTTTCTTGACGTTGTTCTTCTAGAGAAGTGGCCGTTTGCTTCCCTTCTCCACATAAGAGCCTTTTCAGAAGTCTTCCATCTAACAGTGGAGAAGCTTTTCAACCTGCCTGCTAGCACTTTTGGACATCATTAAATCCTCTTCAATTTAATTCCACTTTCTTTGCATAGCACAGATTCATAACAATGTCATCTCAGGGCACTTAGAATCAATTCCAGGCAATTTATTGTCATCCAGTCAGTATTCAGACAAGCCAATTCATAATAAATAAGAGCCTAGGTAAGGAAAACAACAGATTGCATCATATCTTGACCTCAATCCAATCCCACATCCTGAGCATGCAAGGGGTGACTTTGGAAAGGAAAAAGTCCCTTCTAAAAGAAAGAAAAAACCTCTGGCAGAACCAGAACCGACTCAGAGAGGGCAGCCATCTGCCTCGACCAGTTGGGGTGGAAAGGACAGGAAAGAGAGATCAACAGACCCTGTAACTTTTATCCAGGAGAGCCTGCTGAGAGAGGAGAAATTTGTTAATGATGCCAATACAGTCATATGTTTCAAGATAAGCAGCAGAGAGATGAAAAGGACGAGCTCAGTGCATTACGGGACGTCCCTCAGCAGTCAAAGCCTTTGGCAGCATAACCAAGGGATGGTTAACCCCTCCTAACTATTAGATTTATCAAAAATGAAGGTTTTAAGCCTGGTTTTAAATATAGAGAGGGTGCCTGCCTCCTGAACCCAAACTAGGAGCTATTACATAAGAGAGGGGCCTGATAGCCGAAGACTCTGCCTCTTATTATAAGGTCTTAGGTCTTGAACTGTAGGTCTGAATCCAAATCCCAATTTTTTTCCAAAATACCTTTTCTTTGTTTGTTTTGTTTTGTTTTTTGTGTGTGTGGTTTTGCAGATTATTTTATTGCAACCTTCATGACATTTGAGTGTGAACAATATGTGGCTGTGAAGTGACATGCATGTGTGAACGCAAAACCAACTAAATTATCCCCCGTCGATGAATGAAATGATTCCATGTTGCTGCGATCTCCTTCCACCGGCACAGAATTGTGAAGTTTGTCTCACTTCATTGATATCAGAGTTGGATGTCAATACATCTTTGTCGCCTTGACGCAGATTGGATATGTACACGATATAGGACCACATATGAAAGTGGCCTGGGTTGGATTTTAAAAAATTGGATTTGTGTCATTTAGACTGTCATTAACAAATCTAATGTGAGTAACATGTGCAAAAAAATCTGCAATGAGCTGCAGTGTGAACGTTGCCATAGAGACTCTGGGAACCATAAGTAGACCTGCAGGCTGAGAGTGAAGCGTCTGTTGAGAATATATGAAACTATGAGATCTTTGATGTACCATGGAGCCTGATCATGAAGAGCTTCATATGTGAGGAGAATAATTTTAAATTCTATCCTAGATTTAACAGGGAGCCAATGAAAAGAAACTAAAACTGGAGAAATATGATCTCTCATGCGAGTCCTCTTCAGAAACCTCTCTGCAGCATTTTGGATCAGCTGGAGGCTTTTCAGGGCGTATTTGGGACAGAATAATAATAAGGAATTGCAGTCGTCCAATCTGGAAGTAGCGAAAGTATGGGCTCCTTTTTCTGCATCACTCTGAGACAGGAGGGCCCTCATTTTAGCAATATTACATGGGTGGAAGGAGGTGGTTCTAGAAACCTGTTTTTATGTGAGCCAAAGGTCAAAAATAACTCCAAGGTTCCTCACTGTCATCCAGATTAATGACACAGCTAGACAATCAGAGTAGTCCAGGATTTTATGTCTTTAAGGCATCTTTGTAATCTAACAAACTGATTGGTTTAATCAGACATCATGTATTCGTAAATCTGAGTATCATCCGCATAACAATGAAAGTTTATACCATGCTGTCTAATGATTACCTAAGGGAAGCGTGTATAACGTAAAATTATTGGTCCAAGTACAGAACCCTGAGGAACTCCATGGCTTACTCCGATGTGTGAGGAATACTCATCGTTAACATTAAAGGCAAAATAAGTAGCATTGACACCTAGCCAAGGTTTTTCTGAAACTATTCCTGGTCCGCTTCTTTTACTAGCTTCTATACCAGCATGCCGCTGCTCTTTTTGCCAACTTAAATTACCAAACGCTGCCTTGTTGTTGTTTGGCAATCAAGGGAAATCCAAATGGTTGGTTAAGGAACCAGGAAGTAGTTAAGAGCTACACAGTGCAAGCAAGTTATTCCGTCACCTAACTCTCTTTGAAAGGAGAAAAGCTTGACCACACATTGTTGATGTAGAGAGAGAGAAATTGTTTATTGGGAAGCTTCCTTTCATCCCTCACAACAAATGAAAACATTTTTAATTTTTTTTTTTTTAGAGAAAAAAAATCCTAATTATTTAGCCTTTAACAAACTGAAATCTGCCAGAAAAATATAACTTAAACCAACATAATGCAGTTCATTTAATCCCAATAATATGTTCCAGCCTCTGTAACAGAATGTGTGGGCAGTGGTGTTGGATGCAACGGAGATCTAACAAGATTACATGTCTCCTCTCTCTTTGTAGTTTTTAAAGATCCAGTACAAACTTCATTCGAAATACACTTGGCAGCAGTCTCCATGTAAGGTGATATTACAGTAAAGCTGGTACAGGTTTTACGTCTGGACCACAGAACGATGAAAATGGGATTTTGTGATCAGATCAATATTTATGCTAAAAGTTTTTAGGAATTAAGAAAGCTGTCTCTGACCGCTCGCCACAACAGCATAGAAGCAAGATGAATCACCAACATGGAAGCTGAAGCAGGAAAGGACCATCTCTGTCTGAGGAAGCAGAAAGAGTGTCCGCAGGCCGGTGTGAGAGCTTCTGCACTGTTAGTGAAATAAATCCGAATTCGGTCTGGAACTTGTGGATAATTCTCAAAGGGCAAATCGACAAAAACCAAATCTGGGATCAACTTGAGATATTGATGAGCCCAGAACGGATGTCCATCAGTCAGGATTCGGCTCAGAAGCTGATCTTTAGTTCGTCTGAGAGACCTGCAGCGCTTTTTACAAAATTGATTATTTTTTCACTCCACAGAAAGTCTTTAAAACACAAAATGCTTATTGTCATTATTTCTCTAAGCTACAGATGCAGCAGTGAGTCACTGTAAAACCAGCCTGGACTGTAGGTCTCAGAGAGGTGAACACGAGTGTTCCCTTTAAAGCTTAACCTGCAGTCGTTTGTCTTAGAAGACGTAGAGAACGTGGGAAACTTCCCTGCTCAAATTCTCATAGACTTACTTCACATGAGACAGAAAATATTTCAGGTGACCGGTTTACTTTCTCTCCTCACAGAAAAAACTCAAAGGTCCAGAAAAGGGGGAAGATCAACCTGATTGGTCGACTGCAGCTCACCACAGAGCGCATGAGGGAGGAGGAGAACGAGGGCATCGTTCAGCTCAGGATACTAAGAACACAGGTACGAAGATGAGCGCTGCCCTTCCCTGTGGATAAACTGGTTTCCATTACAGACACCTGCTGGAAAATCTGTTCAAATCACCTCACTGTTATCTCTCTCCTCCAACCAGGAGGCCATCATCCAGATAATGAAGATGAGGAAGCGCATAAACAACGCCCAGCTGCAAACGGAGCTGGTGGAAATCCTAAAGAACATGTTTTTACCACAGAAGAAGATGATCAAGGAACAGATTGAGTGGCTGATAGATCACAAGTACATAAAGCGGGATGAGACTGATATAAACACTTTCATCTACATGGCATAGCACCGCACAGTAGGATGGCTGATGTTGACTTTGGTTTCAGTGGATCATGCCTGATGGACGATAGAATACTTCCAGGCTTCCCGTCCTCTTATGTAAAAGAAAAATAAATCCAATCAAGTGCAGGGAGGAATGAATTTAAGACTGAGACCCGTTCTAAAAGAGTTAAACTTCCTGCCTTAAACTTGTATAAAGAAACCAAGTGGGTGTTTTTAGGTGAGGGGGGAGTTTTCTTTGCTGTCCACATGAGGCTGTTAGATGTCAGTGGTCTGTTTCATGATGTCTCATTTGGGCAGTGGCCACCACACTCCTGATCAATGCTTGCACAAGTCTGAAGGCATGCTGATGGAGGAACTCAATATACCTGCAGTCCACTTTTAATCCAGAACACTTGAACAAAAACGCTGCCCTCTTTTCCTCCGAGCAGCGCTGCTGTCAGCCAGATTCTCGGTTTAGCATCAAACACTTAATCTGGACATTCACGGTGTATAAAAAGCCAGACCAAACATAATGTCTCTGTCTCTGGGTAAACGTCAGGGTGTGGGGCTATAAGCGGTGCCCCTCCACCGGTTGCAACTAGGGACAGAGGTGGTGTTGAAGTTGGAGAGGTCAACCCGTGTTGGAAGCAGGAGTCCTGGGAGAGGAGGCCGAGGTCAGTATTACAAAATACTACAGTTCAAAGCTATGACTGAGTGTAAGATGAGATGTGAATAATGGAATGAATAAATAAACAGCACCTTATTGTAACACAGTGTGCAGGCTGGTCTTTCACCAGTTTTTGTCTCATCCTTTTATCAGTTTTGGGGGACGTTCAGTTCTTCATAATGTCCCTGTTTTCCCATATTTTCTCCACTTAATGATGTCTGTCTCCTCTGTGGTCCATGGTAGATCCATCGCTGTGGAGATATTTTTTTGTACCCTTCTCCTGACTGATACCTTTTAGAAACAAGATCTGTTTGATGCTTTGGCTGCAGCAGCAAACTGAGTAAATGTCAGGAAAATCTTCTAAGGACAGCTGAACTTCATCTGTGGTTAATCAGTCTCTAACTGATGACAGGTGTGTAAACAGGACTGGATCCTGGGATTAAACTAAAATATGCTTCAATAACATTTCAGTTTAAGGGTGTCCACAGGCATCACTGAGTCACGCTCGAGGCTCTGGACTCATAAAACTTAATGATGGTTAAATAAGGTGTGCATGAGTTAATGATACAAATCAAAACCTCCACTGATGGGAGGCAAAAATTCATAACAACCTATGCTAATCCCAAACTCCATCACTATTATTAAAAAGATTCGTCTTTTTTATATCCTGATACTTGAAATCTGCTATTTAATGCTTAGCTACACTAAATAATGAACTATGTCAGTAAGTAATCAGCTACTGGATGTACACAGCATGGTAATATGAGTTTTCTCTAAACATGGTCAACTCAATGTTGAGACTAAACAAACCAAGAATTGGCGCGGGTTGACCAAAATTAATTTAACGCATAAGCTAAATGTGTGTTTAACTCTGTACAAATTTTATTTCGAACAGATGGTAGAGTTCTTCTCTAAGGTCCTCAAAGGTTTGTACAAACATTCCAGGTATTTGATGAAATCTAAGTTTAACAAAACGTTGACCTTCATACAGAAAAAGTTATCTGGGTTGTTCTTGAATGAAATTATAATTTTTATATATATATATATATATATATATATATAATGT
>JBAFTA010000017.1:24380431-24391483 GCA_036919975.1 Melanotaenia parkinsoni
TATGTATGTGTGTGTGTGTGTATGTAAAGGGTTGCAGTGTTACAGTCAAGTGTTCAAGTATCCAGAAGAAATGATGACGTGGACAGTCATTTTGCAGCATTGGATCTTTAACAAAAAAATGACAGTTTTTGAAGCTTTAACTGCTGGCAGATATTTATGAAATATGGAAGTTGTGTTTTCTCAACAGAAAAATAATGTAAAGCTGGCTGTGTTTGTTTTTCTCATAATCTCCCAGAGATTACGTAGAGTCAGAGCTGATGCATGAGGACGACTGTAATTAGGTGGATAGTTTTCTCTTAATTACAGCATATTGCATCCTCTTGTTATTTGTGACAGACTGGGATTAGAGCAGGCCTGTTAGCTGGGTGCATGCGCAGTGAGCACCCCCTCCTCTGTCACCCCCACGCACAATCTCCTCTCACTGCTGAGATGAGGACTGCTGTTTTACACTACACACACAAACACACACACAGGCAAAGGATACAAAACACTTCCTGTTTGTGCCTTCAAAATTTATCTTTTTGTCAACTTCATCATGCAGTCATGAAGAGGTCTGCCATAAAATACATTAATAAAAGTCAGATATGCAAGCTATGCTATTATTTATTAAACTTTTTGTATTGAACTTTATTTTTATTTCAAACCCCAATTTATAAACAAAATGACACACTATATGTTAATAAAACCAGAATGCAATGATTTGAAAATCCCATTGACAAATATTTAATTTCCAATAGAACATATGCAACACACCAGATGTTATAACAGTCCTGGACCATGGCTGCTGGATTTCTGCTTTCATGATGCTCCAGATGTTTTGTATTGGTTAAAGGTCTGGACTGCAGGCAGGTCAGTTCAGCAGCCGGACTCTTCTCCTGTGAAGCCATGCTGGTGTGATGGCTGCAGGATGTGGTTCAGCATTGTTTTGCTAAAATCCGCAAGGCCTTCCCTGAAAGAGATGTCTGGATAGGACCAGACTTTGCTCTAAAACCTCCATGTACTTTTCCGCATGGATGGAGCTTCACAGGTGTGGAAGCTCCAGGAACATGTGGAAAGGAAAGGGAAAGGAAAGGCATATGGGCTGGCTGTAACCAACCACAAGTCAGGCCCAACACCAAGAAAATGCACTCTGTCTAGACTCAGCTGATGTGCAGCAGTCTCTGAGGAGGGTCAACAACCGCCAGGCCCCAGGCCCGGATCACATTTATGGGCAGGTGCTCAGGGAATTTGCAGACCAGCTAGTTTGGGTCCTGAAAGACGTCTATTAACACATTGCTGGACCAAGTCACACTGCCATCGTGCCTCAAGTCTGCCACCATCATCCCAGTGCTGAAAAAATCTCAGATCACTTCATTCAACAATTACCAGCCCATTGCACCAACTCTCAGAGCACTCATGTGCGGTTGCTGTTCCTGGACTTCAGTTCAGCTTTTAATACCATCATCCCACAGTACCTGGTAGGCAAACAGGGACCTCTGGGCCTCAGCAACCCACTGTGGAACTGGCTGCTTGACTTCCTCACTGACAGACCACAGTCAGTGCGGGTCGGACAGAACACCTCTAGTGTCATCAGCCTCGGCACAGGCGCCCTCACGGGGCTGCATCCTGAGTCCTCTGCTGTTCATGTTGACGACGCACGACTGCGTCCCCAGATATGCCACAAACCACATTGTGAACTTTGAAGATGACACAATAATGGTGGGCCTCATAAAGGACAACAACGACCTGGCCTATAGAGAGGAGGTGGAGCAGCTGGTGGGCTGAAGCAGAGACAACCGCTTGATCCTGAATCTGGACAAGACCAAGGAGATTATTGTCGACTACAGAAAGAACCTCCCCAGCTATGCCCCACTTCTCATCAACAACACGGCATAGAGGTGGTCAGCAGCTTAAAGTTCCTAGGGGTGCACATGACAAACAACCTCACCTGGTCTGTGAACACTGCATCACTGGTCAAGAGGGCACAGCAGCAGATGTACTTCCTGCGAAGGATGAGAAGAGCCCACCTGCCCCACCCATCCTTACCACATTCTACAGGAGCACCACAGAGAGCATCCTTACTGGTTGCATCTCTGGGTGGGGTGGAGGCTGCATTGCCTCCGGCTGGAAAGATGTAAGGCGAGTGGTGAGGACAGCAGGGTAGGTCCTAGACCCCTCTCCACTCTATCCAGGACTGTGCTCAGAAACGCTGCGTGTCTCAGTCTAGGAAGATCCGCAGTGACTCCTCACACCCCCACCATGGACTGTTTACCCTTTGCACCTGTTTGCCTCTGGAAAGAGGTTCCACAGCATTCGATGCAGGACTACCAGGCTCTGCACCAGCTTTGTCTCCCAGGCCATCAGACTGTTTAACACTTAAATTCACCAACAGTTCTCACTGTTACTGGACATTACTGCACTACCTGCTGCATTTTTTTCCTTTTTTTTCTTACCTACTAATTATTATTAATATTTACTTTTAAATTATTTGAGCATTTTTATATATAAAATACAAATATTCAAATATCTGCACTGTATCCAAGGTATTCAAGGTACCTGAAAAATGTAAGTCATTTATTTTGTTTGTTGTTTATTATTTGCAAACTTCACACCATTCTAGCTCTGATAGCAGGTAAGCTAGGCTACCTGCTAACATATGTGCTATTTGGTGCTGGGCAGAGTAAGATATTCAACACAGTAACCCTAAAGAACACTATAACAATTATTTATTTATTTATCCAGTTATTTGTTTATTTAACGAGACAACAAAGGTTAAACGAACAAAACGGGAGTGCACGCTGTACAAAATGATGTTTCCTAAATAAATTCTTTCTTTTGTATTGTATGAATATAATGATAATAAAAATAAATAAATAAAATAAACAAATTATTCCTTCTGGAAAACTAAATATACCACATTCTTAGTAAACAAGGAAAGAAACAAGGAAAGTTTAATATAGTTTAATTTTGAAATCCGTGCACCTTAACTTCCGGTTATAGCAGCGCGACTTGACGCTGAAGAGGAGAGAGGAGCTCCGTCAGCGGACCAGGGAGAGCGTGGTGAGGAATCCCAGCAGCCCCCGGAGAGAGAGAGCCGGACTGGCTGGACTCCCTCTCCCCCTCCCCCCCGGAGGACGACCCGAGAGAGACCCACGTTGCCACGGGAGAGGCCTCGGTTCAGGTAACCAATCCGTAAAAACGGTTCTAGCTGCTTTCCTTCGGCAGGCAGGTGCTTGTTAAAGGGCTGCTGGAGATGGAGAGGCGGCGGTCGTGGAGCGGCTTGTTAAATCTCAGGAGATCCAAGATCCTATTACTTACTTACCGAAGCCGCCTGATTTATGTGGCCGCTGTGCGCTGGGGTGCTGAACCATAACAGGAGGTGAAGATGAGGGAAAGCCTTTATTTAACCACCGTTTTGCACCGGCGTGAAATGGTCTGTGCGTTATGATGCGCAAAAATAGCGGCATATATCATACACCTTACCATATAAGCGGCTCTTCCCGCGTTCGTGTTTTTATTTGGATGATTATTGGCTTGTTTTTGTGTTCACTGGGCGTTAAATTTGGCTTGGGAATGTGGTGGTTTCATTACTGCTCAGCAAAGATTTCTAATTTTGATGCACAGCAAAGATAAGTCCACAGTTACTTTATTTCTTTATGGGAGCCGTATCTGAACATAATATATAAAGAGCATTCAGCAGAAAATACATATGTAAATAGTAAATATATATATAAAAAAGCCTTTTAGGAAAATTAAAGGCTTTTTTTGAAATCAGAGTGCAGAGGCATACAGCCTCCAAGCTCTGTGTAATAAATTCATAATTTTATAAGTGCTCTGCAGAGTTCCAAGTAGAGTGAATACATATTAATAATGTCTGGCAGTGTGTAAGCCCCAGTTTAGAGTACTTGCCAGGTATAATGGTGCAAAAGTGAAGATTTTTAGGGGTTTCCACCATGTAGAAAACCATTATATTTTAGGATAATTCTCCAGAAATGTGCTTATACTAACATTATCCACAAAAATACGCATAAGGATCTGAAAGCAAATATCTAAATCTAATTGCTGCTACTAAAAATGGGCCTACTTGTCATTACTGTTCAATAAAAGGAAGTAGCACAACTTTTCTTACACTAATATAAACCTTGTAAAATTTTATGGAACTAATTATTTTCACAGCAACTTTTAGTTAATTCACTACAAGTGTGATCAGTTCGACACGCCCCGCTATTTAAATGTGTGAACAGTACCAGGAGTTAAAGTAAAAGAAGCAAGCTGAGTCCACCTGAGTGTCGTCTGTCAGGGCCAAGCCTACAGTAGCTGGAGATACTGCAGAGGGGAGATCACGATGCTGGGAGGATGGGAAGCTGGGATAGCCCTCCTCCCTGATGCAGGAGAAGAGGGGGTGGGGTTGATGAGGGATGGTCTGGCGCACCCTTCCCTCCCTCCCTGTCTGTGGTATGCTGGTGCATTAATGCTCCCTGTTCACTTCTGAGTGTAATCAGTCTGTCAGCAGCAGACACAATCATTCACCCCCCCAGCAGCAGCAACACACCGACACCTTCCTTCCTGATTTCTGACCAAACAGTTGGACACCTCCTACTGCGAGTGTCAGTTGTGTGGACAGTTACAATCAGGACTTCAGGGAAAAATATGTTTTTTCCTGACAACAACCCCCCTGACTGGTGCTACTCTTATTACAGCATCCGATATTCTTTGTGAATTACTCACAAAACAGCCAAGCTGCACTGTTAAGCCACTATTTTTTTTTTTTGCATTTCTTAGTGTGTGCATGTTGTTGTTGGTCTAAAGATAATAAAGCTTACGGGTTCAGTCCTGCATGCAGACTGTACATCAGCCACGAAACTGTCACTTCATAGTAGCCCCCAGTCAGTGGCAACAGCATGGCTGCATTGTACCCAGAATAAAACAGTTAAAGCAACAGACCCTCGCTGGGATGCTACAGATCTAATACATGGTTGTGTGACTGGTGTTTTGGTCAGTAAAAGCTCGGTTTCTCAGGTCTAACCACTCACCACTGGAGCCACATTCAGGCTCACAGGAGCTGTCCGTGGTCCTGTTGGTGTTCAGAAACAGCTTAGATTGGTGCTACTCAGTTCGGTCCTACGAGGGCTGCAATCCAGCAGGTTCTCAATATACTCCTGGTCCAACACACCTGAATCAAATTAAATGGATCTAGCAGCTCATAAAGTTCTAAACAATGACTCGTTAATTTGAGTCAAGTGTGTTGGAGCAGGGATACATGGAAAACCTGCTGGATCACGGCCCTTGTAGCAGTAGCCCTGGTTTAGATAAAGGCTTTCCTCTGTGAACCGGCTAAAATGACTTAGAGGTGCAAACTCCTGGTGTGTGGTCAAACAGTCTAAAAGCATTACCGCCTGTTTTTATTAAAGCTCATTGACCACATTGGAAAACATTAAAGGAGAATTTTGGAAAGACTTAAAAGACGACCACACACACACAAAGCTTTGATGTGGGTCTGCAGTACGGAAACTACTGATGTTCAATGAATATTCTACAGAAAGTGCTAAAGATAACAGAGATTGGTATGTAAAGATAGAATTTAAATGATTAAATTAGATGTTTATGATTATGAAAGAAGTCAGAAAGTGAAGTATGTATAACAGGCTGCTCACAGTTGAAACGTTGTGGCCACGATGAAAGGCGAGACAAAATTTCTTTCAGTATGGATGATCTGGTGTTTCCTGTGCAAATAAAAGCTCTTTCCTTAAAGTATTTAGAGAATTCAAAGAGCTTTTATCATGGCTGATGTTCAAATACTTCCAGATCATTTCACTCCGTCAGGAAGGAAGCAGGTTCGGTGTGGTCCCATGGTTGTCCCCAGTCCAGCCACCGACTTGTTCAACTGCTTCAGATTTGTTGAGCCAGTCGGATGTAGGGATGTCGCCATTATAAACTTTGTTGGTGCGATGCAGAGAAAAAACTGAGATTATTATAAAAGAATTAATAAATAAATCATATTAACAGTGGATTTCTCTCAGAGAAAACCTCTAGCAGGACTTCCAGCTGTCCTTTAGCAGAATAGCTGCTGTTTGGCATATATATAATCCTGGAACAGTGGAGATAAAGAAACTAGACCCCTTATCTGGCTTTCTTCTGCAGGTCTTTTCACAATGATGACTAAAGAAGGCATCCACCTCACACCTAGCTGATCACGTTTGACCAGCGAAGCTATCCATCAAAAAAGTTTCATAATTTCTTTTAGTGTTTCATCCATGTAGGGGCTAACTCTTCCAGCAGCTGGTTCCCAGACTGGTTTGTGTTGTTAGAGCAGTTTTCATTCGGCTTTTAGAGCGAGAATGAGGGTTAATATTCCAGCCTGTCTACAGAACAGCAGCAACAACAAGGGAAATCAAAATGTGAAAGCCAGTTTTTAGTAGTGTAAGGTATGAATGGATGCATGGATAGATGGATGTAAAGCAATACGCTAACACGCTGAGCCCGCCAGAGGTGAAGTCATCTCCCAGTAAACACAAAGAGATCCAGACCAGTTGAGCTCAGGTGAAGCTCATGCTGGTTTGGAAATGATCTTGAGTGGAGCTAAAAAACATGAAGCTGATACTAAATGATTCAGCAGATCACAAAACTTATATTGGTCTCACATGGCAGCAGGTAATCCCAGCGAAATAAGACTCTGGTTGGACCAGTTTCCATCTGAACTGCAGCACCAAATTCCAAAAGATTACTTTGGGAAATGATTCAAGTTCAGAACAGGCCACCATCCAATGTTTTGATGTGATTTATAATGGATAAATACAAACACAAATTTATGTATTTGTTTTTTTTCTTTGGGTTGTACTAAATTTCACACCCACCGTCCATTTTATCTGGTCCACCCTCTAGAACCGGGTCGGATCCCCTTTTTAATTCTTGGTGTGACAGATGGAACAAGGTGATGGAAACCTTCCTCACAGGTTTTGCTCCATATTGAGATGACATCATCACACAGTTGCTGAGCGTTGCAGCCTCGGCTTGAGCAGAACACGGAAGAACATGATGGCGTTCAGCAGCAGGAAGTCGGAAAACAAAGGAAGTCTTTGCAACATTTTAGCTCCTACATTAACAGCTAACGCTAAGACACTGCCATGTTCAAAGAGCAGATGTTTTGAAAAACACAGGAAGTTACGTCACCATGTACGTACTCTGAAAGAAACTTTCTCTCTGTAAACGTGAACGCGTCAGATTAGATTATTGCAATAATCTGGTCCATTTCAAAACTTCCTTTTTTTTATCAAAGGTTTTAGAAAAAGCAGTTTATAACCAGCTGGAGTTTGCGGGGTACCTCAAGGCTCCAGATTGGGCCCCATTTTCTTATGTAGGTAAAAATTGTCAGGATTGGGGTAAATCTTTGACAAAGTTAAACTCTTTCACTGTTTTGTAGATGATTTAGAGATTTGTATTGCCAACAGAAACTAACAGCCATGCTTCCATTCAACACTGTTGAATTGTATTAGAGATAAAAACGTCTTTACTGTATCCTTTCATTTAAAGTTTTTATTTATTTATTTTTTTTAATTAAGGCTCCTCAGTAAGATAAACACCTGTATGTCCACCTGACTTTAATTGAACAATTTATGCCTCCGTTACCTCTTAGATTATTTTAATTGGTCTTAATGACTTGTCATTTCACTGCCAGACATGTTGTAAAAAATGAAGCAGCTCACGCTTTGTCAGGAAAGACTTGATGATCTCATCACATCTGTACTGGCATCTCTACACTGGCTTCCAGTCCACCTCAGGATTCAAGTTTTTTAAGGGTCTAAAGGGTATACTACTGCCATAGCTGCAGCTTTATGCTGAAAACCAGGGCACTGAGAGCAACAAATCAATTACTCTTAAACATTTCAAGATCGAGGCTCATAAACAGAGATGTAGAGGCTTGTCAGTGCTGCCCTTTGATCTCTGGAACAGCCTACCTTTAAATATTAGCACATTTAAATTTAATTCTATTTATTTCACCCTTTCATTTGACGGTTTGTTGCTGATTTAGTTGGTTATATTAATGTTGGTTATATTAATATTGGTTTAAATGTCATGATTTATTGGTTTTGGTTTGGTAGTCCTATCATGTTCTGTTTTTCTTGTCCTATTTGTAGGATTTTCCTTGTGTATTCTGTCTTGCATTCTTTTTCCTGTTCATTAGTACACCTGGCTTGATTTGCTCATTTGCATCATCTGCTTCCTGTTAGTTTACCTCTGTATATTTACACACCTTGGTTTCACTTATATCCTGCCAGTTCATTGTAGTCTTCATGTCTTTTTTTGTCCATGTCATACTCCTGTTGTGTGTCCTCTGGTTTGGCTTCAGTTCCTGTTATTAAACCTTAATTCCTGCACCGTTGTGCCTCGTCAGCCTGCGTTTGGGTCCTGCTGTAGAGATAAACTTTGACTTAAAATGGCTTTTTACTTCTCTCCAGTTCAGACTTTGTCCTCAGCAGCAGCTTTAATGTCCTTCTTTCTGTAAGTCATTCATCATGCAGATATTTAATGATGTGAATGTGTCACTGCCAACACCCACAGTTTCCCAGCCTTTGTGTTGTCTTTTTTGTTTCGAGTCACGAGACAAAAAGAGCAAACAAAAGTGAATTTAGCTCCTTTGTGGTGAACAGAATGCTTTTAGTTACTACTGGTTTGTTTCAGTCCTGTTAGTTTTGTACTGTAGGCGCCATCAAATATTCTCCCATCTGTTCTGTTTCCCAGCTGTGGGAAAACTGAAGTTATAAATCATCACGGATCACATCTTCCCAAGCATCCGTCTGCAGGTGAGCGGCATTTTTCCACAGTAAAGCTTCTGTGGCCATTAAAACACTGTGACAGTTTGCAGTTTTGCCAAAGGTGTACCAACTGGACATGGTTCGTAGTTTACGATAATAGTTTAAGATAATGTTGCCGGAGAGCATGAAACACTGACAGATGTAGGGATGGGCAGTGGAAAAAATCAACTTTATGACCTCCCAGTGGACAGTTTTACTGAGCCCTTAATGCTCTGCAGCAACCTCTTCATGCTAATGCACCCTTACCAAGCAACCAGTTGCTGTCAGTTATTGTTCTCATGATGTTTGTTAATAGTTTCAGAGACTGACAGTCAAACACATGCCCTCAACACCAAGCTGCAGCAGTTTTATAACAATACCTCAACAAGTTGGAAAATAAGCTGTTGGCCAGAAATTCAAAAAAAGAGCTGCTGCACTGAAGGAATCACTTATTTCACAGAAGGCTGTGCACTTTCTGCATGTCCAAGTAAAACGTAACAGCAACCAACTGCAGTCATGACCTGAAGACGTTAGACATGATGATGCACATAATTTGTCACCACTGTAACAAATGCTTAAACTTTCTAAGTTGGTAAGAAGCCTTTTAGTTAATGGAAAGTCAAGCACTATTTAACAAGTCTAAGGGCCAGGATATACCTTCTGCGTATGCAAACGTGCACGTCAATGTTCTGCATCATCTGTGTATATACTTATACACCAGCCTGACGCAGCCAAAAGACTCAATACTGGAGGTCACCACAAGGGGCAATACACTGCACTAGTGGGTTTTTAGTCAGCTGCGTGGTTACCTGAGGAAAAGGGGGAGGGAAAAGTGTTTTAGGAGGTGAAAAGGGGGTTTACCAAAACAAAGGAGGCATGGCTCTGTTGCGGCAAAATTTGAAAATAAAATTATTCAAAAGTTAAAAATACAGTGATAACTTTGCACACATTTATTTTGCAAAGTGCACCAGTGTCCGTTGGAGGTCTCAACAAATAAAGACAATCCAGTATAAATGAGTTAGATTCAGACATAAGTTTGCTGCTTAGAGCAGCTAACAAAGAGGAGTCTGGAGAATCATTTTAATGAGCCGTTACCTGCTAAACTTAAATAAAGGCCAAACATCATTATTTATCAAGTTGCATCATTTTCTAAGTTTATTTCCAAACCCACTCTGAATTGTTAGTTCCCCGCATGTGGTTAAAAGGGAGCTTTCTGACCAAACAAGACATCAGATCTTCACCCGGCTGATCCCCCAACATTTTAGCAAAGTACAACGTTTCAATGAGAGCCTGCGATCATTTACAGTGGTGGTTCCCAAACTCTTTCTGCAGGGACCCCCTTTCATCGACAAGAACACCCTCAAGCTCCCCCCTCCCCACCCCACCACCACAACACTTGCAATGACATGTATGAATGGTCTAATGTGGTCTAGGTTCCCAAGAATTCAGAGGAATCGCCCTTTAAACATCTGGCAAATCTCAGCATTGTTTATTTTGATGTGTTGACAAAACTTTAGAGGAGTTCTTTCTGACATTAGCTCTGTTGTTGGCTGGAAACTGACCAATCAGAGGATAAGACACGTCAGCCACAGTTTCTGCCTCCGGAGTCTTGAGGAAGGACTGTTTAGCTGAGCGTGCAGTGACAGAATTGAGAGTGCGCTGGTCACCGCTGTGAGGACATTGGTCCACATCATAGACCAGTCTCCGTGATGTCACCCGTAGGTTTCTGAAGAGCAAAAGTGAAGCTCATTGGGCGTTCCCACCGTCTCCATCTTGGTAGCGTCACGCATGTCGTTAGTCTCAGAAGATCCAAAAATGGGCAAAGAGGTGGAGCTGAGAGGGGGACTTGAAGGTGGGGGTGGTTGATTGACAACTATCAAACTCTGAGATGCCTGTAGCTAAGAGCTAACCGAGCTGACACCGAGCAACGTTAGCTAACCGAGCTAAAGGAGGTAGGCTGGCTAAAGCTAAGGCACACTGTTAGCTAAAAACCGCGGTTGCTATGCGCGCGGTCCAGTTTCATGCATGCGGTCATTTTTCAAATGCGCCCATTTTGGAACTAAAGAAACACTGTATTAGAAGGTCTATATTCAACTTATAAAATCAAAAGCGACTTATCAGCAGCTAACTTAACTCTCCCCCTGGACTCCACATGTAATAAGCTTGTCGGATGCTCTTGAAGTTTGCCTTGCCTGTGGGCTTAACCAGAGCCATATAATGAGAGTTACGACACTCTTTGAACTCGCCGACAGGAGGTCACGTGGTTCATGGAGCTCTGAAT
>JBAFTA010000017.1:24395314-24411443 GCA_036919975.1 Melanotaenia parkinsoni
TTTACTGTACGGTAATGAACCAGCTACTGGTATACGGTACTTTACTGTACTGTAATGAACCAGCTACTGGTATACGGCACTTTACTGTACAGTAATGAACCAGCTACTGGTATACGGTACTTTACTGTACGGTAATGAACCAGCTGCTGGTATACGGTAGTTCACTGTACGGTAGTGAACCAGCTACTGGTATACGGCTGGTAAACTGGCATCTTGATTAAAAACAAAAAGCTGATTTTGGCCAAGGCAGGAGAAATGTCCCTTTTCATGTTCCGGCCTTGTGTTCATGGTGAGGTAAAATGACTTACTGGCTTCTAAACATCACCGTGGTTTGCTCATCATGTGAGAGTGTCGCAGAGCTGAAGCACGGAGCTACCAGTACCTGCTGGAAAACGGGAAGTGGACCAAACCACTTTGATAAAAAAGAGACGCTCTGAATCTTTCAACAATTAAAAAACACATTGCTTTACATTTATAATTTGCTCTGCTTGTGTTGTGCTAAATTGAACATCATTATATTATTATTAAAATAATTATTTGTGTTTACAATGATTTTGGGGGGGGTGGGGGGACTTTATGATAGGGCGTCAGGTCCCCTGGGTCACCACCAGGATTTCCGCCTATGTGTGTATTTGATCACATGGGTGATTGTTGAGGTGTTTGCATATTTACTGTTGTCGGTTTGCAGCTGCACAGCAGGTTTCATTACCTGTTTGGATGAAACATCACAACTTGGATTTCTCTGAACGGTACAAATATGTTAGCGTTCCAGATATTTGGGTAATGATGTCTGAAAGGTACAGTAGTCAGATTTAATGTTACTGCTGATGTCCTTTTGATGTGCCGTGTCTCCATTGTCCTCTCTCTTTATTCTTCATCAGAAATTAAATATTGTTGAGCTCTGCAGGAAGGTGAAACGGTCACCTCAGCCCAGTTAAAGACGATTTCTTTGATAGTGCAGCTTGGAAGAGACGAGGCATTTACAAAGCTGAAGCTCTTCTCTTTGGTAGCTGGTGGAATTTGTCTTTATTACCTCAGCCAAGGTGGAGGTTATGTTTTTAGTGCCATTTGCTTGTTTGTCTGTCTATCTGTTAGCAACATAACTCAAAAAATAATAGACTTAGTTTCATCCGGGTTTTTCGCAGTATTGATTTTTGCAGAGTTTCCTTTAAATATGCTGAAAAGTTGTGTTGTGGTTGGCTGCCGTAAACAAAATTGTTCCACAGACAGCGTGAGATTGCTCTTTTAACTACCGAAAAGACATAAAAGCCCAGAAAGACATGAAAAGCAGCTAGCGGCTATCGAGCGTGTTACTGAGGACGATGTTGTAGTCCTTCGATAAATTCAACATTGTTCAGATCATTTAGTGACTGGTGAGTAAAACATTATTATATCAATGTTTAAAACTTAATAGATGTCAAAAATAACATAAATGACTGGTTACAGTAACAACAAACATCTGCTGGAGGTTTTTGTGAAGTTCTCCATGTTTCTTGTTAGCAGCTCCGTCACAGTGGACAGACATCAGGACATCCGTTCAGTCCTACGGCCACTAGCTTCACATCAGATCTTTTCTAGCCTTGACACTGAGGGGATCAATATAACTGGATGATATTATGGATCCTTTTCTATGAAAAACTGATGGAGAAAACGTAAAACTATGACAAGTTGCACATTTCAACACGGACGCTGGTATGATGCAGGGTTCGGTTTCACTGGCAAGCTGTTCACGGTCACGTGACTACCACTTTGTGACGTAGGTTTGTACCTGCCCATGGGGAGGTAGGCATCATGCTACCTTTAGTGCTTCTAACTCAGAAACCAATGCCCACAATCGTCGGCAAAAATAAAAATTACAGTGGCTTGGTGGAGGTCTGGGCTCTCTGAGTGCCTTTAGTTGAATATTCTATTGTTTCATTTTGTTCTGCATCTAATAAATTAGATTTGAGTTCTCTTTGTTAACATTCGGATCTCTGTTTAAACTTCTTTATCAGACTATTTTCATCACAGACCGCAGTCTTGCTTAACTTATTCATTTGAAAGTCCCATGAAATGTTAGAAATATAGAAAAAAGTGAAGTTCCCAAAGTCTTCTCAGACGTTTTGATTGTTTTGTCTGAACCGTCATCCTACCATATTCTGACATTTTTTTTCTCAGAAATTAAATTAAAATAAATCTTTTGTTTAAAGATTTAATCTCAACTTTTTTTTTTGATGATGTACGCTGATGATTCCACCATATATTTCTTTGCACCTCAAGTTTTAAATGATGAACTAAAACCCACTCGGTGGGTGGAAGAAAATTAACTGGTTCTTAACAAAAAGCAGTTGTATGATAATTGTCTCAAATCATTCAATCTCCTGAAATCCAGAACTAAACCTGAAAAAAAACATAGCCATTAAACAAGTACATGAAACTGAACTTCTTGGTATTATGATAGATAGTAAATTAACCTGGAACAAACAGAATTACAGCTATAATATGGGAGGCATGGTCGCAGCACGGAGAAGAAAAACAACATTTCTACCTACAACTGCAATGAAGGAAATAATCCAATTATTAATCTTTTCTAACCTGAATTAATGTTCAGTTTTCTGCTCCATCAAATGAAATACTTCACAAACTTCAAATACTACAAAACCAAGCAGCTGATAGAATACTTAAATATAATTACATGACAAAAGTTATTACAATGCATAACAATTTAAATTGGTTACTGGCTAAAGACGTGTTATTATACTCACTACTCACTTTTATCAAGAGTATTTCAGTAACAAAAACACTGGTGATACTAATAAAAACCTTTATTTAGGTATAACTATACATGGGAAGACTACCAGACACACAGCTGGAAATAATTTTATATTACCTAAAGCCAAGACGAATGTAATAAAAAGGCTTTTTCTTTTTGAGAGGGATGTATTAGTGGAATCATTTACCAAATATCATATCAACAGTAAAAGGCATCACTGAGTTTAAAAAAGCACTATGACAGCATTTATTAAGCATGAAATGTAGTTTTAAATTTAAAAATGTTTATATCTGTATGAGGATATGTGTATTTATGTATACATATATCTGTTTATATTAATTTAGACAAAGTCATGTGTTATATGTATGAATAAGTGTATATTTGTGTGCATGTATGTATGTGTAAAGACTTCATATATATTTAAAAAAATAGTTTATGGACTTAGTATGTCGGGCTACGCTGGATTTCTGTGCATATGTTAACGTATGTGCATGTACATGTCCATAGATTTAGATTTTTTTTTAACCAAAAGGACCCCAAGGAAGAATAGCTGCAGCTGGCAGCTGCAAGCTAATGGGGATCTAAATAAAGAGAGAGAGAGATCCGTCTGGCTCAGCTAACCTCTCTCTCTCAAGGTCCAGGCAACATTTGCTATCAATATCACTGAACGTTTTTAGCAGATACTTTGTTGTTGATATCTGTACCAAGTTTTAGAGGGAAATTATTTAAAGGATTTTTCTACTCTGACATTTTTTTTCCATGCTTCCTTTATGACTTCATTCTTCTTTTTTTCTGAGGATTTTTGGACACTAACAGCCTTCATTTATTGGCCTTTCCCACTAAAACCCACTTATCCCAGCCCGACACCACCCCTCTTGATTTGTAAGCGTTCCCATCAGAATTTTCTTAGGGCGAGTAGATAGATTTTTAGCACCTACTCTGGTTTCTGAAGTGCGAAACTGGGTTAAAAATCCTGACTTGTTGAGATAGCAGGCCACTATTGGCTAAAATTTGACATCATGGGATGAGTCGTGAGAGTGATTCCTGACCCCACCATCTTTAAAACCCCAAAGCAGCGTCTCTGGTTAACAACACTGGCAGCAGCGGCAGCAGAGATGTTTCAGAAACAATCACCGTGGCCCAACACAGAGCTGAAGACCTTTCTGTGTTTATTCAGTCCAGAGCGAGCTGGACGGCGCAATTCGAAACACATGATTTCATGATACCAGCCGCCTTGCTACGACGACCCCACCCACACTGAATGCGGCCTCAGTTGGCCTCTGTTATAATGGGAACAATCGAAACCGGGGTGGTATGGTGTTGGCTGAATTAAGGTAGGGCTATGTGGGTACTAGTGGGAAAGAGGTATTAGCAGAAAGATTGAGGTCAGGGAGAGACATGCACAGGGCCAGCTGTGTCGGGAAGCTTCAGCCTTCGCATGTTAAACTTCCTGATAAAGTTTTGACTGAATCGTTGAGGTACTGTTTTAAAAAATGAGGTCACACTTTACAGATGTCCTTCACAGTTAGCTGAAGTCCTGTCACAGAGTGAATGAGATGACCTACAGATGTGTTCCGGGGCGATTCGGGTGCAGGATTCTGTGTAAGTCTGCACCAGCATTTTTTTTCATATATGCACAAGGTTACCGGTTGGAAGGTTGACACATCTGCACTGCTCTGCCTGTGTGCTGTTTTTTACTTTTTTATTGAAGCTGTCACAAACAGCACCACAGGAACATTTGTTTGAGGGTTAAGAAGAGTTTAAGAAGCTATAGAGGGAAATAGCCCTCCCACATTATCCAAGCATCTCTCCCCTGCCTCTCTGCTGGAGCACAGCTTTCATTAAAAGCTCATTCCTACACAAAACATCATGTTCATGCACAGCAAATACAGGCACTGATGTTTGCAGACTGGTGGCAAATCTTGCAGTATTTGCACTGTTGTTATTATGACCACTACGTTCTCCTGTATGTTTAAGTTTGGAACAGATGTTGTTTCTTTGATAAATTTGCTTTTTACTTGAATTTTTTTGCTGTTGCTTTAATGAAATCTGATAAATGATTTCAATTTGAGGATACAGACAAATATCCACACAAGCAATTCTGCTGTTTTAAAATACATCTTGGAAAAGAAGTCCACATAAAGCTTTCTGTCACATTAACCTTGAGTGTAACATGCTTGTATTTATCTGCATGACGTGGATTTGTCTGGTAATGACCTCCATCATGTCGTGCTCTCACCTCCTGGTTCTGTCCCGGTAATCAAGTTGTGTTCAGGCAACTGTGCAGCAAAAAAAACTTGTGCAAACGTATGTAAGACTGTGTCTGCAGCACGCCACTGTACATTCATTTATGTTAGTAAATGAAAGAAAATGAAGTGACATTAGAAGGAATCTGTCTGAACAGTATGGATCTAATATAACTAGGTATGAGAAGGCTCGGAGTCAGAATGATTACATCATAGGCAGAGGCACTGAAAATTGATTAAAGGGTCAAACAGAAAGTCTTCAAGAAATTTCATGTTTTCCACTCGACATCCTCCAACCTGAACCAAGAAAATAAGTAGTGATAGATGCACCATGTAATATAAGTAATTAAGGACATTTTATTTGACAGATTGTGTGTTTTTAAGTAGGAGAATAAAGCTGAAACATTGTTTTTACTACTTTCACCACGATGAATCTTCAAACATGAGGGTCTCAGCGTCTCTTTTCTGGGACTCAGAAGGTTAAACACATTATCAAGTCATTTTCTGAGCATGAATGCGGGTTTAAATCAGCTCTGTCTGTCTGCTGTGTTTCACATAACATCACCTTTTTACTTTGCTTATTATGTGCTCAGGAATAATTTGTTAGGAATAAAGTCGATAACTAATCACAGATTCACCAAGTTATAATAACTGAGGTAGTACGGTCTGCTTATCATAGATGTGTTTGGATGTCCACATTTACGTCATGCTAGTTGTTAGCAAATGGAAACAATTCAGCATGTTTTTTCTTAAAATATCAATATTGTTTTTAATCTGGATCAATGCTATTGGCTTATTGATCATTGAACCGATACGTGAGTGTATTTTTACACCCCTGGTTTCAGCTCTCATTCACTAAGATCAGTAATCAGTCGGCCATCTTAAATGTCCTTCATAAGTAGATGCACAGCATCTTCAGCATGTCTGTTTGTGTGTCTGCTGTTGCATCAGGATGTACAGATTATCATATTGAAAATGCATCTGATGAATGAGTGTGTGGTGAAAGGTCTGGCTCACAGAACTGTCCATCTTTTCAACACACACTTATAAATTTTGTGACTTATAAAAACATTTTAAAATCCAGAAAGTTCTTTTCAAACCTGAGCCTAAAAGAAGTCAATATTGCACTTTAATCCATCAGTTTAAAAAAGCACAAACTTTACTTTTTACTTAATGTTCCATTGTGTGACATTTAAAGCAGAAATGGAATATCAAAGCTAGAAATCCCCAAAAAAGAGATGCTGTTATTTTTTTTTTTTTATTTAACCTTTATATAACCAAGAAATCCCATGGGAGGCCTGACCAAGGCAGACAGCAGGATAATACAACAGTTAGAAGTTTACACAGTTAAAACACAAATGAGACAAAAAAGAAGGAAAAAGACACAAACAGATAATAAAAGACAAGTGCATGCAGTGGTTTCGACTTCTCAGTTTGGATTTAAAAGCACCCCATTTAATCAGCTCAGACAGCTCCCTTTTTTTACAACAAATTCTACGCAGAAGGTGCAGAACAGACAAAAGCCCTTTTATCCAAGTCCGCACAGGCATATGGGACAGATAGCAACAAAAGGTCTTGTGAACAGAAAACATAAGATTCAGCACTTTTCTGAGCAACTATGGAACAAAGGTAGGTAGGCAGAAAGTGAAGAGCTGCCTTATATATGAAAATATACCAATAACATCTCCTTCCAGTGGCCAGAGCAGGTCCTCCGAGTGGTGTATCGACAGCTTTGAGTTTGTAATAAACCTCAGGGAAATGTGCTGTACATTATCAATCATTCTAACACACTGAGCAAAAGCAGTACAGACGATAATCCAACACAAAAAACAGCAACAAGCGGCTTTTTATGCATTAAAAGAAAAACCCAACTTATGTAGAAAATAAAAACCCAACTTTAACTTCAATTTCTTCACAAGGGTCACAACACACAATTTAAAGTAAGGGAATCATTAATCAGTTCTCCCAAAAATCTATAAGTGTGAACCACCTTTATTTAATTTCCCTCTAGGCTGATCACTGATAGGATCATTTATGGACTCTTCCTGGATTTGGAAAGGTTTTGTCTGCATTGAGAACAAGTTTTAGGTGAAGTAATGCTGAACAGTAACAAAGGCTTTCTACAGGGATTCTGTGTAGAAGAGTTAATCTGTGGCAGTAAATAACTGGCATCAGCTTAAAATGTACATTAGAACCTGGCGCATTTAGTCACTCATCGTTGATTTAAATAATGAATAAGAGGGGACCTAACACAGAACCCTGTTTTCATTACATTAGAACAAACTATTCACAATAAAAAATAATTCTGGATGTCGCTCGTCCTCCATGTTACTGTCTGATTTTACTTTGGTTTGCACATAAAAAGCAAAGCAAACACTGCTGGGAGGAGACTGTAATATTTGTACAGAATTTAATACATTTATGACTTTAAAGTATTATTTAGTTCAGTTCGCTTTATTTAAGTGCCGTAGTTGCTGGACTGCAGGACACCAGTAGAAAGATTTGTCATTTATCCACTGCCTCAGTAATGATCATCCCCTTCATGCCTCCGTCCTAACTCTCCAGTGCCTCAGCATGTCCTGAACTGATCAATGTCCACATGGCTCCTTCAACACATAGAAGCGATAACGAGGCCCCGGAGGATATCAGTGAATGGACAGATTAATCATTTTGACCCAGTGGATCCAGGCTGCGCTCAGGGCAGCGGTGCTCATCAACGTTCTGTCTCCACGTTCAGCTTTCAGTGTTAAGGTAGTATTGTCCTCTGGGTTCTGCCATCAGGTTGCTGTAGGTGTGTATTTGAGTGGAAATGAATGATAGAAGCGCAGCATCAGTGTTATAAGTGTAGAGGACGTGTACTAACCACAGCCCTCCATATCATCTGGTTGTGTCCTTCAGGGTTGCAGTATGTTCACCTCGGTGAAGGCCTTCGAGGGGCAGCAGTACTCCACCCTGAAGAGGCAGTGCTTGCAGAGTGGCCTCCTCTTTGAGGACCCCCGCTTCCCCGCTACCGACGACTCTCTCTTTTACCAGGGCAACAGGATCGGACGTGTCGTCTGGAAGAGGCCACAGGTAGGTTGGTTTGTTCCTAAATTGGTTGCATTTGGGTAAATTTAAAGGTGCAGCATGTTACAAAACCAAAGCTCAGTGACGGAAAAATGTAATATATCATTAAAAACTGTGTTTCTATTGGTATCTAAGTACTTTACTAAAATAACTGCCTTTGTTCTCTTAGAATGAAGCATTTATATCTACTGGCTGTGGGTCCACATACATGGCAGCCACCATCATTTTTACTAGTGTCTCTGAATAGATATTTTATGGAAACCAAACATCAGGCTGAGGAAACTGAGAACATTTAGAGTGGCACAGATTCAGATGGAGTATGTTTCATGAGGAATTAGGATGATGAATGTTTGTTTTGGTTTTTACTTTGACCTTTGAGTTTAAAGTCGATCTTTTCACATGTATTCAGAGCAAAAGTTAATTAGCTTTTTGCTAGAAAAGAGAAAGTTGGAAAAAAGTAAAAAGGTATAAACAATTTAACCTCTTGACACCCTGCGTGGAAACACAAGGACATTACAGTTTTATCTTCCTTCACCATATGCTTCATCCTGCATGACTTAAACCTGTTGTCCCTGAAAGTAGACCTTTTTTTTGCTGGTCAGAGCAGAAGAGAAGAGAATCGTACAGTTTTCCTGTTGATACCAAAGAAATCTGGAAGGACTTGAGCAGTTCTTGCTGTTCGAACAGTAGTGGGAAACTTTAATTGTGACAATGTAGTGAATGAACACAGAGCTTTTACGTTTATCCCTGTCTGACACGGGCTGGGGGATGAAGGGGTTAATATTGCTCTCTTTCTGTTGGTGACATTGTGGACACATTGAGGTGGACCACTGCCCAAACAGAGAGCAGAGAAGAAATTACATGCCTTTGTGTAAGTAACATAAATAAAATCTGACTGTCTAGTTTCCTAATAAAAGGACTAAATATGAACCAGTTGTATCGGAGAGGTAGCTTTAAATACATGAAACTTCTGGGAAGGAGTGGGGTGCACAGCTGTGTCCTGCCACCTAAACTAGTTATAACAAAATTATGCCAAATATCTGACAAAATAGAAAATTAACAACCTTTGTAAAAGTTTAAAGCTATTTCTTTCCCAACTTTTGATAAATTATGAGATTTGTGTTTTTTATTCCAGAATGGATTGTTTTTAAAAAGCAGATTCTGTCTGAGGAAGCAGGGTTTACACTGATGCTCTGACGTCTAATAATATGAAAAGCAGAATAAGTTTGAGATCTACAGATAAGATACCCTTATCAGTAAATGTGGACCATCGTCTAACGCTGTCCGTTCAGCTATCCATGTCGGCAGGCGGTAGCAGATACAAGGTGACTGTAACGTCCCTCTCTGCTAGAGAAGACGGAAGTAAAATAAAAGAATGATGCCCAGGTGAAAGGTGGAATAACAAGGAATTTATTGTCCAGATGGCAATTAATAACAATTAATAAAACCATTAAAAGACAACAAGAAAGTCAAGCTCGACTATGTCTTATAGCTAGTGCGAAAAAGTGTGTTTTGAGCAGGGCCTTAAAACCAGAAAGTGACTGAGCAGCTGTGTGATGTGCAGAGGTAGACCTTTCCACAATGTTTGGACAGACACTAAGAAAGCTCAGTCACTTCTGGAAAGTAGTCTGGAATGGGGAACCTGCGGTTGTAGCCGGGTGGAAGACCTCAGAGCTCCGTAACTCTGACAAATATGAAGCAGCCATGCCACTTAAGGCTCTAATCTCTTAAGTGGGCAAAGAGCCATATGTGATCACTTCATAGGACGGACAGGGATCATAAGCAGGGACGTGTGGTCTGACTGGCCAGTGTGTGCTAGCTGTTTAGCCTTATAGCCCAGCCTGATGATGGAATATACCTCGTCCACTGTATTCGCTCCCCTTGTGGCACATTTGACATGCTGATGGAGCTTTTAAGTCCACATGATTAAAATCCCCCTGCTATGATGTGTGCTGCTCTGCTGTCTGTTCTGCTGTATGCTAATGTTGCTGTATAGTAGTCCATTAGCCACATTAGCATTTCCATCAGGTGGAGTGTAAATAACGGTCACAAACACCACTGTTAGCTCCCTCGGAAGATACACAGGCCTGCATTTAACTGTTACAAACTCCTGGTTTGTGGAGCAGTGATTGTCTATTATCACTGTGTTAGTATACCAGCTGGTGTTTATGTACGTCCACACACCCCCTCCTCTGCTCGTACCGGAGTCCTTTATTCTGTCCTGTTGATGGGCTGTATAGCCGGCTAGCTTGATAGCAGAGTGTGGAATGGATGAGTGAAGCCATGATTCATGATGCAACTGTCCTTAACAATGTTGTTAGTTGCTATCCGGAGCCTCAGATCATCCATCTTGTTGATGAGAGATCATGCATTTGTGAGGAGAATGCTCGGAAGTGGTGGTTTGTATGGTTGTCTCCAGAGTTGGGTTAACACTCCTGCAGCCCTGCTTCTGCTTTCTCTGTCAACACTGCCTTTGCCTCCTCTCCGTGGGCATGGCGATCCATGAAGACCCGGGGATTCTCGTCATATCCGTCGGGATGTTCTGTGTGTGAATAAAGACAGTTTTTTCCTTCTGCTTGACATCCTGTCCTATCCGAAGAACTTCATATCAGCTGTACTTCTTTCTGTTTTTAAGGCATTTGCTGGGAGAGCAATTTGCCCCAGCTGTAGTGAGCACTGCCATGGTAACCAGTTGTTGTAGAGTTCCCCTAACTTAACCTAACCCTAAGTTGTAGAAGAGTTTCCAAAAATAATGACTTCTGTTTTCTTTTGGTTCAGATTTAGGAAGTTCAGTGCCGTCCATGCTTTTAAGTTTTTCCGAAAGTCTAGCATTCTGGGTATAGAGTCATCTTCTGATTTTAGCAGTACATAAATCTGCAGATCATTGGCAAAGCAATGGCATGACATACCATACTTTTTCAGTTTTGATCCCAAAGGCAACATGTCTATGGAGAATAGCAGGTCCAACTATCATGTCCCCTGTGCTGCTTGTTCCACGCTCACACCTGAGACCACCTGTTGTCCATTGCACTGATTACCCATGAAACTACTTAAGACTGGGATTTTCTTGAAGCTGATGCCAGATTGTTGCACCACAAGTTTTACCCCTCGCCTTGTGTGACCTGCCAGAAAGACTTTACTGGAACCCTGAAGACACACCACCATATAATATCCCCTCTGCCATACCCTTTGAAAAGAACAAAATAAAAGCTTTTATCTGTAGTTTAATGTCCTGCACTTGTGTCCAGATCAGCCCTGGCTATGACCGGAACCAATGTAAAACAGCGTTTCCTAAACCTACACACATCTCCAAGTTCAAGACAGCTGGGCGTCCAGAATCAAGACTTAAAATGATGTCATTAAAAACTCCCTAAAGTACATTTTCATTGCTATGAAATGACTTAAAGCCAGATTGAAACTTATTTAAAATCTCATTAAAATCCAAGTGAGCCAATAACTGCATTAGCACAAGTTCCTATGTTAGGTTTCTTAGAGGCTGCACTGTAGCATGTTTAAAAGAGATTGGGAAACAGCCTGATGCCAGGCAGGAGTTTATCAGGCACAAAATAATAAGTCAAATCGAAGCAAAGGCACTTTAATCAGAGAGGGATGAATGCGATTGGAAGGAGAGTACGAAACCTTCAGTCCAAATACCACCCTACAAAGTTCAGAGAGACCCTGGCTCAAATCCTGAGACAGGTGAGCACACAAGTGGATCAGCAGGTCCAGAATAGAGGGAGGAGATAATTTTGTCATGAAGAAACTTAAAAATCTCTCACACAATAATTGCAAAGGTGCAATGCATGAGGACTGACAAGGATTAATTAGGCAGTTAAGAACATTAAAAAGGATGCATGGTTTCTGTTACTGGACACCAGGTTGGAAATGTGCTGTGTATTATCACACCGCACAGCCCCTAGGCAATTAGAGAGGCAGTCTCTCAAAATCCATAGGGAGGCCTAGAGTCAGTCGTTTTTCCACCTTCTCTCAGCACGCCTACAAGTGTATCTTAGAGTGTGGATGGAGTCATCCAGCCATGGTTGGGGCGCAGGTTTGGAGCGCCTGGTTGTGAATGGAGCAATAGAGTCCAAGGTGCTTGTCCATGTAACATTAAAGAGATCAACAAAGGCCTCATCACTGATGGTACAAGAGTCAAACAGGCTTGGAAGTAACGAACACAGAATTCAATCTGCTGCTGAAAACTAAAGCGATGGCCGAGAGTTTATCACATGCTGGCGCTGTGTATGGGTACATGACTTGGGGTAGAGGAGGACATCCTTATAATGAATAATACTGGCAGATGGTTTGAAACACCTTTATCACAGATTTCAGTAACATTGACATTTAAGCCATGGAGCAACGCAAGGTCTAATATATGTACCTTTTTGTGATTAGGGCCAGTAACAGATTGCATGAGATTAAGCAAGTCAATAACTTGTAAAAATCCTTCACCAAGGGTTTGAGTTCCAACAAACATGAATGTTAACATCTCCAACAATTAAAAACCATGCAGCATTAAGAGCAATCCCATCCACAAAGTCGGAGAAGTCTTCAATACAATCTTTTGGTGGCCGATAGATCATCGCACTCAGTGAGGGAGTGCCCCTCCACAGGAAAGGGCGGGTAATTTCCAGGCAGGAGCCAACAGAGCCCAGACTCCTCAGGTTGAGAGGGCCCAGAAAGCCACCGTGGGAAGACCACAGGTGAGCCCTGAGCCTCAGTAGGACACCTCCCCCTTGTCCTTGAGTGCTTTCTGCCAGGCAAAACATACCTTATGCGGCACAGGTATGGCGGTACACCTGAACAAGAGTGGGGGTGGAGGAGAGCGATGGGGATGAGATCACAAAACGAAATTTATATGCCATTTGTGAACCAAACAGATGGTAAGGAGTAGGGCTTCACGATTCTGAAAAAAAGTGAATCACGATTTTTTTGCTTAGAATTAAAATCACAATTCTCTGGCACCATTTTTTTAAATGTTTTTTGCACTGAACTTTAACAAAACAAACAAACCACAAGACATTTAAATGGTCTTTCAGGTAGAGCAGGGGTGTCAAACTCAAATATACAGCGGGCCAAAAGGAAAAAACTGGAACAAATTGAGGGGCGGACTTTTATTAAAAACCTTTTTAAAATGACCTTATTGCACATATTGAACATGGAACTAACAGAGCCTCTTGGTTCTTGCCTATAAAACTACATTAATCATGAAATAAATTTAAAAAAGTCTGTTTAAATCTGTTGCATTTATTTCTTATGACTTTATATGCTTTTTTTTTTTTTTTTTTCCAGAGTAATTTCAATTGAAAACATTTTCTACAGGCAAACAACAGCCAAAAATATTTTCCTCGTTTGTTTGAAAATCAAATACCCTGAAATAGCAAGAGAAAGAATGCAAAAAATTAAACTGCACTGAAAGTTAGTTTTCTACAGGTATACACACACACACACACACACACACACACACACACACACACACACACACACATATATATATGTATTTATGTATACAAGGTTCCGGTTATTGACGTCTGTTTTTGTTTCTTTGTACAGCTTAATCATGCTGTACTTTGTGATGATATTTAATGTGACAACTCACACTGTTTGTCATCATCTGGCTTAAATCTGAAAAACTTCCACACTGCTGCCGAATGCAAACATTTTTTGGGTACGAGTTCGGTTCGGGTGAGGGGGTGACTCTCGCCACTACCAGTTAGTTTTTGTCGCTATCCATTTAAACCTTACTGCAGACTTTCCTCTGCTTTCACTTTCGCTCACCTATTCCAAACACTGGACTGCAGGTGGGCTTCCTCCACTGAATCACGTGTTTTAACGGTGCTTTACTATCGGTTGAGGGACAAGGCAGTGACATTGCTATGTTTGGGGACGCTTGACAAAATCTAGAAGGAAATTAGAAACATTTGTTTGTGATGCAGCTGTGTGTAGAAATGAGATCACATATATGTGTGAATCGAGATAGCGTATTTTTAAGGATTTATTGTACAGCTTTAATAAGGAGTGACTCACGATCGTAAATGATCGAGCAGGGACGTTGAAGCAGCAAACAAGGACAAAGAAGAAGACAATAAAGCCAAAATGTTGCAGCAGACGGCGTGCCGTGTATACTGCTGGCGCCATCTTGCCCAGCAAGTTCAAGAGTAACTGGAAACAGCTGACTGATGTACAGCACCACTAATAGTCGACAAGGTTGGATCTGTCTTAAAAATGGACAGATGCCAGTTCAAACCCAGTAATCCTATAGTGTAATTCTACACGCATGTAAAAAATTCAGGGATCCACTTTCAGGGATTTATGTCCTGGTTGTTGTTGAAAATGGGATTTTATGAGTATGTTTGTGTGCATGGAGAGCTGTCAGATAGCTATCAGGTTTACAACTGTTTTTGATAACTGATACAGTTGTTGTAAATTGTAATGTGCACAAGTTCTTCTTTCGTTTTGAGTATTTGTGTTTTCGCAGCCTTTAAAAAACTTCAGCTTCAGCAGTAGTCTATGCAGCTGGGCTTACACTGAGTTTCAGGGATCCTAGAAAATGCTGACTGCATGGTCATTATTTATGCGTTCAAAATAATTAAGTCATTTCATATCTCCATAAACAGATCCCAGTCCCTGGTCAATCAGCAAGGCACAGGTAATCCCCTGCAGAGATACATCTTTGTTATGTTACCAGGCATAAAGAAAAAGGAGTACTTGCACCCTTAAAGGCATCAAAATGAGATGGCTATTAATGCCTCAGGTCCCTGCAGGATGGGAGATTAATAACCCTACAGTATGACTAATCATTTATAATTCACTTCTAACATCAGCAGTAATCAGTAATTGCTCCACTGCACTTTTCAGTCTCCTGGTGTACGACGGTGCTTTATGTATGTTTATGTTGTGGATGATATCAGATGCAGAGCCTCAGGATTTGGTGAGCTGAGTTACCCCCCTCCTCACACAGCAGGCTGCAGTTCTGTATGGTGTAACCTCCTTCTGCCTGTGTGCTGCTGCAGTGACAGCCAGTGTGCATCGCCATGGAAACTGGGTCACACAGATTACATGTTTTGGTCTGCACTGATGTCAGTCATGCAGACAGAAAACTGGAAGAAGTCAAGGAAAGAGCGAGCAGGAGGAGCATGCTCTCCATTTACACCGGAAGCATGATTTGTGTCCTTAGCGATGGTGGTCTGTGTTAGGAGGTTAGGAAGCATGTAGAGGCAACTCTCAGCCCAGCTATTTTTAGATTTCTGCTTAAGCACATACATGGGAAACCAGGATTTGCTTACATTGCCTTGAGAATATTTATATAAGGATGTAGCCAATTCATTGAATTGAAAACAGAGCAAAAATGTTGACATGTGTCAGGGGTGTCTAAAATCGGTCCTTGAGGGCCGCTGTCCTGCAGGATTTGGATGTTTGCTGCTGCAGCACCTGAATCAGATTAATGGGTTTACATGCATGGGCAGAACTTGACAACAAGCTGTTGAGAACATTTAAGACATTTAATTTGAATCAGGTGTGTTGGATCAGGGTGACATCTAAAACCTGCAGGATTGCGTCCTCGAGGACCGGAGCTGGACACCCCGGCATGTTATTAGATGAGAAGATATGTAACAAGTCCAAATAAGTTGTGTAAAACAAAAATAACCGGATAATCTTTTTGCATTCTTCTGAGCTCTGGTAAACTTGGACTGGTTAATTTCTGCCAACAGATCAACTTTGATTGGTGCTGAGCCTGCAGGTGAGATGGTTACAGGATCTAAAACAATGGATCCTGTCTGTGTTTTCCATCTAAATTACATCGTTCACTTTTCTTTGATTTATTTTTATGGGAATACAAAATGTCACAAATGACAAATAGTTTGAACTGAAAAAACTTTTAAAAGAGGTTTTGTGAATTTAGTGCCTTGATTTCCCTCTTTTCAATAAAATTCTTTAATAAATAAAACAAATGTGCAGACTCAAGATCAAAATCCGAGCCATATGAAGTATATATTATTATTATTATTATTATTATTATTATTATTATTATTATTATTATTATTATTATTATTATTATTATTAT
>JBAFTA010000017.1:24429751-24442639 GCA_036919975.1 Melanotaenia parkinsoni
AATTTCACTGTACAGGGAAACCTGTTTCCTTACTGTGCATGTGACAATAAACGCTTTGAATCTTGAATCTTGAATCACACACAGTGACCATTTAACCTAACATGCATGTCTTTGGGTGGTTTGAGGCTCCCCCAAAGGCTCAAACCTTCCCCCAATTGAGGCTCAAACCAGCAACCTTCTTGCTGTGAGGCTGCACTGCTAACCACCACACCACCGTGCAGATTTTTTTTCATTTTTATTTTGTTTTTGTCTTATTACCATTATTATCAGCTGTATTATTATTTGTTCTGTCTTGGTGTTCTGTTTTGTGACTGCACTATTTTATTGTTTTGAATGTTTTAGCCTACCCAAGAATTCTTACCCTGGGAATGTTTTGGATGTGACTTTTCATTTGCGACCAGCACTGGTTGTTCGAGGGGTTCTTTGAACCCTCGCTCATCTGTGAGCTCTGAGGATGTTTCAGTGTGAGTCGGCAGACACAGTGTCGTCATAGCAACACCAACAAGCTGGCCAGGGACAGTTGTGTGTGTAAGATTGGAATCACGCACACACCTGCCCAGTTACAGTATGAAGTGATTTAGAGCAACAAGATGGATTTAATGAACAATACACTGTTTTTATTGGTTTATAATGGACGTCAGTGATTCAGTGCTGTTATTCAGTGTCTACATACAGACGTCCGTCTCTTCTCTCATTATCTCACTCACACACACTGTACATCATATTGTGGGCCACTATAGATTAATCCGGAAGTGGACCGTCCACCACTTTTGCGGTGGCACTTGTGTGCCTGTTATAAGTAATTGTGAAGAGAATGTGATCATTTTCTTAACATCTCTGCTTATTTCTTAACAATGTCAAGGAAATCTGGGAAGACATGCCTGGTTCTTGGTTGTTCTTTTTTTTTTTTAACCTGTCCTGTCCAGCTTCATAGCAAGCAGAATGCATAGCATTCAGTTAAAGACCATTAATTCAAGAAGATCGTATGTCTGAGACCTCTCGGTTTACACAGATTTCCTGGCAGGACAGAAGATGTTCGAGAGAAGTGAGTCAAGAATATTAACAGAAAGGAATTTATTCCCAACAACAGCACGATAATTTTCGGTGAAAAGTTGTCAGTCCAACACTAAATTCAGTGTTTCCATGCTACTGTCAAGCTTAACGTGGTGCAACAAGTCACGTTTATTGTGCTAGTTATTGCTAACAGACTAAAAGGCAAGGGGCGGCCCTGCTGCTGGGAGTAAGCGTAGACTGACCACGCATGTAAAAAACATGAACCTCACAGATTTTTGTAAAAGAAATTTGCGTGATACGTTTTATTGTTAGAACGTGACACATGAAAATGCATGTGTGTTTTCATCTTTGAATGTGGAAACTGTGCATGCAGCAGATAAAAAAAAATGTCTAATTTACAAAACCTGAAGACGTTGTTGAGACACAGAGAGTCTGCTGTTTGACATTGGACCCTTAAATCAGACACGTTGGTAACTTTATTCATATAAATAATTTTATTCTAGTTTTCAGAAGACAGTTTTAAAATTGGCATAGCCACTGGTACATGTTAACCAAGATAAACACACATGGAGACATGGTGATGTTCCCAGTTGCTCAAATCTGTCCCTCCATGAGAGACATGGAGTTTGCATTTTGTTGCTCATCACAAGCTAGCTGATTGATAAAATAATGGAATACCTATGAAAAAGTCTAATATGTAATTTATTAGGATCATTGTTCTGCAGTAATAAACTACAACTAAACATTTAGCTACAGTAGTACTACTACTGTGGGCCACTGCCTGACATCATCAGTCCAGATATCCTTTCTGCTGTCCGCAGACGGCAGCAGATACCAGGTTGCTGCCGTAAAAAAGGCGTCACCACAAGATGGTGCCACACACAAATGCATTTGTCTGTACATCATAGTGTAGGTGTCTATATGTGTTAGTATCTGTCTGCAGCCCCTCCTTCACACTCGGGACCTTTTCTGTCTTCATAACCACACAGGAGCTCCATCTTTGTGAAGTTGCTGCCACTCTCAGGAATTGCAGTAGCTGCCTTGGCACCCATCACAATTTGCTGCATATACAGCCATTTTTTTTCTTTGCATAAACAAAACAGCTTCAGATCACCAATATACTAGATATGAGAAGGTTTCTAGTAACAATAATACAACGTGGCCAAAACTGTTAATTTTTCTGTTGGAAATTTTTCTGTTTTACTTCTGCAAAATTAAACGATTTACTAGTAAAAAAAAATAATTATAGTTTTGTTCTTTTTTTTTTTATGAAAATAGGTAAAAGTTCATTCTGAACTTTAAAATCGATAAAAAGCTTGAGCTGGAGAGTTTTCTGAGGTAAGGGGGTTGATATATGACTGTCTTTGTAGGGTTACATTATAGGGTTCAGCCACCGTTTTTGTTCGATGAAAACATTTTTCCAAGATACTCCTGAGCCCATGTGGCTTTATTAATCGTAATGATATGGTGGCTTCTCAGATAGCATCACCTGAGGGCTTTTTCTGCTCTGTAGTTGTTGAAAGACAAAATTTCTTTATAATCTTGCATTGAGGGAAAAGTGCTTGTGGTATTTATTGATGATTTTTTGAGTTTTGCTGGTAGAAAAGACTTAAAGCCTTTTTTTTTGTCAGGGTGCATGGTGAAGAAGACCAAGTGCAGGCTTGCAGGCAGGACTTGATAAAATCTTTATTTTCTAAAAAGCTCAAGTGGTGCAGTGGCAGGAACATGCATGATTTAGATGCACTGGTACTGCTTTGCTTCCAAAACATGCAATACCAAATGCGCTACATAAAGCTGGCAGAATGAAAACTAATACTGGGAGCAAGGCCAGACTGAACTGAATAAAGAAGACAATTATGTAGAGATAAAGGCTTGAAACCAAAATCTAACTATGACCAAAACTCACAGACTGTCATAATGACAAACATTAATGTAGGTATTTACTGACAATAAAACAGCGATAATGTAAAGGCTAGCAAGTGTGGGCACAGGGATCTTCATGCCTGGCTCATTTGCATTTGTGTTTGTGGGAGTTTTTCTTGTTTGAATAAATCTAACACAACTGTGGTTATTGCTTTGCAGAGGATCCACGGTGGGAGGAAAGAAAGAAACAGATTCTGCATTTGTAAAAATTCCTTTATAATCTCAGCAGAGGACGTTACCATTGGTTGATTCAGCATACAATTAAATGACAAACCAGTTTATTTTTGATTAACCAGAAGACGTCAACACCTGATGCACCACAACTCTTTCTTTGCTTTTGTCATGCCAGTTTTTAATCAGTTTTTTTTAATGATTGCACCATATGTTCTGCAGGAATAACATTGTCCACATTTTCGCTGGCTATGTCCCAGAGAGTGGACAAGGAGTTTAAGTGGGATATTGACAAAGGCTTTTGCTTTCTTTTTTCAAATTCCTGTAGACAACAACAGCTATGAGAGACTGGCCGGAAAACACAATTAGACCACGACCTAGTGCCCCGTCACTTTAGTCAAAAACAGTTCGCTTTCTCTAATATTTCCTTTCCACACTCATTGAAGTCATGACTACAGTGGATTTCCTCTCCATCTTGAGATATTGTGGTTGTAGTTTTTATTCTGCCCTGTTCTCCAGAATGGAAACTAATAGGGGGCGAACTAGATGAGACGATATTTTCAAATTACTTTTAAGAAAACTAAAATGAAACACTGGTGTTAAATTTAATAAGCAGTACCCCTTTACTCCATCTCAACACACTCTGATGCTCTCATGTTTCTAACACACACACACTGCATGAATCCATTGTAATGTTTCAGCTGTTAATGGGAACATAAATTGAGCAGATTTAGTGTTACACACATAAACAAAAGACAGAAAACAATTCAAAGTGATACATATACCTGATTTTGCTGCGGCTGTTTCACCTTGTTCTGTACCCTCAAGAAGACGGCCTCAAACTGGTCATGGTGTAGCTGAGGTAGTCCGAAACCTTGGGTCCAGTGCTGTGCACTCCAGCATCCCAGGGGTTGCTGTTTCTGTGTTGGCCATGGTGGTGGAATCAGCATCATTTGTTCTCATGCTCTGTTCAGTCATGCTTTTCTGTGGCACAATGAGAGACACTGTGGGACTTTTCTCCTCACACAGTACTGTGATGGCTGTCTTTAAAGAATAAGATATGATCTGATATTTTCAGACTCCAACGTCACTCTGGCTGCACTCGATAGGCTGCAGTACTTGTTCTTGTCAGTTTCTGGAAGATTAAACATTGCAAAGGCGCATTACTGCCCTCCCACAGGTCATAAACAGAAATAGCTCACAGCCTGACAGGCGTCTGCCCTGGCCTGTACCCACAAGACAGCTTTTCACTTCATTGAGAAATATCATCACGATTTATTCTCACCAGATCTCGCCACACCTCTAGAAACTAATTATCAAGCTATACCCACCAGCCACTTTATCAGGGTCATCTGTTCCAGTGCTTTTAAAAACAAATATCTAATCAGCCAATCACAAGGCAGCAACTTAATGCATGCTTTCATGTAGACATGGTGACGACGACTTTAAACTGAGCATCAGAAGGAAGGGGATTTAAGTGTACATAAGATTGGAGAAACGTTGCAGGTCTGATGAGTCTCCATTTCAGTTCCACATTCAGATGGTAGGCTCAGAATTTGGTGGAAACATCATGAAAACATGGATCCATCCTGCCTTGGATCAACGCTTCAGACTGCTGCTGGTGTCATGGTGTGGAGGAAATTTTCTTGGCCCACTTTATGTCATTTAGCAGAGCCTGGCCAAGACATCAGCGAACTAAGCAGCTGCTCCAGTGTGCTTGAAACGTCAAGATCTTAAAGACACATTATGTAGCAGAATAAATCTGTCCTGCACAACTTAGCACACAGACCACCGTTCTGCATGTCATGACGCTGGAAAATTACAAATTATGTAACTTTCTGACCTTAAAACTCTGCATTTCGGACTTGTTTGATGGCACAGTGACATCTATCATGCACATTTCTGGAGTCATTGCTACATAGCAGCAGCCTGAGGCTAAATAACTGCACTCTAAAACTTTTTTATTCAGGACACCACATGATGTAGCAGCTGAGTTTTGCTTCACACGCTAGCTAAAAACACAAGCTGTTCGGAACACGTGCCGTGGCTGATTCAGCAAAGAAACACAAGAAGACATTATCATAGGAAGAGAAGAGAGGAAAAAAAAAGAGAGAAAGGGACAGAACAAGAGTCAAGATGAGACTTCAGTCTTTTACAGGCTGGAGAGAGGATGCAAAAGGGATGCTGGATTACCCGATGAGAGGGCGCGTCACTGGAAGAATTGCAAAATAATTAAAAAAAAATGGTATGCCGACCATGAAAATGTTATTGTTGACATGCAAATAAAACTAGTTTGATCAGTTCCTGCTGCCTCAGTTGTAGTGATCCAGCTTCATTTAACATTAATAATGTTTAGAAAATATATATTTTAACAATCAATATAAAATGTTAATTATCATTTTAATATTTGTAAACCTCGGAGTACCATCAATCCTTTTCTCTTAATGGAAGCATGGAAAATCAATAAAGTCCTAGATTAATTAATTCAATTAATTAATTAATTCAACTTAATCAAATCAAATCAGTCTTAAGATGCTATTACGTAAGTTCTTCATTCGAATAGACAAGACATGATTCAAAGGAAAGAAATCATAAACGACTAGTTAAATGAATGTGTCTAGTCTAAACTGCATAATATCAAAAAATATTTACAAGAGGTAAATGGGACAAGAATCAGACAAAGATGCTAAGTGGGATGTTAAAACCAGAGTCTTATGGTAAGGCAAACTGTGGAGCAAAAATTGGTTTAACTTGATTTAACCAGTTACAAAAGAAAAAGGACATAACAAAAATAAAAATTAAGCATGTGCAGCGATGGAGTCTACACCTCGGGTCGGACCATCTTCTGGATCAGCTTTTCCTGCCTCAGCAGGCATCTTCATGCATCATGACAAACCCTCATTCTTCTGGAAACTCCATTCTCTCGCCGCCACCTCTCAGGAAGGTGTAGAAAGACAAGGCCAAGACTCCAACTCTAGAGGAGACCAAAAGTTCTGAGTTCTTTGTTCTTCGTTTGGAGGTGGTCCACGCCCACAAGGACATGTAGCTTACTTTCTCCAGCCAATGAGAGCAGGCTCTGTGCAGCTTGGCTGGAGGTCATTGAGCCTACATGAAGGGCTGGTTTAGTGTTAAATATTTCTAATTTCTTTTGTTTACAAGTATCAGATAGCGATTTGTCAACACATCTGTACATTATAAATTGTTAAAGATTTAAATTATGTCATTGTTAAATCATTAAATTAGTGCACATTGTAAAATTGATCAACCATTCAAACAGGATAAATAACATATAAGAGATTAGATCAACATTATAAAACATTAATAAACAGGAAAGACTAGTAAGGCTCAGAGCGTTTATTTTCTTATATCTTTAAAAAAGAAAGGCTCTTCCCAGTCTAGCCAGGGCATTTCTGATAGTGTAGAAAACCTTATTTTTAGTTTATTACCCATCTGGAATGTTAACTAATCAAAGTTTTTGTTATAAGTCTGGAGGGGTCCCAGGATGGTCTGTTCTGTGTCCCAGTTTAGAGATTAAAACCTCGTGGTGTTAACAGCTTGAGAAAACTCAAAAGGTGAAAGAAAAGAAGGGTCCCAAGTCATCAGTTCAGGATCTAAACCTGGAACAGATAAACATTTTCACGTTTGCCATGATAGTTTATCATCCCAGCGTCAGAGTTGACCTGTTTGATCTGTGGACATCCAACCAGGTTGTAAAATCCTGAGTGGTTTCAGTATCAACCCCTGTCCTTGGGAAGAATTTCAGAGTTTATAGAAAATTAAGGCAAACTTATTGATGTGTCCCATCGGTTCCTTCTCGAAGTGACGGCATACGCTACGCAGTTATATGACACGTGCAGGATTTTGTGCAGCAGAGCACCAGAATCTCGGACAAAGTGACCACAGTTTTAATCTCTTTTGTAGTAGAAGATTGTTTGTTTTGTTCCTCTTTTCCAAAATTAATTTAATTTTAATTTTATTGTGTCTTGTCTGCTGATGTTTTTTTTTTTCATTTCAAATATGCCACACTCATACATCACACTGCATTTTAAAAATAATAAATAAAGAAACCATTTTTAGTTTATTGCTACCCCAGTAAAGAGGAAAAGAATCCTCCAAACCCGGGGTGTCACACTTCACTTCACTTCCAACAGCTTCTTGCGAACTCCTTCACAATGACCCTTTAATTTCAGTCAGATGTGTTGGAGCAGGGAAACAATGAAAACCTGCAGGACCAGAGTTTGTGGCTTAATTTAATTTAATTTTAGCTACTTGTCTATGTAGCTGTAAACCTTCTGCAGTTTATGTATAAACTTTGTTCTTTCTTTAAGTACGGTGTGGTGATCTGCTTGTTAAATCCTCAGTTTCATCGCTAACTAACATGGTCTAACAACATAAAACCCAGTGAAAGGCTACAGCAAAATGTTTGATCTTTTGCTTTTAATGTAATTATTTTTTACAACTGACTTTAAAATGCTTTTATAATTGATTCTAGACACACAATAAGTTTCCATTCTGCATTTTTGCATAATTTTCTGGGTTTAAAGCCTTACAGACAGGCAGATTTGTGTCCATTTGTTTATATTTTGGTAAAGGGCAACATGCAAAAGTGAGCAAAAAGGAGGCATACCAATGAGGACAGTTGATGAAAATTTGTATTCATGCATTCAAACACTGCGGGCGAGGTGGATTTAAATGAGACTCCTGAGAACATGTTGGCTTTTTTTTCAGGGAAAACAGGTTTGGCCTCTTGTGGGTTTGATAGTTAAGGTGACATGTTAAATGCATTTGTGCTGACAGGAAACGAGACGAAGTCCTCCTTATGTCCGATTTTTTCCCACTTTTCTCTCAAGCTTTCTCTGATGTGTCGTTCATGTTTACCGTCACATTCCCACAGGCTGTGCATCGAAACAAGGGAGAGCCTGCTGGAGGAAGAGTTGAACAAATCCACATGTCTCCTTTCTCTTGTTTGCCAGGGTGACCATGCAAGATGAGGAGAGATGAGGCATCAACCTGTTCCCTCATCTGCTGGGGAATACTGACACACACAAATACACACTGTCTCTATGCATTATGTCATGTGGGACTCCACTCCAGCAAAGCCTCGAGGGCTGTCTGTTTGTCAAACAGGAGGAGAGGGAGAATAACATTTTTTCTGCATCACTCAAGAAAAAGGAATCCATGCTCATCTTTTTAATTAAGAAAATGCAGATGCAACTTTTTCATGTGTCATATTTATTAAGATTTAGCTGAGGTTTCCCAGCCGAGGACGTAAAGACATAAAGGACATCTTTTGTGATTAAAAGAACAATTGGTAGCAAAACGTAAAAGGATCTTAAAAACATTTAAAAGCATATAAGCACAGAAGAGTTTATTTTTGCTGCTTTCTGAGTCCCTCCATGCCAGGTCTTAAGTATCCACTATGAAGGTGATGGAGCAGTCGACAGTCTCTGGACTGCAGCCTTCTGCAAATGCAAACAGGAAGTACATCACCTTCCTTACCTTGGCCAGCTTGGCAATCCTCTCACCAAACTCTGCCGTGTCAGCCTCATAACACTGGACGGATGCATGCGAGACATCAGCCGCCATCCTCCAGAAAACCCCGGTGGGTTCTAGCAGCTGACGTGTCATGAGGTTGGTGAGGTCCGGCGTCCAGAGCTGTGAGGTGGCCGTGATGGTGAGGCGTCCTGGCTGCGCCAGCCGCACCATCCAGTGTGAAAATTTAAGGGACTGTGTGCAGAAGTCCAGTCGGTATACAGCTTCGTTGGGCTTCAGCAGACGCTCGCCCTCCTGCCTCTGCTGGTTCCGCTGTTGCAGAGACTGAACCCGCAGACGCATCACCTCCGTCAGCTGGGTGTCCAGCCGGAAGGGAAGCTCCACCTTTGTAGACATGCTGTCAGTGCTAACTTCAGGGCTGGATTAGATCTGATCGAAGGGTCTTCACCTTTTCTTGGTTCAGAAACTTGTAATCTGAGTCTTTCTGCAGACCTGCTCAGTATGTTTGTGTGCATGTCTGTGCAGTATCGGTAGCAGAGGGTGGGTCTTCCAGACGAGCCGGGAGAAAACAAGATCTAATTACATTTAGAAGCAGAGCTCGGGGTTGGCCCACAGGGAATTGTGCTCAGTACTGTTTGTCACATTTGTTTTTGACTTTGTTTGCTTGGTTACAGATCCTGGACTGTAACACGTCTAGTGCATGAAGTGCCAGTAGGATCACAGAGGTGTGCATGTTTGTTGATGTGTCATTAGAGTAAAGCAGTGCCCTGTGTGGCAGTGTCAGACATGAGGAATATAGGGAGGAAAAGGCCCTTTGTTCCCTTTGGGGAGCAGTTTTTCAGACAGCAGAGGAAGTTTGGGTTCCTGGTTCAGTCAGGAGGTGAGGCACCTGTTAGAGTTCAGTTGATGCATAGCACCACTTGGCCCAGAAGAAAGCTGAGATAGATGGAGCTGCAATCAGTGCACAGACAAAGACTAATCAGCAGCAAAGTGAAGTGCAGGACAGATTGCCTGCCGAATGATTGCGAAATCTGCCTTTCTAAACGCTCTGTGGTTGGTCCTCTGGAGAGGCAGGTTTCTCAGCACTGTGCCACCTCATGCTGGGAGGTCTGACAGAAACTGCTGTTCAGTTAGCACATCTTGACATCTCCAAGGACACCCGCTGGAACTGTGTCATTTAGTTCTCATGTGGAGTCACTCACTGCATCTTTTGCGTTTTTTATTGTGTGTCATATTTGTGCTGATGGAAGCTCCACTGGTGGACTGGGTACTCCAAATGTCAATGTAATGATAAGGAAACACAGCATTACCTGGTACAAAATACATTAATTTGCCCTCTTATATTAGGCACAAAAGCCTATATTAACCCTCAAAGATCTTTTTTAGTATGCTTGTTTGTTTTTAATGTAAAACTACGTGTAGAAGCTGAATCCTTTTAATCCAAGTCAGCATGCAGACATGATGTTTTCAGGACAGCCTCAGTTGTCAGATGATGAGGCTAAAATTATGTAAAATGAATGGATATAGCAGCATAAAGGTTAACCAGAAAATGAAAGCAGAATTTATTACTAACAGAACTTTGTAGAAATAACACACAGCTCAACAGTGACCAAACCTTTTCTCATCTGCACATCATTCTCTCAAGTCTTGGCTTTCAGGAGAAAAAATATTGGCATTGGAACAAACACACAACACAAACTATTTACATATTTATACTTTTTCCTTAGTTTCAGTTATTTCTGCTACTATTTACCTTCTATCCTCACAAAACCAACTCCAACTCAGCTGCTATTTGGTGCCACCGTGCATCAAAAACATCTTCTTGGCTTTATTCCAGCCATAGAGGAGCATTATTTTTCTTCTTTTCAGACACACATAGAACTTTCTGCTCACTGGTTGATCTTTGGCTGCTCCTGATTGGACGTTACCGTCAATTTAAGCTCTGATTGGTGGAGAGTTTGACAGGAAGTGGCTTCATCATTATTTCCAGTCTAAATAGAGGTGTCTTAGTAACATAGTGATAGTGATCTTTTTATGATGAAAATGTGATAAATAATGGTGTTATCATGGATCATTGTGGATTTACCAGATAGAGTCTCTGAATAAACACTAGATTTAGTGGCTGGGTGGGAAATAAATGCCTGGAAAACCTCCGTAGATCACCTAAAGGGTAAGCCATCCATCACATTTTACCACATACAGTAACACACTACCATTTTTGAGACATTGACAGGCAATAGCGCTCGGGGGCCGCCGACGGTCTACCAGAGTTTTAATGGTTAGTCGAGCCTTCAGCCTTCAGGTTTTTAGTTGGTTTGTATTTTACTGATTGAAATTGTTTAGCATTATTTCAGAGACAGAAGGGGGTTGTTTTCTATCAAAAAGTTGTGCTGCTATGCTAACAGGTTAAGATAAGCTATCAGCCACTGACAACATATTTAACAATTAAAGTGAGCTTTCTGTTTTAAAGGATTCAGCTTGGTAAATTATTAGCCTCCACAGCACCATTCAAAACATGTGCAAGTGTCTTTGCTTCTTGCTCTGTGTCCTCTGTACTGAGTGTCATTCATTAACTCTGAGATGTCAGAAAAAAGATTTGTCTTTTATTTAGGATGACAGTGTGAGGAAAGCTTTAAACCCACCCGACCTTTTCATGGTTTCTGAGTTTAATTCACACAGATTTAAACTTCTCAAACATTTTGGATTATAGATGACAAGTTTTCTAGATACATGTCGGCAGCTTCTGTGCACAAGGAAGTGGTAACTTTTGCAAAAAGACTGCCAACTCTGTCATGACCTTCCTGTAATGGAGTCACAATGCTCAGCAGGTGCCGTGTTGGACATTGTGTTCAGTTTTGGACCCAAATGTTCCAGTCTGAATCCACAATGTTGGGCTGATGTAGGCTTGTTAGAAAACTTTACCAAATTAACCTGCAATATGAGCTAAAAGTTTGACTTAGTCATGTGTTCCAGTGTGAACATGGATGTCTCAGCCACTTCAAGGAGATCAGTTTACAGCATTTATCAACAACTGATAGATAGCTGGAGCAGCTAGAACATTAACTTCAGACTGAAACACCAACATATGACCGTACGATATGATGCAAGTTATTTTATGTTAAGGTCAGCTGATAATAAATCACCTCCAGAGATCAGTACTGTGTTATATGCAGTTCAGGTTGTGGGCTATGTCAACAGTTTGAGCCCTGATTTGGCTGGAAGGATACTGTGGGCAATAAGCTTTTTGCTAGTTATCATCACAGGTGTGCATGGCCTGGGTTTTGGTTTCCCAGAAACCCTTTGCTTCAGATATATTGGACACACCTGCTTCCCATCACAGTCATCATCAGCCTGCACCTGGTCACCTGCCATTATAATCTCTCTGCACAGACTGCTACATTGTGTGGTATTCTCACTCATGCTCGCGACTCAGAACAACCATTGTTGTACTTCAGAGACTCTATTAAAATTCCTTTGTTCTTACTTGCGCTTGTCTCCGGCTCCTCTCTGGATTCGCCGGACAGTAAAATTAAGAACAAGGTTTCCACCCTCATTCATCCCAGTTTCTCCATTTCTCTCATCACCCTTTGATTCGGTAAACCCTGATCTCTGTCCCGTAGACGTTGTCTTCTTGGTCTTCTTCTTGTTCTGCTTCTTCTCTGTGTTATTTGGTGGTTGGCAAAACCAAATGGGTGCATTATTGCCACCGAGTAGTCTGGAGTGTGGACCTGACCGTTTAGAGTTGTCAAAACATATGAGAAGTTTGAGAACCTCTGGTGGAGTCCATCAGACTGTTTATACAAAACAGAATTTAACTAAAAACAATCTGAAAAGAACTAATGAAACAAAAAAAGTATAAACAAAACAACAAGGGCTCAAAAGGGTTTAGCTGTAAAATTCTTTAGAGATTAATATTGGATTAAATTGAAACAAAAAAAATGCTAGTTGTAAAACAATGAAATATGACTAACGAGTAAATTAAAATCAAGCTAAATATAAATAAAATATTTTCCAAAAGTCAAAATATCTGAAAAAATGTAGTGGTAATAATGGTAATAATAGACTAAGCTGTACAGAAAATTAATTAATAATAATTATTATTATTTTACATTTAAATGAAGTTAAACTCAAGAATTAAAAGGTAGGTCTTGAGTTTGGGTTCCACAAAATCCACACAGATCACGGCGCATCGTTGTGAAAGCAGCTTGCAGGCTTATTGGGCTCCATCAGTCCAGGAGAAACGAGAATGGAGCAACATTCTGTCGTCCCGCAACGTCCCAACCAGCA
>JBAFTA010000017.1:24456654-24475716 GCA_036919975.1 Melanotaenia parkinsoni
TATATATATGTATATATATATGTATATATATTTATACATAAAACATTTATTTTGGCATTGACCTGAAGGAAAGCTGAATGCTGCTTACTGATGTAAAGTTAAATTGAGTTTTTTTCCCCTCACAGCTGCTGATCCCTACGTGATAATCGTCTGTGAAGGGGAGAGGGTTCGTTCACCAGTTCAAAAGGACACACGGTGCCCAAACTTTGACGTCAAAGGCTTGTTTTACCGCAAAAAGCCAAAAGAAGGCATCCATATCGAGGTGAGCCGTTGATCTGCACCCATCTTACTGCAGCACAGTAATTAACATCTGTATGGGTTTGTGATGGTGGTACTGAAATGCTGCAGGTTTTAGCTGTGGAATATATTTGGGTCACAAGGACCACTTAATAGAGGATTTTCTGTGGGCTTCATATGCCTTTATACACTTCCTCTCACTTCCCATCTCACAGAACTATAAGATTTGTTAGTGATTTGGTGAAAAATGCTTGACTGAATGAAAACAATTGTCCACTTGGACTCAGTGTTCCCCACCTCACTCGGGACATGGTTGAAGCTCTGCTGGAGGTGGGAGTTGAAACTCTTTCTGACAGGGGGACTCTACCAGATGTTCCTAGCAGACACTCACATTTGGGCCTGCTGGGCCTGACCAGCATCCTCCCACCATCTGAGCCAACGCACTACCAGCTGACAGCTCCGCCCCTTTCTTCACCAGTGTATCCAAGACATGCCGCCACAAGTTTGAAAATATCAATCATTCAAACTGCGGCCTGATGTCAAGTGCACTGCTGCACATGTGGATGCTCTTATGCCTGAACATGGTGTTAATGGTATATGTTTTTATATAGCGCTTTTCTAGTCATCTTGACCGCTCAAAGCGTGCATGGTACATTCACCCATTCTTGCACACAAACAGCACTCCTATGCTTTCATACTTGGTGCTTTTTTTGGCGCTAACACACACATTCATTCCCAGATAGACACATCGGGAGGCAACGTGGGGTTTAGTGTCTTGCCCAAGAACACTTCGACATGGATTCAGGGGAAGCCTTGAATCGAACCACCAACATATGGTGTTCATCATAGACAAGCCATGATGAACACAAAAGTCCAGTAATAAAACACTGCTAGGATTCGGGTCAGAGCGGTTATGGAAGAGGGTCCAGCCATTCTCTAAAACACTGGTTCCAGAGCCCAAGCCTGTACATCGTGGTGAGTCCAACTATATCTAGCCATAACCGCTCAACCTTGTGCACCAGCTCAGGCTTCTTCCCCAGCACAGAGGTGAGGTCAGCCGCTGCCCAGCTTGTACTGCACCTGACCCCTACAGCCCTTCCTGCAGGTGGTGAGTCCACAGGAGGAGGGCTCTGGTGACCTGCATCCCTCTGGGAACTTGGCTCCAATGTTTTTATGCATCATAGGGGTCTTTGAGCTGCACTTTGTCTGGTCCCTCCCCTAGAGAACCGTGTGCCATGGATTACCCTACCAGAGACATAAACCCCCCAACAACATTGTACCTAGGATCTTCAGGACGCGCAAACCTCTCCACCACGATAAGGTGGCGGCTCAGGGAGGGGCAGGTGTTAAATTTCTTTTTGTGTATGTCTTTTTTTGTCATTTTACAAAATAGAAAAAGTGTTGCTTTTGGTTTTTATTGTAATATAACATATTTTTCTCAGTTTACAGATTTGATAATTTTCTGTATTTTGGGGTCTAATGTGGGAAAAAAAAGTGGACTAAATTGATCATACAGCAAAGTTGTACTGAAAATAAAGATACTTAACATGGGTATGGTAGGCTTTTTATGTTGTAAATAAAGGCAAAATCAAAAGTATTCAAACAAGGGAATGAGTCTCAGACTTCTCAGGGTTGATTAAACCCTGGATAACTAATAATACAGCAGAGTCCTTATAGTAAAAATAATGAATGATTAATGAATCATAAATGCTGTTTTTCCAGTCACAGTTTGCTTCATTCAGCAAAACTCAAGCTCTTTCCCAATAAAATCTCCAGTCCTCATACACAATAACAGGATTATTTATAAATAAAAAAAACAGAATGATTAATGTAATTAAGCTCTATGATTATTTTTTTTCTGTTAAATTAATTACTTAATATTTTCTCTCTGAACTAAAACAGAAGTTTGGTCCTTTCTGTAAGATGCGAGTATAAAACCAAAGAAGTGATTTATTGGTAATGGTAAAACGAAAAATATAATAATTTTGCTCCTCAAAACACCATTGCAGTCATCTGAAAAGCAGGATCTGTCGCTCTGATTTGTGTTTACATTACAGATCACACCTTTAATTATGTTATGCAGCACATTTCCCTGTTTACCTCAGTTTTATTATAAGACTTTTTCTACCTGAATTGCTCTTCATTCTTCCATGCAACTTTGCATGGAGGAATTCTTCTCTAATACTTGTTGCCTGCCTCAGAAACCTCTATGTTTGTTGTTTATTTTCCCTCCTCTGGTTTCCCTCTCATCCTTACTGCTTTTTGTCTTTTCTCTCCTCTCTTTTCCTGCTTTATGCCATTTCCGTTGGATCTCTTGAGTGACATGCAGATTTACAACAAGAACATGATTGTGGACACCTTCCTGGGTCAGGTGACCTTGTTCAGCGACCCCAACGAGCGGCAGGAGCAGCACACGCTTCACCTCTGTGACAAGGGCAGCCGCCAGGACAACGACCTCCCGGGCACGCTCACTGTGCGCCTCATCACCTCCACCACGCTCACCAACATCTGAGGCCATCCTTGATGCGACTGAAACTTCTCATCTCTCAGCTGTAGTGGGAGCTCACTGTGTCTTTTTTCTGTCGCTTGCACTTACTTTACATCTCTTATTATTCCCCCTCTTTTTCATGCTTTGCTTCACTTTTTCACCTTAAATCTGCTTTGTTTTGTTTTTGAAGGCCTGCATCTATAGATATAAATAGAAAGTGTTCATAAATGATAATACGGGGAGTGAAGTCTCTGAACACATTCCTGCCGATTAATTAGTCCGCTTCAGGAAGTTGAGCTGAAAGGAGGCTTCACAACAGGATTTGTAGTCAGGATCACCATGAGCGGCTGGAGAATAGGACAGTTTACGTTGGATTTATTAAATCACTGCATTTTTTTGTAAATTCAAACACATGTATGTACCCATACACATGAAGTATAACACATATGCAGACATTTCTGCTCTCTCCATGCATGTGCCAATGTTTCCAAGGGCTATGCATTGCCTTAAGGTTGAGTCGGTCTCTCCAGCTTGAGGAGATGGGGTGGGAATATGTTTAAAATGATCTGTGTTAGCTCCTTGAAGTCTACATTGCCGTCTGCTTTTTGTTTCATCTCTGTCTCCTCATCTTTCCTTCCTCCCACCCAGCCGGCCCTCTCAAACACCTCAAGTCTTCAGCAGTTTGCGGTGCTTTTGGAGAGCATGCAGCAATGTCTGTCACTTTTTACTGTCCACCTTACAGCTGAAAGGCAACAGCAGCTATTTCCGCCCCCTCTTCTTAAGAGCTTTTCTGTGTTCTGTGAGTGTGCTCGCGTTGGACGTCCTGCCTCCCATCTTCCATCTTTCCTTCTGTTTGAAACTTGCCCAAGATCTTTCGCCGCCGGTTGTTATGGACGATCTCTAAACTGCATGGCTTAAAGACAAAAAGCAAACTGCCTGTGCTCCACATCTCTCTAGTCGTAGCTTAGCAACCGGTGCTTCTAATAGTTCTACTCTTCCTCCTCTGATCTGATCCCCTTCTCCATGTACATACTTTCCCAGTCCAGAGGCGTGCAAGCGTTCACCCTCACATTAATCAAGTGCTTTATGGGACCAAAGACGAGCCAGGCCCTCCGCTCTCTTAGTCCCCTTTCAGACCACCCTGGCCTGGTCTAGCCCGGGCTACAAATCACCACCCCCTGTGCCGCATCTTCTCTTATTGGCGACACCACTGCCTGACGTATCCTCTGACGAGAGTCTTCTGGCTGATCCAAAAGACTTGCGCCACGTGACACCGAGAAACAGCTTCTGCTGTTGGCACAGAACAGACATGAGTGTTTTTATGTGTGTGATAGTGAGATTGTGGTGTGTGCAGGGTGAATGACCATTTGTTAATCCATGTTGTACCTGGAGAAAAAAAAAATCTGTGGAAAGGTGTGAATCAAAGGGAAAAAAGGGTCCTTTAAGGGAAAACACACCTTGCACTTTACATGATTTTGAGGTGTAAAAAGACCCTCAAGTACAGAAGAAAGGAGGGCTAGCAGAGGAGACGTCCCGCCAAACAACCTGTGCCATCGCCTTGGTCCTGGCTTTGCCTCCACAGCAGGAAAAACAGCATGGATGAACTGCTGATCTGAGATGTTTTTGCATATTGAACCACAAGTGGTACTATTAATCTATCTCTTATTAACCATGACAGTTCTTACATAGATCATGTGACCACTCAATCTAACCATATTTTAGCACCTGGTGGGCTTTTTGTGACAGAAGCCCAAACAGAAATCACAACCTGTGTTTAGTTTTTTGTTCACTAAAAAGTGCAATCCAAGTTTTTTTTTTTCTAAGTATGAGTTACAATGTTAGTTACTGTCCTCATCAAGACATTTCCTTTGAATGTAAGATGTTTGTTTTCAGCACCTTTTCCAGTACTTGAACTGTCACACATGGCATTTAAGTGGTCACACATATTTGTGTATAGCATCTTTATAAATGTGTCTTGCATGTGTTATTTTTCAATATGTTTACAGCCTTGTAGTGTACTGTTCAATTCTTACTATATATATTTATTCTTTCTATTTCAAGCGTCTTTGAAATGCTAGTTTTGAGGAGTCAGCATGTCGACACTAATGCACCTCAGTCAGCCTGATCATCATATCAAACAGTTTGAAACAGTTAGGTCTTGTAAGCATTCATAATGCCTCTAGCACTTGTGAACATTAGCAGCAGCTGTCGGCTACTATTTAGGTGCTACTTATCTTTTCTGTGCTCTTTTGTTGTTCTTTAGTTTAACAGATAGTGAGCAAACCGCTAGTGTTTCAAACTGAGTGCCAAGCAGTGAATTATATTTGCAGACATCTAGGAAGTACAACAAACCCTTCCGCTCAAAGTATTTTTAAAGTTTCCTGGTGCAAGGCACTAAAGTCATATTGTTAATGTCTTCTACTGTCTCAGTACTGTATATATAAATGTTAAAAATCAGCTACCAATGACCTGCTTGATGGAAAAAAGGGAACATAGAGAGAAATAAGCAGTGCCAAAGGTATATGTGCCACATGGTTGTTGCAAATCTGGTTGCTGCAGTTGCAGGCATGTGGACTTATTCTTGAAAAACTGAACAAATACTTGCAGGTTGACCTTCTCCTTCCTCTCTGCTGTGCTTCAGCTCTGCCTCCAAAGCTCCTCCATGCATAGGAGAGAGTCTGGTAGCCATTACAGTTGCATAAAAGGCAATATAGTTAACCTATATCTGCCCTTAAACAACATGTTAACGCAGCTCCACAATTTTAAAGCCTCACAAATGAGCCGTTGCATTGCCATGATTTTCATATCTTTAAAAGTGTCAGCAAATATCACTGAAACTTTATCGCAGTCTTACACCATTTTGAACCTACTGCAAGTCCATATTTATTTGCCTGTGTTAATGTTATTTTCTTTTTTAATTATTACCTAAATGTTGTGTTTGCAGCCTTCTGGATAAGCAACATTGTCTGGTCACAACTTTAAAAATGGGTTAAAAATTCAGTGGCATTGGGTTGTTAGGATTCAGGAAATGCCTTCACATCCTCCATGTTTTTTTTTTTAATGTTCTAGTCATTACAAAGAGAGCTCCTGTAGGTATTTGTCATTTTAGAAAACAGGTTCAGCTCTTTGACCCAAATAAATTGAAAGCACAAATTGTGAAAGTAATTTGTGCATCCGGTTTGTGCATGTGGTCAGTTTTTTTCCCTTTGCAACTGAATGCATCACTCTCCACTCGCTTGTATCCCAATGATGCCTTCCCACAAACCCATAAAGTAAACCAATATTTTGCAGATAAATTTTAATGACTGAATTCAAGCTGCATGTTGATCAGTAATCAGTGGACCGTGTAGGAACTTGTTGGCAACATCAAAACCAGGATATAGAAGCTGTTGACATTATATTACAGAATAATTACAATTTCTTGTGTCTGTACATGCTCGCAAAAAGAATTACTGCAGGCAAAATAATAACTATTCATTTAAGAAAGTTTTAGTTGATAACTTTACATGGTACACTTATGAATGCCAGTTCCAGTTCAAATAAAATAACCGAAATTAAGTGTTTTGAATTCACATTTAGAGAAGCGGATGTTATTTCCAGATTATTTAGTGTATTTAACTGTGCTTATTATTTGTCTCACAAGAATTTGTGAAAGAATAAACGTATAAATTCCACAGATGAATCTCTTTGCACTGACACATTAATTTTGACAGTCCTGATAGAAATACCAAATTTATTTGATAAATGTAGACTGTAGCGATCTTTAGAAAATATTTGAGTGACATAAACTGTTTCAATGTTTATTAATGAGTCAGCCTGTGGTCATATACAGTACACAATGAGCTGTGAAATTAAACCTTGCATTCCTTTAGAGATTATTCGGTGCAACAATTTGAAATCCAGCTTAATGTTCCCCAAAAAGTTTTCTTGTCCCATCATTTATGAGAAATTATGTGCAAAAAATATGCTTCAGAATGTGTGACTTTATTGGACTGGAGTTGCTATGACTTCTCTTCAATTAGCTCTTTAGTATTATTTAACAAATAACAGATTAATTAAAATAGTTTTTTTCATCAATGAACAATGGCGAAAAAAGCTCAGCCATCTTTAAGATCCTGCATTCAGGAAGATTTTGACCATTTTTGATTTTATTATTGTGTTTTACAGCAAATTTGTAGCACAATGATCTCTTGCATTCTAAATTTTATGCCAAATATTTTATGAAAAATTACATTTTTAACACCTACAGTATCTTCTACACGTTTTAAATTTACATATCAGAATATACATTTTTTTTTTACCCCTATTTTTCTGTGTGTGATTTTCATTACAATAGGCTAAAATTAGCTACACAAGCATTTGTTTCTTTCAGCAGCCAAATTATTTTCTAAGTTGGTGGGGAAAAGGTTTCCTTTATAAAACACAAATCTATGTTAGATTTCTTTTAGCCAACAGTGGCTCCTTTACTTTTTTAGTGAATATAGTTAAAGCAGATTAAAGCAGGTATCTTTAACTAAGCTGTGACTAATCTGACAGTTATGCCATTAGCACCTTTCAAGTTAGTGTGAACTGGTGTTCATGAATGTACATAATTTTGTGTTGACAATGTAAGCTTTCCTGAAGTTGCCATAGATTTTATATTTTCTCTTGAGGTGATGCTAGTATGGATCTGTGTAACTATGTTAGGCTAGCAGCTATATTTTGTTATTTCATCTCTCCATTCTGTTTTAACAGAAATATAGTAACTAATACACAACCTGACAGGTTTAACATATTTGGGCTTAACTGTGTCATCCAAAACATCACAGAAATCTTAAAAGTTAGCAGCCAAATTAATTTGGTCAAGCTCACTCTGAAATGTTTTAAGGAGTTCCTTTTTAGGTTTCTACTCATGCCACAGCAGTGCCAAAAAATCCATACCCTTTTTGTAATGAGGTGCATTGTGGTTGATGTAGTGTGAGAGTTGGAAAGATGTTTGCTGTGTAAATGCTGGAAAAATGTTTTGCTTTTCACGATGTCCTTGTGTTTTTCATCAAGTGATTTTTATTGGGTTGTTATATTACTCTTTGTAATTGATGCACAGTGTGAACCTTTGCCAAAAGTGTTACGACTTTCACTGTTAAGAAACAAACACAGACACATTCAGAAACACATGCATACACAAACGCTCCAGCTACCGAACTAACCAGGACTGGTTGGAGTGTCTAAACCTTGAGTGTTTTATATATGCTGAGCTTTTCTGTCCTCTGTATATTTCTGCATGTAAATGCCAAAGCAGGTTTGAATAAGTCGGTACCATTCACGTGAAGCTGAACTTCTCACAACAGTCGTATGAATCCAAAAACAGCAGTGCATGTAGCAAACAAATGCTTTGAAATATGCTCGCACCATTTTAAATCACTAAAGATACGTTTTGGGTTCCCATCAAGTGTTCAATCATCACCCATTATTGCTACTTTGATAAACATACTGTGTGAAATAAAAGGCTCATGATGCACACTTGCATGCGTTAAAACAATATCCAGTTTTCACATTTTTTGTACTCAGTAACCTGCACTATACAGTATGTATATAAAAGTAGCAGCAACTAAAATGATTAGTTGTGGTATCCATATTTTGATGAACGTTTATGATTTTAGGAGTAAACAGTAATTTTAGGAGTAAACAGTTTTTTTTTTTCCCCATCCTCCCTTGTACTGAACAAGAACATTCAGAGGAATCAACTGAAATATTCACCTTTGACCTCCTCCCACAGTGACTTATCTACATTTTAAGACTATGATATTTTTATAATTGCAGCAGTTTGCTAATCCTACAGGTTCCTAGAGATTCTTAGAAAATAAATAGTGTAGATGGTGTTATCTGCAACACTTAAAGTTTCATTTTGGGAAATAACTCAATACATTTAAGAGTGAGATGAGAAGATTGACATAACTCAGACAGATTCTTGTGTGTCAAGGGATTCAGTATTCCTAAACTGATGCTACAGATGTCCCTCCTATGGCATTGATTAGATAATTATTAGTCCTCCTGGAGTGTTCAGTCCAGACTGACAGATTTCTGGTGGGGAAATGGCCCATTACCATAAAAAGAATTAAATCCAAACTGCTGAACTGTGCCAGATTATTACTCTTTGGCACCCCCGAACAAAGGCTAACCCAGCATCGTCTTTGTCCTGTCTCTTCTCTCAGATCTCCAGCCAGTGAAAGTCAGTCTGTCTGTTCTTATCTTTTGCTCTGTAACTTTTATTTCCTCTCTTCCTCTGATAATGTCCTCTTGGGAGTTTTTTTTGCTTAATCAGTCATGGTGTGCATCCAAATTGACCAGTGTGTTGATATCCAGTTGCTGGCAGGTGATGTAAAGCGAAACATAGCTGTTAGGTGATCCTCGGGGCTGGGAAAAAAAAGTATTGAAGTGCAGTTTCTCCGCCTCAGGATGCTGCAGGGCAACGTCGGCTCCAGGAATGCACATAATAAATGTTGCTGTGCCATCAAAAAAACAAGCCAGAAACAAAGAGTTTTAAGGACAGAAAGTTATGTGGTGTTGCTTTAGGTAGTTAAGTGTTGAGGAGAGGGCTACAAGGCCTGCAGCGAGCAAGAGATTGAGTGAGACTGATCTTTGTCATTACTGTACATATTTGTATAAAAGTAATTGATCCAGCTCAGTTCAATTCACCAGACAGCAAAAATGTGGAAGCTGCTTTTCAATCCGTTTGTCCTGAACCGTGGTAATTATAGTGTCCACAGAGAGTGAGCTTCTTCAATTTCCCACCAATTTCTTTTTTTTCCTGAAATGATTTTGTGATAGTAAAGAAGGCGAGACATGACCTCAGATAGGAACAAGTTAAGTTACTGTGGCAAGGGTTTAAGTTCTGTGGTAACTTAGGATAAAGACAATGTGGTAAAATATGCTCCGCTCTGTTGGTTTGGAAAGTCAGATAAGCTAACCTGATGCACAAACTTGCTGCACTGAACCATCAGGACAGCTGTTTTTAGGAACTGTTTGGTACTAGTGATTAATTTACGACTTTATCTTCAATCTCAGAAACAGTGAAAAAAGATGGTAGCTAAAATTCTTGCCAAAGTCAGTTTGCAGAAGAGTAAATGCACTTTTTCTGCTGCGACAAGCCTTCTGAGTTGTTCGGTTCACATATAACTGGTAGGCCTTCGATGTCGGCTCTTCCTATCATTGTGAAGCAGAATTCACCAAGCGTTGGATTGTTCACCCACTAATAGGGAACGTGAGCTGGGATTAGACCGTCGTGAGACAGGTTAGTTTTACCCTACTGATGATGTGTTGTTGCAATAGTAATTCTATTGTGTTTTAGTCTCACATCGCTAGAAAGAAGTATGGCAGGATGCCCTCTCCTGGAGTTTGTTTACAGCTTCTCTGTTATTTGGATTTCAGGAAAGGATGTAGATAACTTCTGATATCACAAATTTCAGATTAGCCAGTGCTTTACGAACTGCGAATCTAGCTTTGACCCTAGATTTGATTTAGGAAACCTAAAGGAAAATGGAGAATTGAGGCAACTACTCATAAGGACAAATTGCGGAATTAATTCTTCTGGTTGACGTTGCCTTTAGCTTCTAAAATTCTGGCAGATGGAAGTTTAACTAAAGTTTTAAACCAGCTCAGACAATTCACACATCATATGGTGGAAGTAGGAATAAAGCAGACTGACTGACACTGAAAATATGTACAATTTAAAGTTTTCATTCCCCATTTCCCACCAGAAAAACTGCTTTGGTGCCAGTTTTAAAGCCTCATCAAGCTGCATATGCCTGCATGTGTTTAGATAGACTGGGCTTCCAGGAGAGTGCATCTAGTGTTATGTTCTTCAACTGACTGCATCACATAGACTGTATACAAATCAAAACGCTGACATTTTTATCTAAGATGAAGTCTTGTCCACTCAAGGAATGAGCTTGTGATTCTTCTTGTACTTTTCTGCCAGTGTTTATCAACTGCAGACTGGAATACCTACTGCATGGTGACTCTTCTAGAAGATGCTACCATCTTTATAACAAGTATCTTTTATCAGTATTTTATAAGCTTGTTGATTTTATATATCCAGTATACCTTCCCGACCGGTATGTTTACTGATAGCTAGGTATCAGAGAGCTGTGCTGTACGTTCTGTACTGTGTGCTTGTCAGTGTGAGCTTTACTTTTTCTTTTTTAATGCGAGTTCATTTGGTTCTCGGTTACACTGTGGTTATTTTATAGCTACAATCTGAAATGATTCATTTTCTTTTGTATTTAATGTCAACTTGTGGCATGACTTTGAAATAAAACTGGAAAAGCTTGTCTGGGTTTGTGGTCATTGAGCGACAGCTGGTTTACAGTACCTCCATTTCAGTCAGTATTCTATATTTGTTTTCTGAGAATTTTGTGAATTAGAACAAAATTATTTGAATTGTTTTGTGTTTAAATACAATAATGTAAGCCATGCTGCTGGGTGGCTGTAGTCGTCCACCTACCTGAAAGTGGGTATATCGATTCCAGGCTTCCCCTGACTCCATGCTGAGGTGTTCTTGGGCAGGACACTGAACCCCACGTTGCCTCCCGATGTGTCTATCAGGGTATTAATGTGTTTGTGAATGGGTGAATGTGACATGTAGTGTAAAGAGCTTTGAGTAGTCAATATGACTGGAAAAATGCATATACAGTACAATCCATTTACCATTTTAGAGTTCTAGGAGAAATTACTCTCAGATGCATCCCAAAGCAGACAGTGTTTAACCCCTTAATTTGTGTGCAGGCCAGTTTAAACCCAGTTAAATAAACTGACCTTTGTTCAATCATAGCAAACAACTAAGGATTGCTGTGGTGGTAGAAACGACCATGTAGGACTGGTTAATATTCAGTTTAGGTTTTATTTAATTCATTCTTCCGACAAAACACACAAGAGAAAAGAAGATCATCCAAATTCAAAAATAAAAAGGAGCAGAAAGAAGAAAAATCTTATATGAACTTCACCTTCAGCATATTCATTTTGGAGATATTTTTAAGTGTATTTATTCAAAATGAATGAATAAGGAGTAAAATGGTTTTCTTATGCTGTGTCTGTCCTGGATGTCAGCAATAAACTACTTGTTGTTTCTTGTAATGTTTCTATTAAACAACCCCTTAACGTTCACTGTGTTTCGCAAGCTTGTCAGTCTGTGACAGTATCACACCTGTTCTACTGCTGCTTCACGCAAATATCTAATCAGCCAAACACAGGGCAGCAAATCATAATATCTAGTCATGTAGACATGGTGAAGACGACTTGCTGAAGTTCAAACTGAGCATCAGATTGAGGAAGAAAGAGGATTTGAATGTGCTTTTCATACACAACCATCTCTAGGGTTTACAGAGAATGGTCTGAAGAAGAGAAAATGTCCAGTGAGCAGTAGTTGTCTGGACCAGAATGTCTGGTTGATGTCAGAGATTAGAAGAGAATGGGCAGACTGGTTGGAGATGATAGAAAGGCAACAAGAAGTCAAATAAGCACTGGTTCCAACCAAGGTCTGCAGAACACCCTCTCTGAACACACAACACGTCCAACCTTGAAGCAGATGGGCCACAGCAGCAGAAGACCACATCGGGTACCTCCTGTCAGCTAAGAACAGGAAACTGAGGCTACAATTCACACACTCTCACCAACACTGTACAATAGAAGATGGAGAAACGTTGCTGGTCTGATGAGTCTCCATTTCAGCTCCACATTTAGATGCTAGGCTCAGAAGTTGGTGGAAACATCATGAAAACATGGATCCATCCTGCCTTGGATCAACGCTCTGGGCTGGGCAGCAACTGTGTGATGGTATCATGTCAATATGGAGGAAAATCTTTGGGAAATGTTTCTAACACTTTGTCTTCCAGAAGTCAGTCAATCTGAAGAAAGGGGGCTTTTAGTGATTGTGGTGGTCTTAAGAAGCCTGTGTCAGATGCAGGAAAAACCGAAGTACATTAACAGCTGGTGCAAGATTAAGACGGATTTGTTTTTAAACTGCAAATCTTGCAGAGCTAGCATTACAAAATACATCATTGGTATAGCTTTAGAAGATGATAGGTCATCTCTAACCTGTGAAAAGTACAATGACAATATATTCGCTAGTGTTACTGTGCAAAGTTTTACTGATTGTTACCTTCCTCCCTCACCCACCTTTAACCCATGAAGATATGATGCAAAATATGAGTTTGATTAATTAATTTTAGGTTCTTGGCAAGTACGTTGACATTTCCACAGTTTTCATCTACAGAACAAATATTTTCCATATGTTTCTGTGAACTGTCCCTTTGAAAATTCATTATGCAGCAGCATGAAAATCATGACCCCGGTCACCTTCTTCCCCACCTCCCAGCTGGTCTTTGTATCTGCCACTGACAAGCTCCACCTCCCAGCTAATCTGGATCAGCAGCCATGAATGAGACCCAGCAAGAGAGTCTAGAGAGTCCTGTCACTGGCCGAGACACCAAACTGTAACTGGGCTACAACACCCAACCACCTGCCAGAGCCTCCACAGAAGTGAAATCTGTGGAAATGATCTGAACAGACAGCAAGGGAAAGACACCTAAATCCCGTCATTCTTCAGCTTTGTTTGATCTTTACTCAACCATCACTGTCAACTCTGGGACATTTAACACAAGACACCACAGCAGACGAGACGGAAAATAGGAGAGGAACCTTTACAGTGTGTTGTCAGGTAAGTTAGGTGTACATGGGTCAAGGCTGAGGGCTTCTTAGCCTGTAGTCTGGCCACAGTGCGCCTGCTCTGCCGTTGCTTTAGGCTAAAGCCTCTTATTGCTCATTTCGTCCCGTGCCAGCACTTAGGCAGCTATTATGTTCCCTTCAAGAAACCAGATGGTTATAAACTTTGCCGTATCAAATCAGACCAACCTTTTTATTCAATTATTCTTTATAATGTGCAGATCAGGACTTTAAAGGCTCCACAGGCCAACCACCCAACAATCAGCAGGTTAAACTACAGTTTCTTGTCAAGTATAAAGTCTTACACAAGAAATAAAATGAATGTACGTTCTAAAAAGTCTTTCATGTATTTTCTAATCCCTGACTTTTCCTGCACACTGTTGGTTGTGCAACAACACATCCGAGCCTCATTGCTGCTGCTGAACTCAGCTTTAGATAAAACACTTCTTCAATGCAGAGGCTTTCTGAGCTAGAAAGATTTTACGTTGTTATTTAGGTCCTGCTGGAAGGTCTGTCTATAGGACGGTAAAATCACAAATAATTATTCCTTAAGTCACAGAAAATATTAGGTTTAAGCTTCTGAAGTGTACAGATGCTAAAGGTTTGTCTAGATTTGTTGTTTAACTGCTGATTTCTGAGGTACAGACACAGAAAAATAATTATTTGTTTTTCTTCAAGTGTTGCTGAAGTCTCCATAGTCTGCTCAGTAAAGATATTCCATCACACAGAAATAACGTGAACCCCACGTCTGTTGTCGCAAATCAGCTAAACACCACTTCTAATCTCTCAAAACAATTATTACTTTTTATTTAATATAGTTACTTTATTTTAATTTACTATTATTTTTGTTTAGATTTTTATAATTATTAGTAATTTTGTTATTTAGTATTTAATTGTGTTTTTTATTCTCTTTTTTCATTTATTTGTTTATTATATTATTGTAAATAAATTTAGGCTTTATGGGGTTAATGGCACATTTAAAAATGACATCACTGAGGACTTGTACCAGCATATTTGTTTGCTATTGTGGAAGTAACTGACTGGGAAAGTTTCATGGTGACCATATTTACATGCCATGTCCAATCTTAAATAAAACATGTTAACAACTTTTGTGTTAAATAAATGAAATGAGCTCATTTTTAGATGAGACAGGCTCCTACTGAACTGCATTTATAAAGGATGTAAATTTTAGTTAGGAGGATATTTTTTTATTAGAAAATACATTTTAAATTATTTACATTTATAAAAACCGTGCTGTTGATGGATACAGATCAGTTTCAGCTGCATTAACCTGTTGCTACCAGATGTCCCATGTGCAGGACATGATGTCATTTCACAAATAAGTTTGTATTTTACTCAGTCTCTCTTCCAAGTCTACGTTTTACACCACTGGAAAGCTAAGATTCCTGATATGTGAATGATGTAGGCAACAATCACCGATTCAAAAGTATTTATGCAAGTTACCTTTAAAGCCATACGGTGCTCCAGTAGCAGATGATGCTACTAGTCCTGTTAGATCAGCAAGGGTCTAGTAAAAGTTCTCCAGTAACATAGTTGGTTCACAACACGTCTTATTTCCATAAAAAAAAACAACAACAAACAAACAAAAAAATAAAACAAAAACAAAAAACTTTTAGGTAAAAATTGCAGTATTTTAAAGGGTTAAACTACGTGTGGTCTGGAAACCGCACAGATATCATAGCATGTTTGTTATATTTGAATAAATACAAGATAAATATTCTTCGTATGGTTAGTTAAAGCAGGTCATTTTCTTAAAATCTCCTAAGGGTTACATATTGTCACTGTTGAGGCACAAGTATGATATCTGTTGTTTGACCCAGCCTTTGAGAAACTGGCTGCAATTTGATGAACTATGACTCTTACACTTACAATTTCTCCACAGAATGAAAACAAGTCAGCAAAGATAAAATGTTTGAGAGGGAAGAAGTGGCTGAACTGATAACATCTAAGTCTTAACATCAACTCTGTCAGAATCTGATAAAATGTGAAAAAATATTTCTTAATTTCTTCATTTCACAAATTCTTTAAGCGGAGGAACGATGTGTTAAGACATTTTTAAGTGTGTAAAACTTGAATTTTGATATAAAAACAGTGCCCTCTTATGTTTGCGTTGAGTGGTCAAACTGGCTGGAAAAGCGCTATATAAGTACAAGTCCATTTACCATGTAAATAATGCATTTAATGCACCTTACAGCAGCATTTACTGGACAAATGACCAGTCCAGATGTAGAGCATGTTGCCTCCTCAGAGATCATGTAGAGCCCAGAGAACTGAGCCGGGGCTTTATTTTCGTTAAAATGAATTGTTTCATGTGTCACCGCTTCTTTTATATGGTGCAAGTATGGAATCTTAGAAATAATTGCCGTTTCAAAATGAAGTCGTTTCCTTGAGTTGCTCTACATTTCTTCTGTGTTTTGCAGACGCTAAGCTACGGAGCTCATGGAAGTGAGATTTCTAAAGGGATGTTTCACACCCTTGTGTGCCTGCATCTCTGAATCCCGGCCATGTGAGTCACCAGTGATATGTGTGTGCACATGTTTGAATAACATTTCAGACCACACACACACAGATTAGCTGCCGGGGCATTAGCAAGCTGTTGTGAAAATCTTCAGCTGGGTTGACTCGGGGTCTCATGAGCTGTAGTGATGAAGCATTTGTGATGTTTCCATCTTACATTTTCTTTGTTGTGTGTAGGTTTATTCCCAACATAACTGTTGATTTGATGAGCACTCAGAGAAGTAGAATTCTGTCAGAGAAAGCAGGCGGAGAAGTGATGAGGAGACGGATAAGAACATAGAAATTAGATCTGGAAATTAGAGCAGAGTTAGCGTAATGCGCTCGCTGGTGAACAACAAATCCAGAAAGTATTCTAACATATAACAGTTTTTATCCTTAGTCGATGTGGAGCTTTCATCTTGTTTTTGGCTTGCTGTTCTCCCTTTAGCACCAAGTCTGGCGTCACAATAGCTGGTAGTGATGAGAAATCAGATCTCACAAACGGCTCTTTGTTCAGTATCACTTCTATTTCAACTTTAAGTATTATGCATGGGTTGGATGTTGGTAAGCAATCTTTTATTTATTTATTTTTTTATATAAAAATAGATGTCATTTGAAATTGTAATCAAACCTTCAAATGAACAACTGAATTCAGAACCACAAACAAATAAATAAATGCTGAAGTCTGAACATGACGACACTTTGGGTTGACTAATTTCACTAATTTCTTCGCTTTTTCCCTCTCAAACTTGTAATTTAACCCCATAAATGCCTGAATTTATTTAAAATATATGAACACTAAATAAATACAGCTAAAAAAGAAAAATACTGAAATAAAATAGAATATAATTAGATGTTAAATAAATTAATAATGATAAATAGATACATAAATAATAGTAAATAAATGCAAATAAGTAAAATAATTAGATAAAAAATAGATTAAGTAAAAAATGCTGGTCAGAAGTTAGCAACAGCAGTCGTGAAAGGGTTAAATCCGACTCGCATCTTTATCTTGGTTACTCTGTAACTGACCTGTACCACTGCACACCCCATCTTCTAAGAGTCTGCCCCCTTCCTTTTTTCACTTAAAATAAGCCCCACCCCTTCTAGAGATTGCACTGTTAATTGGGAGTCAGCTCTTTTTGTTCTCTACAAAGAGGGCTGGCTCTTAGAACCAACTCTCTTAGAACCAACTCGTCGATGACACACTACAACACATTACCAATTTGCCTTTTATTTCAGGGACCACATATGTAACTATTTGATCTAAAGTGAGCCAGGCCAGTAATAACAGCATAATAACCCTAACCCTTACCTATGAAAACTAAGAACTTAACATTTTCCCCCTTTGTTTTAGTGAAAAGAATTTCATCATCAGATGTTTACATTTAATGAACTATTCTTTTAGAAAACATGATAAACGTCCTGAAATTTCTGGAGAGAACCATTTAATAACAGGTACCTGGAAGTAAAAAATTCAGTATTTCACCTCATGATTAGAGCAACTTTTTTAAGGTCTGGAAGTTATTTTAAATGTACATATGTGTACATTTCCATTTGTTTTAATTTCTATACATGTTCATTTCAACATCTCTCGGGATCTGTCCTCTCGTGGTTCATGTCCTACCTCAAAGGAAGATCCTTCAGAGTATCTTGGCGAGGGGGAGCGTCCAGATCACATGGGCTGACAACAGGGGTGCCTCAGGGCTCGGTGCTTGGCCCTCTTCTCTTTTCACTATACACCTCCTCACTCGGTGCAGTCATGAGCTCTCATGGCTTCTCTTACCACTGCTATGCAGATGACACTCAGCTTTCCCTTTCTTTCCCACCTGACGACACAACCGTCTCAATGCAAAAATCAACATGCCTTGCTGATATCTCCGCATCAACTTAGCTTAACTCTTCAACTCGTTGGAATGGAACACAATTTCCCTGAGGAATTCCAAAGGGATTAATGAAGTATTTCTGATTCTGAATGAATTAGAAAGATTTGTCCAGCTCTTTGGCACAACTCAGCACTGAATAAACTTCGTGCATTTACGCCCAAGATGATATTTTGTGTTGAAATCGTGATCTCGTATTTAAACAAAGTACTATTATAGAAGAAATAAAAAGCACTGCCTCTAGCACTACATGACAGCACCTGGTCCAACTGGACTCACAGCATTCGGTCTACCACTTAATTATGAAGTCCCCTCCTGTTTGAATTCTTGCTTGTGTTGTTCTTCTTTCAAATGTAAGTCGCTTTGGAGAAAAGCGTCTGCTAAATGACTGTAGAATGAGTGTAATAAACCTGACCAGCTAAACTGACTCATCTCATCATACAAAGTGAAGTCAGATTTATTAAGTAAGAAAGATATTAAAGATAGAATAGTTTTCTCATGTATCCCCTGTAGTCTCTCCAAGTGCCCCAGGGGGGATGTGTACCCCGTTAGAGAAACACTGAGCTAAAGACCCAACACCCAAGAAGGTGCAACTTTTGGAACTGTTAGACAAAAGAAACATTAAAAAAAGTTAAAAGTGAAACCTAGAAGTTAAAGCTGTTCTGTAAACTTATCATAGTTTCTGTACAGCTCATGTTGAGCCATCCCTACAGTCTCATGGCTGTTTCGTCTCTTTATGGACACCTGTTGTACAGGAAGAAAACTGAAACATCGATTATGGGCCTGCATTGACGTCACAATTCTCTCGCACAATGATCAATAAATTTTAGGTTGTTCACCTTAACAATGTCTGAATTAATTATGAATAAACTTTGGTTTCTTCCAGACAATGAGCTTTGTGTTTGCATTTCTAAGGGGAAAATCATGAATGGAGTACCAATAAAGTTGTATCAGACTTTCATGATTTTCTCATAATTAATTTATGTTAGTAAGCTACAGTTTAAAGTAAAAATTATATTTATTTTCATTATTTTAGTCTAAGGAAAACATTTTACAACACAACCTGTTTTGCCACCCTGTCAATAAGCCTATTGATATATTAAAATCCAATATATGGTAAATGGTCCGTATTTATATAGAGCTTTACTGTACCTGGAATGATACCCAAAGCGCTTTACATTATACATCACATTTACCCATTCACACACTGATGGCGGAAGCTGCCATGCAAGGCGCTCA
>JBAFTA010000017.1:24499175-24514358 GCA_036919975.1 Melanotaenia parkinsoni
GCACATGTGGACACTCTTATGTCTGAACAAGGTGTTCGTTATGGACAATCCATGATGAGCACAGAAGTCCAACAACAGAACACCACTCGGATTCTGAATGTTTTACTTTAAAAGTAATTTTAGCTAAAAGACTCCGGTATCATACCCTGAGAAACTCCAAAGTTGATTTGGGGATGTTTAAATCCAAAATCCTGATGGAAACAAACTGTTCCAAGCGTTCAACTGTGACGTAACAAACAGCTGAGTTTTTGAGTGACAGCTAACAAACAAATTTTTCTTAACCCTGCTGTAACAAACTCTTGTCTCCTTCCCTCTGATTTTCCTCCCTCTGAAATTCATGGCTTTTCTTGACTTTCATATACTGTAGTGTAATCTGATCATGTTAAATAAATTATAACTGTAGCTAAATTTGCTGCAGTGTTACAGTTTAATATGATTACTAGAATATAATCTGAATGAATGAGTCAATATAGCCTCAATGCATTTGAGCTGTAATTATTTTACATTAGAAAAACATAAAACAGGTGAACAGGAATGACACAATATGTAATCATTCTAGATCATCCTGTATGATTTGGAAAAGCTGTTTTGTTTTTTGTTTTTTTGTTTGTTTGTTTGTTTGTTTTTTACAAACTACTGAACAGTTTACTTGTTTAAAACATCCTGTCTCTTGTCTCTGGGTTCCTGCAGACGTACACAGGCTCAATCCTAGTTGCAGTCAATCCATACCAGCTGCTGCCCATCTACACTCCCGACCAGATCCGCCTCTACACCAACAAGAAGATTGGTGAGATGCCGCCGCACATATTCGCGATAGCAGACAACTGTTACTTCAACATGCAGCGAAACAACAAGGACCAGTGCTGCATTATCAGGTGAGTCACACTTGAACTGGATTTGCTAACAGCTGCAGCTGCTGTAAAAAGCATTTAACCAGTAATACTTTTCAGTGTTGTGAAATTACTGATTTATTTGCTCATTTAACAGGGACAAATGCATAACATTGTTTCATAACATTATACAAGTAGATGCCAGCCATGCAGGTTTCTAGCCAAGGCTAATCCGCTGCCCCATCACTGATTAGACTTTCATAATTAAAACAGACTATTGAAATAGCAACGAGTTAAAAATACTGAAACTATTAAAAAGGCACACTATAAGATCTGTGTTTACAGTAAAATGTAGAACAAGGCAGCAAGTATAAAGACAGAAAGAAATAAAAAAAAAAATAAACATTCTGGTCCTTAGATTGTTATCTAAGATTTACTAAACTGGGTCAATTAGCACATGGGTGCAAGTTCTAAAATTTGCTGATCGAGGGATCGAGTTTTGCAGATGAAATCCTGCATGCCGGAGTTTGCAGTGATCACTTAGTTAAAAATCTGCAGATCACTTTATTTCCATTTGTTAGGGTTCTTCTCTGTTAGCTTCACAGGTAATTTACAGCTTATGGAGTGACAAAAGTCTTAACTGCTTTCCTGTCTTACTTGTTAGGGGTTTTTAATCTGCTTGTTTATGTAGAAACTTGTTTAAAACACTAGATATATGCTTAAGTGAAGCAACTGACCTGATAGATACTGTATACTCCAGTTCAAAGCCTCTTGGATGACATGTAAGGGTCATGCAACCACATAGCTCAACTTTTTTTAAAGGTATTAGTGCAGAACTTGTGTGTAAACCTTGAAATTACCTGGACAACTGCCTTTGCAATACAGCTACAGCCTCAGGCCAGCAGGCGTTATGGCTAGCAACAGTTTTAAGGTTAAACCACAGCTTAAAACCCTCTTCCTTGGGAGAACTTCGGCTTCCCAGTGAAGTATGTAAATGGACAAAGACAAGTGGATAAGAAGAAAGTGGAGCTGTGTTTGAGATCTGTTCCTCTTTGTAGCCGTGTCCCCTCCACATGTGCATGGAAGCACGCTCTCGATAAAAACCCGTTCTGCATTAACTGTGCTTGATAGTAATGTAAGGATCAATACCAAAATTTCGATACTACTGACATCATGTTTTACTGATTTGGGGTTAAAAATACTGTCTATCAGGAGCTGGAATACAATTGAAAATAACTATAATATCAGGATCTACTTAGCATGATTCATGGGTGGAGCTGAACAGCAACGGCGTGATGTATGATGTGTGTGGAAAGACATAAAGGTGTTGTAGCAACACCACAAACCTCCTTAAACATGTGAGAGTGGACCATAGCACAGTTTTTAAATTATGATGATGAAGAGGAGGAAAGAAGAGGGTCAGGTGCTGCAAGGGTGAAACATCTTTGAGTCCTTAGATGTTGCAGGCAGGCATTAACCACTATTCAGAGGGAGGAAACATGTCGCTGTGTACCAGTGTGTGCATCGGGGGAAAATCCAAAACCTGCAGGATAGTAGCTTACAAGGACTGGAGATCCCTGGTTTAGACTGATGGTTAATTAAATATTATGCATTTTACTGGTAATTTCAGTCTGAGTCGCAAAGTTTTCTATAAAAATGTAACTACCACGTCCGTACCCCTCAACGTAGCTGCTTTGAAAGTGATTTTGTGATCGGTATCGTCGATACTGGCTTGTATTTTACTTGGTATCAGATCGGAGAGAAAATGAGTTATCATACGTCGCTACTGCTTGAACCACAAAATCACTGCAGAAAGTGAGAATAATTGTTTTATTTAAAAAAAAAGGACTTTCTTATATTTATATTTTCTATCAACTTTTGTCTTTAACAATTACAGATACTGTAAATAAAACATGTGAAATGATTCTGAATATAGACTTTATCTGAAAAGGCTGCTCATTCAAACAACTGTTTCATTAATCAACATGTCATAGCCTTGCAACTAACCATGTTACTTTATCGTTTACAGCATACATGCAATTAAAGTTTTACTTTTAAATGAATACGTTTACCTGTGGGTTAAATTAATATTTGTACACATTTGTGTATATTATCTTTATTTTTCTCCTGAAACATGCTTCCCTCCCTGCGTTATAGCATGTGTGCAGATACTGTCCATTAAATAAAGGGGCATATCTCTATTTATGCCGTAATTTCATTTATTTAAGAATCTTTTTTTTATTATTATTATTATTATTATTATCTTGAGCGCTTAGTCCATTATGGGTCGCGGGTAAGCTGGAGCCTATCCCATCATTTTAACAGGTGAGAGGCAGGGCACACCCTGGACAGGTCTGTCGCAGGGCCAACACAGATATGGACAAACAACCATTCACACACACACACACTCCTGGGGAGAACTTAGAATGACCACTTAACCTAACATGCATGTCTTTGGACGGTGGGAGGAAGCCGGAGAGAACCCATGCATACAAGGGGAGAACATGCAAACTGCCCCCCAGGTTCGAACCTCTCCCCCAGCCGAGGCTCGAACCAGTGACCTTCTTGCTGTGAGACTGTGGTGCTAACCACCGTGCAGCCCACTCTTCTTTTTTTTTTCACTCATTCACATACAGTACACACATTCACACACTGATGGCGGAAGGCGTTAACCACGACCCCCCAGGAGCAAGTAGGGGTTCAGTGTCTTGCTCAGGGACACCTCGACATGAGCTCTCCAGGCCAGGATCAAACCAGCAACCCTTGGGTTACAGGATGACCACTCTACCCACTGAGCCATGATCCACTATCACGTCCTATAGCTGTGTGCTGCTGCTGGTCCGGCACCTTTAGCAATGAATAATAGGCAGATTTGTGTATTACTAGAAATCATGAGAGTGTTTTTTTATTTTGTTTTGTCTTGTATTGTTTTGTTTTGACAGCGGTGAGTCTGGAGCTGGGAAGACAGAGAGCACAAAGCTGATTCTGCAGTTCCTGGCCGCCATCAGTGGCCAGCATTCCTGGATAGAGCAGCAGGTTCTGGAGGCTACGCCCATCCTCGAAGGTCAGCATCATCTCCTACATCCGGTTTCCATCCATTTTCTGCTTATTTTTCCTGAGAAATTCATTTGTGTGACTGAAAAGTCCTCAAAGTCTTTTAAGGACGAGAATAAATACAGATTCAACTGAACGCTGTAATTTACTGCAACTCAGCTGTGTCTGCGTTTGTGTCTGATTTTATTTAGCTTTTGGCAACGCCAAGACGATTCGTAATGACAACTCCAGTCGCTTTGGGAAGTACATAGATATCCACTTCAACAAACGAGGAGCCATCGAAGGAGCCAAAATAGAGCAGTACCTGCTAGAGAAATCTCGTGTCTGTCGACAGGTGAGACACAGAATGATGTCACCCCTCTGTCTGGATTTACACAACAGGAATGTGTGACCGTAAAGTTTTTGAAGCACATTTTCACTTTTAAAGCACAGAAGAAACTGAAAGCATGCATTGTAACATAGTAAATGAACTGTATTTCTAGACTCAAATTACTTTAACACAATTAGTATTTAAATGCAAATAAGGGCATTTCAATGACAGTGGAGACAGAAGGAGGCGCAATCACACCAGCCTTTGTTTATTCCAATATTAGTCCATTTGCTGGAACTCCTTTGTTTGGGTTATTGTAAGTGTGCAAACAGATTCTAATCGAATCAAAGAAGCAGCCTACAAACTCAGATCTCTGTATACTTGTGAGTTTTAGCACAAGGCATTGTGGGTAAACACAGCTAAACATAAGTGCGGACGGGATGATAGGTGGCTGTGAACGAAAAGAAATGTCTTACGGTCAGACGTGGAAGAAGTTGGTAAAGGTTCTGATAGAAATCTGATCAATCCAAGTCTGGACCTGACGCAGCTCCATGTTTATCTGTTATGTACTAGAAACCTAAGCTGTCCTGCATTAACCAATAGATGGTAAATGGACTTGTACTTATATAGCGCTTTTCCAGTCAGTTTGACCACTCAAAGTGCTTTACACTACTTATCACATTCACCCATTCACACACACACTCACACCCCGATAGGCAATTCGGGAGGCAACGTGGGGTTAAGTGTCTTGCCCAAGGACACTTCGGCATGTAGTCAGTGGAAGCCTGGAATAGATCCACCTACCTTCTGGTGGAAAGACGACTGCTCTTCCTCCTGAGCTACAGCCTCCCTGTGAATGAGTTTTCTTCTTTTTGGTTGTCTCGTCTTCTTCTTCAGTAGTTCTTTGTGCAGCGCCACCTTTGGTGGAAAGTGGAACGCGTTATTTAAAAGATGAGTCATGCAGCGTAAACGACTGGTTAACCCCCCAAACTGAACCAAGTCCCCAAACAGACCAAGCCTGGTCTACTATCCCGGTTTGAATGTGCCCAGAAAACCTGAGAGCAGAATGTGTCAAATAAAATATCTATCACTTTATCTAAAGAGCGATAATGTTTAGACTTTGGTCATTGTATATTTGATGAGTTGTGATTCTTTTTTTTAATTAGTTTATAAAAGGTTTGATTAACAAAACCCAAAAAAGCATAAAATTAAGGCTTTTATGAAAACAGAATTAAAATTTCTGACCAATACAAACCATTCATATGTGCTAAATTAGGCTAAAACAGAAGCTCAGAGTGATTCTAAACAAAGAACCATTGGGAGGCATAAGAACCGACTCTTCTAAAGGTGTGGTGTCAGGTGTGACGTGAACAGGAAGAAAATCTGATCAAATCATACAGGGAACAAGACGATAGTGAAGACCCCTCCAGAACGGATAGACGCCTAAAACAGAGCCCAAAACCCAAACAGACAATTTGTTACTGTATTATTATTTATCTGTTTACCCAACAGCTTCCACTTTTTAAAGCTCACCAGAGAAATTTATTAATAGATGTTTAATAGATCATAAATACATATTTATAGATGAATATTTATTTATCAATAAATATTCAAACTGTGTACAACCATATCAAAGTGTGTAATGACCTTCATGGCATTTAACATAAAGCTTTACTATTGTGTACCTTTATGTAAACATGTATGATCAGATACAACAGCAGCTCAGAGAGTACTCCAACATCAACACACACTTTGATCCTTCATTTGACTGCACAGAGTTAATTCTTCTTCTCTGTCAGGCTCCCGATGAGCGAAACTACCACGTTTTCTACTGCATGCTGAAGGGCATGGCCCCGGAGATGAAAGCCAAACTGGGTCTGGGCCTCGCCGCAGACTACTCCTACCTCACCATGGTGAGTCTCCAGCTGTGTGTGTGTGGACATCTCATTATAAAAATAAAGTCTGTATCATGTAGACACAGCTCACTATATAGTTGACAGCTTCTAAAACAAGTGTGTGAACATTTATAGGTCCCATTGTTTTTTAATTAATTAAAGCTCCCTACTATTTTTATGTTATTATTAATTCATTATAATCTCATCTTTGATATGCAACAATATGGAATTTTGTAAAGATTTTTATACTTAAGTTTTAGTTAATGAAAGTTAATGTTCTTGTGTAAAACAATACATTAAGTTATTTTGCAGTTTAATGATATTTGTTTCTTCATCAAATTAAGCCAAAGACCAGAGATGTGAAGAATATGTTTATCTTTACCATTTATGTGATTTGTGATTGTAAATGAATAGAAATGTTTAGAATGTGTTCCTTATATGAGAAGAAATGCAGACCAACTGAGACTCAAATTCAAAAAATCTCTTTTTTTATTTAATTTTTTACTTCATTTTCAGTCCAGTTCTTCTACCTGAAGATTTCTGGAGGAATGTGCTTTTTCTTTGTGGAGCCACTTAAATTTAAGTTTATTTGAGTATAAAATGGCACCTCAGCTCAAGGGATGGACCAGTTTTGTGTTGACACATTACAGAAAATTACATAAATAACCAATTTTAAATTGGATCTTAAGGCACTTTGTAATTAGCAGCCGATCGCAAAGACACGTCATTCGTTCCCATTTCTGTAGTTTCACAGAGATGCTGCAAGAGAGCTAATAACTTAGCCAGGTGTGCAGTTGTTTCTAAAAACACTGAAGAAACTGGTACAAGTAGACAACAAGAGAGGAAACTTTCTGCAGCAGACCAACAGGATCTGAAAGTGATGTCCTCGAGAAATGGGAAAAAATCCATCAAAGACTCGAACCAGGACCTGAGAGATGCATCTGGACCTTCAGTTGATCAATCTACTGTTGGCTGAAGCCTCATCAGAAGAGGTCTCCATGGAAACGTTGCTGTCAGGGAAACGAGGAGAAAAGGCTGAGGTACGTCACATGACACAAGAACTGGACTGTAAATCCGTGGAAGCAGGTCACATGAAGGAATAGATCCTCCCCAGAAACTGGACCTCGGCAGGAATGGATCCTCCCCAGAAACTGGACCTCGGCAGGTCTGATGAAGGAATGGATCCTCCCCAGAAACCGGACCTCGGCAGGACTGATGAAGGAATGGATCCTCCCCAGAAACTGGACCTCTGCCGGTCTGATGAAGGAATGAATCCTCGCAGCGTGGGATCATCTGGACAGAGACCAGAATAAAAGGCAGAAACATAAAAACATTGCCTTACAGGCTGTCCATCTGTTTACATTAGCATGTTTCAGTAAATCATGACAGCTATTTCTTGTTGTAATGTATATAAAGAAATGAGGACTCAGACAGACTTGAACTTGAACAGCAAGCTCAGGTTTTCTGTCTTTCACATGTTGCAGGGTAACTGCACAGAATGTGATGGCCGAAATGACCTGAGTGAATACTCCAGCATCCTGTCAGCCATGAAGGTCCTCATGTTCACCGAGACAGAGAACTGGGAGATCTCCAAGCTGCTGGCTGCCATCTTGCATATGGGCAACCTGCGATTTGAGGGTGTGTGAACAAAGACTCCCTTCTGAAACGTTAATCAGAGAAGTCTTGTGGTTTTTAATCCAATGTCTTGTTTCCTGCAGCCCGCACGTATGACAACCTGGACGCCTGTGTGGTTGTGAGATCTCCTGACCTGGTGACTGCTGCTTCACTCATGGAGGTTTGTACACACTGTCATTGTGTTTTCTCTAAGTTTTCTGTTTGTCTGGTGATATAGAAACAAAATTAATCGGATGCTCAAACTCCTGCAGCGTTTGTTCTATAAACACAGATTTAGGTGTCCTCTTTGTCCAGCTCACATATAATTTTCCTTTATTTTTTAAGTTTGTACCAATGTGAAACAACCCTAGTCATTCACTCAATTCTTTGTTTATACTTTTAGGTTTGCCAGATTAAATCAGTTCTTTACAACATTTCAATTAGCTGGACGTTTCCACAAGTCATGATTGGTTCTTCCAGTGTTATAGATGAACATACAGTCTGTCTGAACTCACCTTTCTGAGCCTGTAGGGCTACAGATTCAATGCAGAAATCCCAAGCTACAACACTAACTCTTAAAACTCCACTAGATCGCCGGCACCCCCAAACACTATCGCTTTTCACTTTCTCAGGAATGGTAGTGTGTAACTCTGTGGGGTAAACTGTGATGGATAGCTTACCCTTTAGGTGATCTACAGGAGTTTTCTGGACATTTATATCCCATCCAGTAAGTTTACAATTTAGCCACAAAATGTAGTGTTTATTCAGAGACTCTATCTGATATTTCCACAATGATCCATGATAACATCATTATTTATCACGTTTCCATCATTAAAAGATCACTGTCACTACTATGTTGCTAAGAGACCTCTATTTAGACCTGGAAATGATGATGAAGCCACTTCCTTTCAAACTTTCCATCAATCAGAGCTTAAATTGACGATAATGTCCAATTAGGAGCAGCCAAAGTTCAACCAGTGAGCAGAAAGTTCTATGTGTGTCTGAAAAGGAGAAAAATAATGCTCCTCTATGGCTGGAATAAAGCCAAGAAGATGTTTCTGATGCAGGGTGGAGCCAAAAAGCAGCTGAGCTGGAGTTGGTTTTGTGAGGAAAGCAGGTAAATAGTAGCAGAAACAACTGGAAATGAGGAAAAAACTTAAATAGTTGTGTGCTTCTTTCAATGCCAATATTTTCTCTTCTGAAAGCCAAGACTTGGGAGAATGATGTGCAGATGAGAAAAGACTTGGTCACTGTTGATCTGTGTGTTATTTCTACAAAGTTCTGTTAGTAATAAATTCTGCTTTATTTTTCTGGTTGTCCTTTATGCTGCTATATCTATTGATACGTTCATTTTATATCATTTTAGCCTGAGGCTGTCCTGAAAACATCGTGCCTGCATGCTGACTGGGATTAAAACTTTCAGCTTCAATATGTAGTCATATCCATCCATCCATTTTCTACACTACTTAGTCCAATTAAGGGTCGCGGGTAAGCTGGAGTCTATCCCAGCAATTAGCAGGCGAGAGGCAGGATACACCCTGGACAGGTCACCAGTCCATCGCAGGGCCAACATAGAGAAACAAACAAAGACGCACACACTCACTCCGAGAATTTAGAGTGACCAGTTAACCTAACATGCATGTCTTTAGACGGTGGGAGGAAGCCGGAGAACCCGGAGAGAACCCACTGTTTAAACCCCCCATTCCGAAGCTTAAAATTAGCCACCGTCCTGCTGTGAGGCCACGGTGCCAACCACTACACCACCGTGCAGCCATGTAGTTTTTTATGTAGTTTTATATTAAAGATAAAAAAAAAAACAGGAGGACCATAAATAGCAAAAAAATTTTGGGAGTTTTAAGATTTAATGGCTGATTCTGCTCATGATATGCTGTGACACAGAAGCATCATATTTTCTCAGGCATTTACTGGTACATAAATAATGGTATCGATATAATGTTTCAGTTATAAAAGGACGATTGATGCAAACTGTAAAACTTACCATTAATAGATCAGAAGGGATGACAAATTAACTCAGCCAGAGCATCAGAACGGCTGCAGTTTCAAAGCATTCACCAGAGGTCAGCTTGCACATTGTCTTTACATTTAGTAATAGGCCTACTTAATTTGCTCATTGATATGCAAAGGAGGTGCCTTTAGGACCTCAGTCCTATAAGTGCTTTGTTAGCATCACCATGCTACAGATCAGCCAAGCTAACAGTTGAATCTTTTACACAGTGTTCATTTAGATTTGGTTTTAGTTTAAGTCTCATAACAAAACTGTCATTTAGTTTTCTTGTTTTTGTCTGAAAAAAATATTAGTTTGTTTCCTTTGCTGCACCATGTTATTTTTTTATCGTTTTAAAGACATATGACCCACTTTCTACCAAATGTAATACAGTGACAGTGAATCTCACTAAACAAGTTCTCTTTAGTCTGAACATGAATCCACACATTGATCAGCCTGATCAAGGTCTCATTATTTTGTATTGAAGGTGGAGCCTAAGGCTGTGATGGTGTGTTTGACCACTCGGACTCTCATAACTCGAGGTGAAAGTGTCACCACGCCTCTAAGTGTTCAACAAGGCCTGGACGTCCGGGACGCCTTTGTCAAGGTACTGTTCTTTTCTTTCTGTGGAGACAGAGACACAGCCGTTTCCTGACTTTGTGTGTTATCATCCAGGGGATCTATGGGAGGCTGTTTGTCTGGATAGTAGAAAAGATCAATGCTGCCATATACCGGCCTCCTTCCTGTGAGAGCAGTATCGTACGAAAATCAATCGGGCTACTGGACATCTTTGGTTTTGAGAACTTCATTGTCAACAGGTGATTGGTACAGTTGTCTTTGACGAGAAACAGTGCAAAGTTTGTTTTTACCAGCTATCTATTCTTCTTTTTTTTTTTTTTTTTTTTTTTTATTCTTCTAACATCCTGTCCTTTCTCTAGTTTCGAGCAGCTGTGCATCAACTTTGCCAACGAGAACCTGCAACAGTTCTTTGTTCGCCACGTTTTCAAACTGGAGCAGGAGGAGTACAACCTGGAGGACATCAGCTGGCAGCACATCGAGTTCACCGACAACCAGGATGCGCTGGACATGATTGCCCACAAACCCATGAATATCATCTCTCTCATTGATGAAGAGAGCAAATTCCCCAAGGTACAACATAATATCACTGAAGAGCAGTTGATTTCAGGTTACAAATCCTAATAACTATAACTAATAACCCACTATAACTGGTGGGTAGAGAGGCATACTTGGGACTGGAAAGCCCGTGTTCAAGTCCCAAGACTGGCAACAAAGGTAACCTACTATGGGTCCATGAGCAAGGCAATTAACCCTCAACTGGCCCTTAACTCCTGGACCCTTTAACTCCGGACGCCATACATGGCTGCCTACTGCTCTTGGTGTAACCGGGGATGGGTCAAAGGCGTTGGCTCATTTTGGGGAGTTTTTCCTTAAGATACACTGACAAATATAATACCCATAATATGAATATTTAGTGATATATATAGTCATTTTTAGGCGTTCTAGAAGATTAAATCTCTATTCAGCTTTAGTTCAAACAAATTTATTTGCCATCAAATTATAAAACCAATTGATGATAGTCATCTCAAAACACTTTCAAAGATGCAGTCTAATTCCATAATGTAATCATGCACGAGGCGACAGTGGAGAGTAAAAACTCCCTTTTAACAGGAAGGAAAACATCCAGCAGAACCAGAACCAGGAAGGATGGCCATCTGCGTGGACCGGTTTAGGGTGGAGTGGACAGGAAAGAGGGCTTAATGTAACATAACCTTAGACCAGGTACCAGTGTTGTTTTTGTCAACGATGACGAAATTATTTAGTTGACAAACCTTTTTTCATGACGGTAACTGGCCGGTGACAAGCTAAAAAAGGGTCTCTAATGACTAAAACACGAGGAGACGTTTGTGAGATTTTGTTGACAAGACTAGACAAAAATGTTCAAGGGCTGATTGTCCAACATTAAAAATGTACGACATTTCTGCCTATTGTGAGCGCACTTTATCTGTGTAATGCATAACCCGAAGTAGATCAGAAAGTACTTGCTGTTGGTTGGGAAACCTTCTAAGTCTAAAACCAGTCCTTTTAATTTAGTAATTATTGATGAAAATAACCAAACAAGCTCACAATGTGTTGCTGTATGTTGAACTTAAAGATCTGCTATTTTCTTGTGTGACATTTTTGTATGATGCAGTAGGGCATCAATTCATGAAAAAAGTTGAAATATAGAAATAAAAGGTTTCTGCCTAACAACAGTTAAGAGTAGCACGACAGCATTGACACCCAAGTATAAATTGTCCTCCAACACCTCCATCTTTTGTCCTTGGATGGGAATAGTGTTTGGCTTAATGGGAAAGTCTCGGCTAAAGCTATCAGTCTGGTAGAGGATCTGGTTATTATGCAAAAGCATTAAGGTTAACTTGTTTTATGAATTGTGATACTTGTTATAACCTGTCAACCTTGAGTCCACTTTTTAATATGTATTATTGACCCAAATTAATTTGTTTAAAGACTAATACTTTATTTATTTGACTAAAACAAGACTTAAACCTTTTTTGAGTTTTCGTCAACCAAAACTGGACTAAAACTATCAAATTTAGAAATGACTAAAATGTGACTAAACTAATAAACATTTTCGTCCTGAAGACTAAAACTAAGACTAAAACTGAGATGCCCGCCAAAAACAACACTGTCAGATACACCTGTTGAAAAAGAAAAGAAGGAAATACAAGTTAATCACAGCAATAATGTCATAAATGCAAACATGAAGAGTAAAGAGTGAAGAGAGAAAAGTGCTGGGGGGAGGTGCTCGGTTTAACATAGGACAGCTCCAGCAGTCTCAGCCTGTAGCAGCATAATTGAAGAGATGACTGAGGGTCACCAAGGCAGACCTAACTTGAGTTACTAACGTCATCACTTTAAATCTGTAAAAGAATCCATGAAGACTGGTGTGTGATTTCTTTCTTCTTCTTCTCTTTTTTTCTTTTTTTTTTTTCTTTTGTTTTGTTTCAGGGAACGGATGCTACGATGTTGTATAAACTCAATTCACAGCACAAACTCAACTCCAACTACATTCCTCCTAAAAACAGCTATGAAACCCAGTTTGGTATCCAACACTTTGCTGGAGTGGTTCATTATGAGTCCAGAGGTACGTTCTCTTCTATCTGTTGATTGCACTTTTTATTTATTTGTTGTGTTTTTCTTTCTTTTTTCAATCATTGTTTTATTTAGCTTGTATTATATAAGTGATATTTTATTGTTGGTCCATTTGAATCTGATTTGCATGAGAAGTTATGGCAGTTAGTAAATGTTCATAGGATCATAGGAAGTAATACATGCAGTAAATTCACTCTGCATTAAATGCTTGAATAGACTGATATTAGATTTCTGAGGAGGACTTTGGTCCAAGGGTGGACTGTTCATTAGTTATACAAGGAGTTGTACAACCAGATGTTTTCATTTTATTACTACTTTTATACTTATAAGTTCAGAGACAGTTATTAGCGATGGGAGTTCATCTTTGTACAAAATAGGGTATGGGTGGGCAGGAGAGTGTGCATGAAGCTTGGTTTGTATGTGTGTGAGTTTGTGTGCGACTGTGTGTGTGTACAATTATAAGGTGTGCCTTTTTTATAATTTTGATGTAAAGGCTTTTAAATCTTGTATGGAATATGCATGATTTGTTTTTATCATGTTCAGCACTTTGTGTTGCCATGTGCATGAAAGGTGCTATATAAATAAAATTTGATTTGATTTGATTTGAAGGAGTTGTCCTAATAAGTCACTGGACAATTGTGTTTGATAATCTGTATGGTATTGAAAAAGAATAACAATAATGCAGTTTACCATCAATTTGTAGGTACTTTAATCAGCTGGCACATCACGGATGGTGTCTTGATTTCATCTACCAACTACTTTGGTGTATCCCGACCTCATTGATAGTTAACTGTGGTTTTGCAGGAATTTGTTCCAATCTATTTCTCCTGCTTCTGTCAATCAGACAAATCTATAACAGAACTTTACCTTCCGGTGTCCTCATGTATAGACATTTACATCATAAAACTCCAACCTGTTGTACACAAACGTTGACACTTATACAGCCATTTGGTGGTGTCAGAAAAGAAAATGGGTTTATTAAATCATTAATCACATTTAATGAAATTTATAATAAAATATTGCAAATAAAATTATTCTGATTTAATTCAATTGTCAATTCTCAGTCAGAAAGAAACCAATGAGTCTAGCTCATTGTCACCATGTCTCTCTTATCATCCTTTTTAGGGTTCCTGGAGAAGAACCGAGACAGTCTCCACACTGACATCATCCAGCTCGTCCACTCGTCCAAGAACAAGTTCATCAAGCAGATCTTCCAGGCTGATGTTGCCATGGTGAGGCCAACCAGCATCCTTATACAATTACATGCTACTACATGTGGTTGCACTGGGTTTGTAATTGTTACGCTTTTTAAGGTGATGAGTTTCCAAGTCATAATGTTGCTGGTGATCTTCTCCAGCTGTCCTCCTCAACCCTTTCTCACTCTGCTGTTTCTTCTCTCTCTTTCCTACATCTATACGTTTAACTTCAGTTTCTGTGTGGCTATCAGCAGCCCAGCACCCCTGCTCCCAAGGTAATCATCAGCCTGTAGTGTGTGTTTGCTGAAAGTGAATCCAAAGTTTTGTGATGCAGCTAGTAGCATCCTTCTTCTTTTTTAAGCCTTTCTTTTTACCAGCGGTGTACTGTTTGTTGGTGCATAAACCAGAGTGAAAGCAGTGTTGATGAGGACAGATTTATCATGCGGCAGTGTAGAGGAAAACCTGACTTTGTGTGGTGTATCTGAATAACAGAACAAAATTCTATAAAAACTTAAATGTTTTATCTAAGTTTTGTTTAACAGGAAAAATTACAAAGTAATTATTTCAGTGTTGTCATTGACAAACCTTGTATTTGGAAAATATAAACAGTAGTAACACTCACGTTGGGAGTGTTATTTGTTACACACTCCATCATCCTTCTTTTGATGACACTTTTTAAACATTTGGGAATTTGGGATGGCAGTTTTTCAGAGGAATATGTGTTTCCTCTTGCTGACAACATTTCAACTGCTGTGCAGTCTGTGCTTGTAGTGTGATTCTCCTCATGGTGCATCAGATACTGCAGACAGACCTTCACTGTCTGTGAAGCCATGTTGTTGGAAGACAAGCTGGCTACAGAACATGGGAACTTGTGTCTGTCTGAAATGAGCTTGTATCCAGTGAACTCAGCTGTGTGTCTGCATGCTGTGTAATATCCATTAACCATCCACTTTATCAGGTCCACCTTCTAGTACCACGTTGGACCCCTTTTCCCTCCAGGACTGCCTTCATCTTGGTGTGATAGACGAAACAAGATGTTGGAAACATTCCTCAGAGGTTTTGCTCCATATTGACATGACAGCATCACACAGTTGCTGCAGGTTTG
>JBAFTA010000017.1:24514538-24529738 GCA_036919975.1 Melanotaenia parkinsoni
AGATGCTACACTGTGGTCATAAAGGGATGGACATGGTCAGCAACAATACTCAGGTAGGCTGTGGTGGTTAAACCATGGTGGTACTAAGAGGCCCAAAGTGGGCCAAGAAAATATCCCCCACACCATTACACCAGCAGCAGCCTGAAGCGTTGATCCAGCCTCAGTTTCCTGTTCTTACCCAACAGGAGGCACCCGGTGTGGTCTTCTGCTGCTGTAGACCATCTGCTTCAAGTTTGGACGTGTTGTGTGTTCAGAGATGCTGTTCTGCAGACCTTGGTTAAAACCAGTGCCTATTGGACTTCCTGTTGCCTTTCTATCATGTCCAACCAGTCTCTCTATTCTCGTCTGACCTCTGACATCAACAAGACATTCTGGTCCAGACAACTGCTGCTCACTGGATATTTTTTCTTCTTCAGACCATTCTCTGTAAAACCTAGAGATGGTTGTGTGTGACAATCCCAGGAATACTCAGACCAACAACCATGTCACGTTCAAAGTTACTTAAATCCCATTTCTTCCTCATTCTGTTGCTCAGTTTGAACTTCAGCACGTCATCTTCACCATGTCTACATGACTACATGTGTTGAGTTGCTACCCTGTGATTGGCTGATTAGATTTTTGTGTTAACGAACAGGTGAACAATGGGATCTAAGAAAATCTACGTTTTGTTTCAGATTTGAAAATTATGAATGATTCCCTGATGGAGTTCCTTTCTTCCTTGGAAAGACTAAGCCTTTGATAGATGTTCCTTTTATACCCAATTTTGACACCCTCACCTGTCACTAGTCAATGTGTTGATTGCCAAGTCTCACACAATGTGCTGCTTATCCTAGAAACTTTTTAAATCCTTGCCTCTCTTCCTGCTTTTTGTTTGTGTGTTGCAGGTAGTTGTTTTATGTTTTGTAAACACAGTAAACTGCTCAGTGAATACACTGGAATTAACTTCTTTGTATGTGTCTGTAAAACAAACTGAGTCCAGATATAAGTTTTCATTCCTGCTCATTCTGCTGTCAAGTGTGTCTTTACACTGTCCTTCTAAAATAAGCAAGGCTTTCTTTGAAAAACATTGCATGTGGGCAGGACAAGTTTGATCCATGCCATAATCGATCCGTGCCATTCACATACATACCATGACTAATGACAGCCTTTGAGCCAAGTTCTGATTACAAGTCAGACTCTTTCCTACTTAAAGCTTCCTACTTAGCTGATGTGCAAGGAATTCCAGATTTCCAGACAACTGTACAGTTTAGTGCTTCGCCTCAGCTCTTCTTAAATGAGCCTGGGTCCAGGTATTTCTGGACTATTTTAATTTGTAAATTCTGTGAGAAACTGATGGCAGTTTCCAGGGTGACCCTGATCACATTTGGTCATTGTTTTTAATACGGGGCTTCCTGAAGACCTGAAGCTCTCACCTTTTCAGCATTTATTTTCTTCCATATCCCTTGATTTTTCGGCACAGGTGGTTTTTACTTGAACAAAGCTAGACAGAAAAAGGGTCAGAGGATTGAGCCTCTACACATAGCTCACCCACTGAAATGGTTGAGCGACCTAAGGACCTAGAACAGGTTTTATGACTTTTAACTGAATGTAATAGTTCAGCTGTTGGTGTATTCTTTGTAATACCTCATTGTAAAGGTGAATAATCAGACTTTCTAACTATATATAATACAACACCAGTTGGTGGTATTAAACAGGAGCAATAACTGACTGAAATAACATTTCCAAACTCTTTTTGGGGAGTTTATTTGTAGTAGAGCTGAGTGTGTGGCTGTGTGTTTTTAGGGTGCTGAGACGAGGAAACGCTCTCCGACTCTGAGCAGCCAGTTCAAACGTTCCCTGGAGATGCTGATGAGGACGCTCAGTGTGTGTCAACCGTTCTTCGTCCGCTGCATTAAACCCAATGAGCTCAAAAAACCAATGGTAGGTGTTTCTGAGTCACCAAGCAGCAACTACTGGATGTAAAATGTGAAACTGTCTCTTCTCATTCATTTATCGTGGGATTTATTTAATCTGTTTTATTGTTTTCCAATTTCCCTCTGGAGTAAATGGAGTCATTTTAATATCATTGTCATTCTATCTATTTCTGTCTTTCCATTGTGGTGTTTGCTTAAGATGATTTTTTTTATTAAAATATGAGATATTGGTTATTATGTAATTATTAGATTACAATAGTTTGTGACCCATTTTGTTAATGCTACATTTCTATTCTTCTCTACTGAGTTCTACTCGGCCCATTTGGGAACATCAGAAACAACTATGTTATTGATGAAAAGTCAGCAGTGCTCTGCTCTTAGGGTCCACTTCCCGAACCCATTCAGTTAAACACAGTCTTTATTTATTAGCTTTCTTTTCTGTCTTTATAAATAAAATACTTTACAAGTTCCAAGTTGTCAATAATGTGGATCCATTTTAGTTTAGTTTTTATTTTTTGTTAAGCACCTTGTTTCAGACACGCAAAGACGTGTATAAAACAAGTTAAGCTCTGCCTTGAACATCGTCCATGTATCTCTGTGTGTTTCTCTCAGCTGTTCGATAGAGAGTTGTGTATCCGCCAGCTGCGCTACTCGGGCATGATGGAGACCATCCGGATAAGGCGAGCCGGTTATCCGATCAGATACAGCTTTGCTGAATTTGTGGATCGTTACCGAGTCCTGATGCCTGGCATCAAACCTGCTCACATACAGGTCAACAGCATAGTGTCTTTTTTTATTATTTAGAGCCCAAGTCATAATTTTGGAATTCGCTTGGGCAATTTTATATCAGTGTTGGTCATTAGATAACAGCCAGAACTTTTCTTTTACTTTTAATATGTTAATATGACGCTTCTTTAACATTTTTTTCCATTCAAAATTTACGTTTAAGATCCTGACTTAGTCTGATTCCCATTAAGAAAATATCTGTGTTAGCCTTCCTGAAAACATTCAGTATCATCATTAGTGGTTCAGGATTTTACCCACTTTTGTCTCCATGCAGGAGGACTTACGGGGCACCTGCCAGCAGATAGTTCAGGCCCGGCTGGGGGGACATGACGACTGGCAGATTGGAAAAACCAAGATTTTCTTAAAGGTTGGTATTCTGAGTTCTCATTGTGAATATCTGCATGTCTTTAGGGTCCGGGCTTCATTACTGGACCATCTATATCATCTTCCTACAGTTTCATGTTGCCTTGTGCACAACAAACTATCTCAAAATAAATTGTTTGTGGGCAGAGTTTTTTTTATTTAAACAGCAGACATAAAATATGGTGAAATGGTACTATACTGTGGTATAGTACATACATTTAGCCCTGCAGCCCCACTCTGACATTTTTAGGTGCAAGACTTCAGCCAGACCCTGTTTTCTCCCAGACCCGGTGGAGATGCAGATTCTGAGCTCCTTGTTGAATGTCAGTGATGAAAGTTCCTCCAGTGAAGAATCTGTTGTGGTTACACTTCATTTAATAGTTTTCCTTCCATGTTTTCAGTCACAACTTCTATCTTATGTATTTTTCCCATTTTACTCTCTGTCAGGACCACCATGACATGCAGCTGGAGATAGAGAGAGACAAAGCCATCACTGACAAGGTCATCCTCATCCAGAAGGCCGTGCGTGGGCTGAAAGCTAGGTAGGCTTTCAAGAACACACCCCTAAACTATTTGATGGAGACCTATACAGACATTTTTTTTTCTTTTGTACACAATATTTTAGGAGTTCAGGTAGAATTAATGAGAATTTTGTGAGGAGCTTCTCATAATCCAGCTCCTGAACGTCTTCCCCAGGCGGAGTGGTCATGTACTGTGTAGCTCTGTAAACCACAATCATAGCATCTGCATTTTTTGGCCTGCTTAACACGTTAGCCATCATCGGACAATGGTGTTACAAGCACATTGTCTGCATGAACCAGGTGCTTCAGGTGCCAACTGGGCGTGTTGCAGCCAGAGGCAACTCGAGCATATCTGGTGTGGATTCTTATGCAAGATTTTGTTTCCACAAATAGATAAAAGCCCCAGAGTCTCATCCCTGCAGTGTAAGGGAGGTTAGCATTCATTTCCACTAGTTAAAGAGATGTGTGTATTAGCTAGTGTTCAGCATGGCAAACACGGTGTTATACGGTGGCTCTAAAGTGCAAATCACAACGAAAAATTAAAAAACACAACGACAACTTAAAAAGCACAACTGCAAACTTTCCAACTTTTTCCAGCTTTTAAACTTGGTGGTTAAAACTTCAGTCCAGCATGTCCAGCAGTCTCATTGGAAAGATCCAGTCTACGGACTGTTTAGCTAGCTAGCCAGTGGAAAGTACTGAGACAAGCTCTGACATGACAAGAAGTTTTGGAAACTTAAGGTGTGAGCATGTTAATCACCAGCCAATCAGGACTGGCATGAGATAAATACTTCTAAGGAATACACAAAGATCTTCTAACCTAAAAAATATAAGTTGATGACAGTGATATTTATAAGAGAAAGAGCAGGTCAAGCAGTTTGTGGTTGATGTTATGTTTACTGATACTACTTTGAAGGTTAATGTTCATGAGGGTTGTAGTCAGCCTCCCTGCACATGTGTCTCAGCTGGTAGAGAGCACTGCTCTGCTCCACAAGAGTCAAACTACCATCTGAAAATTGTAAAAGTCTCATTTCCTCACAAGTCTGAAATAAAGTTCTAATGTGTCCCTGACAGTTTTATCATATCAGGCTGTGTTGGGACAGTCCTTTTAAATGAGGAAGAGAAAACTGTTGATTTGAGTTGATGTTAATGATTTGTGTTGATCTCTGAAGGCAGAATTCTGCATTTATGGTTTAAAACATCTTTATTTTTCCTTCGCAGGACAAACTTCCTCAGACTCAGGAGTGCTGTGACTTTCATTCAGAAGGTCTGGCGGGGTTATCGGTGCAGGAAGAATTACCAAACTGTGAGTGCTTTACACGATCAATGTCATTTTTTGGTGGGGTTTTTTCTTGCCACTGGCTGGTGTGTCCCATTTAAAACTGTGTAGTCTGATATGTCTACACCACAGTTTTATTATGAATCTACCTCTCATGGTAAAGGTTTATTGAGAATTGAATTATTAAAATTCTTCTCTTACAGCAGGGTTTAAATGAGCTGACATATTATATCGTGTACAAAAATATATTTAAAACTGTCAGAAAACGTTACCATATAATCTTAGTTATCTAAATGATGCTACTACCTGACCTGTAGAACATGCTTCTCTCCTCAGATGAAGGTGGGTTTCACTCGCCTCCAGGCGGTCTCCAGGTCGAGGAAGTACTACAGAAGCTACCAGATTACTCGCCGCTGTGTAACTGTCATCCAAGCCCGCTGCCGAGGCTTCCTCATCCGGCAGACGTTTTGGCGTCGTCTCCGAGCCGTGTTGACCATCCAGGCCTACACCAGGGGCATGATAGCCAGGCGCCTCTGCCAGAGGCTCAGGGCGGAGGTACACAGTTATTATGTTTACTACTGCTATTTACTTCTTGTTGACATTCCAGAGAGAGAGGGCTGCTGGTGCTGAGGATGGACTGAGGAAAGTAAAAGCTGGAGATAAAGCCAAACTGTGCTTTGTCACAGAAATTGATTTACATGAACAAAACTGTAAAGCCTTACTTATATTTGCTCATTTAATGCCTCGATAGATTCAGCCTATGAGATGTCTTATGACCACTGGTCTCTTATATTTCTAAGATGGATGGCAGGATTATTACAATTAGTATCAAGCTCCAGGCCCCATTAATTAACTTAGCACTGAAAGTAAGGAAATGAGTGTTTGGTGGATTGTGTCTTTAATGCAACAATGTTTTTTTTGCTATAAATCTTATACCACTGAAAACCCCACTTATTTGCCTGTTAAATGGAGCCAGATTAGTAAGGAAAAAGCATTGTTGTAATTAGCAGGAGAGATGAGTATGTGGGTTGCACACATGAAGTCTGCAATTTATTCATTTAACAAAAAGGGATCTTCAGTATGTGGAAGAACAGCCTAGAACCTTCTGGATTCCATTTAATCCAATAAAAGACACCAAACAAGAGTCAATAACAGAATCAACTGTTTGGCATTAGCAGAGAAGGTTTGGCTAATTTCTTATGGGTGCAACCCTTATACTTTTTTCTGCTGCTCATCACCACAAATGCATTTTCCTTACTAACATTTCAAAGAGAAATAAACTGTTTTTCTAACTGTACGATTTATTGCTGCAAGGCATTGTTACAACAAAGACTTTATCCACCAAACATTATTTTACTGACTTTTTAATCCTAAGTTTAGTTAGCTTAGCTTAATGCAAAGACTGAGACTACTGCAAACCCTCACTAGTTCTACCCAAAAATTCCAGAGCCTCTAAATCTTATACAGTTAAACAGTTTTTCATTGTTTACAGACTGCCTTCAGTGAACATGTTTAACATGTCAGTGTTCTTTATCTTCTGAAAACAAGCTCCCATCAGTGAGCATTTCTTTGGTGATACAACAGCCTGAACAAATCAGATTAGAACAGAGAGTGTATGTAACTGAACGAAGAAACCAAACCTGACAACTTGTTGTATGAAGCTTAATTAATGTTCAGCAGCAACATTTATCTGATCCATTTAGCAACGAAGTTTTAGCTTTCCTTATCTAAAAGGAAAATATTAAATCAAATGAAAACTTTTTTAATCCGTAAAGGGACATTTTGAAGATTATAAGAATTTTACATGCTTCCTTTTCCTCAGTGTAAGACTCTCAGCTGTTTTTCTGTTTTTTTTCTGGGGAGTTTCTCATTGATTTGTGTGAATGCTGCATGTGCTCTAGATAAATTCCCACTACATGAGCTGCTCCAGAATATTCACACATCTCCAAGTACTGAATGAAGCAATGTTACGCTGGGGTCAGCTGAGGCATAGAAGCTGGACAGATGTTAAAGCAGGAACCTTATTACGAGCACAGTCTGACTTTATGGTCTCACGTCTGTTATATCAACATTTTCCTCATCAAATCAAAATCTGACATTGTGGCTATTATAACAAAGAAAATTAAAAAGCTCAACATGTTCTTTATTACACACTTCTTATAGATGATGACTGGTTCCATGTTTCATCGGTATTTTCTGTAGATTGAACGTGATCATTAAACCAAAGTACTGATGTAGGATGATGTGTTGTTCCACCCCTTGTAGTTACACATTTAACCTCTTTTCAGACAAGGAAATGTTTAACACAACTGCCTACTGGTTAGTGAAGTCATATACTGGGCACATTTGTATTAATGTTTCTCACAACTTTATTTGGTAAAGAAACGCCAGTCATGGTGTGTTCAGTGTCCGTCATTCGAGCTCAATTAGACGTTACATGAAATATGACTGTAACACCATAACCCTAAAAACAATAGCAGCAATAGTTAGTTATTTACATATAATTGAGCGGTGTGAAGCAATGCAGTGTGATGGTGTGGCAGTTAGACAGCGTGAGGGTTTGACAGGAACTGAGGTGCACGTTGGGTGTGATATGGAGCTGTTATACAGGCTGTAGGAAGGAATGATCAGCGGTAGCTCCTTCCTGCACTGGGGGTGTAGCAACCTCACGATAAAGAGCTGCTCAGAGCCGCTACATCAGGATGCATCGGGTGGGTGGAGTTGTCCTTGATGGATGTTAGCTTGGCCATCCGTCTGTCTGCTACCTCCTTGATGGAGTCCAGTGAGCAGCTCAGGACAGATCCAGCTTTTTGTGGAAGTCAGTTACAAGCTCCTTGGTCTTGCTGGTATTTAGGAACAGATAGTTTTTCTCACACTAGTCCCCAAAACCAGTAATGACCCCCCTGTACTCCTGCTCGTTCCAGTCTGTCACACAGTTAACAATGGCAGTCATCGGAGAACTTCTGCAGATGACAGAGGGGGGAGTTGTAGCTGAAGTCCGGGGTGTATATTGTGAACAGGAACAGTGAGCGCACCCTTCCCCAGGGGGCACCCGTGCTGCAGACTACCAATTCTGATACACAACCACACATCCTCACGTGCTGCGATCTCTTAGTGGGGTAGCTGTCGGTTCAGGCCAGTCTTTACACCTGCAGCAGTAATGGCTGGATGGTGTTGAAAGCACTGGAGAAATCTAAGAACACAAGCCTCACAGCGCTCCCAGGGGACTCCAAGTGAGCAAGGGCATAATGCAGCAGGTAGATGATGGCATCATCCACCCTGATGCCAGGTAGGTGAACTGCAATGGTTCCAGCATAGAACTCACCTCTCCGTGGTCTTCATCAGATATGAGGTCAGGGCGATGGGTCTATAGAGGTTTGGTTCCCTAGGGTGGGCTATTTTGAGAACCGGAACCATGGGTCTTGCACAAGTCTGGGACTTTCTCCAAACAGAGGCTCAAGTTGAACAAGTGCAGGGCAACCTCACTGAACTGGTCTGCACAATCTCTGAACACCCTGGAGTTGATGGGATCTGGACCTGTGGCTTCCCTGGCTTTGGTCTTCTTTAGCTCCCTTCTCACCTGGTCAACGGTGGGAAAGGGGGGGGGTCAGTCAATGGGATGGGTGGTTTGGAGCTGCAGGTTTAGTCTGGATGCTGTGGCTGGAGATGTGTTTCATACCTCTCCATACATCTTGGACATTGTTTTGTTCCAGTGCAGTTTCTGTTTATAGGCTCTTTATAGGATGTTGTATTTAAGCCCCAGTTGTACTCTCTGCAGCTCCTCCTTGACTCCAGGGATAAAAACTCTCTTCTTCTTATAGTCTGAATTGCACTGCAGTTGTGTGACATATACCAGCCATGATATATTTCTTTTCTACATGTTTCAGCTTGTTAAATGCAGACACTGAAAAGAGCGATGCAGGTCAGACAGACTTTGGTTTGGGATCTGTTTATGTCTTTGGATCAGGAAATATATTTCATATATTTCATTGAAAATGTTGATGATGAAACAGACAGAACTGATTATATCTGTGGACCTTAAAGTGTGATTGTGATTCAGTGTGAATTTTACTGACTGTTTTCTTATGACTGGAAATGAATGTCATTGTGTTAGACATGCTGACATATATGTGATGTTTAACTCAGGGATTCCAAATTCCAGTGGGTCGTCCTGCAGGTTTTAGATGTTTCCCTGCTTCAACATACTTGACTCAAATGAACGGGGCATTATTCAGACGTTGACAACAAGCTGTCGGATCCATTTCATTCTAATCAGGTGTGGTTGCGATCCCGGGTTTAATTCATGTTTAGCTCTTTTATTTTTATTTATTTATTTACATTTCAAGAAACATTATTTTCATTTATTCATTTTCTTTCTCTAGAATTACTGAAGAAGCCTTTGTTGGCAGTCACAGCAGTAAATATGATTGCCAATGTGCATTTTGCATGTCTTCTCTGGGACTTTGTGCATCTCTCCTTTAACCACCATCTTCATGTCCTTGAGTTGAGAACACATTTTTACCAGATATCTTGTCTGAAGTTGGAGGTGATTCATGTCTGGACTCTGGCTAGGGCATCTAAGAAATATTGTCTTGACAACTTCGTCTGCATGTATTATTATTGTCTTTCTTTTTGGGTTAATTTCTGAGAAAGTTTTTCAGTAGACTGGTTTTTTTCCTCTCCAGAGTCTTGAAGTAGTCGCCTTTTCTAAGGACTGAACAAGGTTCCAGGCCATTAAGAAAAGCTTGTGTCTCACTCCAGAAACGCTGCACAAGGCTTACTTTTTCCTAAAACTGCATTTAAAACTCACCTAGGGAAATTAACAAGCTTTTAGTTTTTTGTTTTTTTTTGTAACCCTGTAAGTCACAAAATTGCAACAAGCACCAGACTATGTCTCCAGAAAGAGAGCTTAAACCTGTTCCCACTTTCCACCTCTAGATGGCAGACATGTGAATGATTGCGATTAGCCACTTATACATATATATAAAAAGTCATAGTTCTTAGTGAAAGCTAGTGAACGTTATGGAGTCTAATACGATGAGTAATTTTACTGCCATCATAAACTTTGGCTAACAATTAACATTTTTTTCTCATTTACAGTGTGCCTTAAAAATTTTAAAAACTACAACGCACAAAGGGTTAAATCCAGGGAATTGCTTTAATTTGGGGAAAGTGCATCATGGGACATCTCTCAGCTGTCTAAGCATATGACAGCATAACTAAGGGATGGCTAGACCACCCCTAACTATAAGATTTATCAGAAAGGAAGGTGTTAAGCCTGATCTTAAATATAGAAAGGGTGTCTGTCTCCCAAACCTAAGCCTCTGGTTCCATTAGAGAGAGAGGGGTCTGATAGCCAAAAGCCTGCCATTTGTCTCTCAGAAACTCACAAGTATCACAAGTAAACTGCAGTTAACTTTTTCTTCATTCTTGAGGACATTTTAGCTCTCATTTGACGGGCATTAAAGGGGAAACATCTTCAAGAATCAAGAAATAGTCCAGGTACCGTTATCCAAGCTCTTAGGATGAGTGAAAATCTAGCATACTGGCCTTGGACAGCATCAGATGCCCCAACAGAAACAAACAGCAATGTGGTTGTTTACAGTTCCACCATCTTTTAGCTTATGTTCATGCCACAAAAAAAGGAATATGTTGGTGAAATAAGAATTGATAATATACTGACATTTTAGTGGAAATGTTTTGTGCTTAACTTTGACTGAATGTTTGATGTGATGTTGAAACTCATGCAAGACATTTTTATTTAAGTCAGTGTTAATTTGGAGTCAGGAGCTACAGTAACGACCCTTGCTGGTCCTGCACTGTGAGGTCTGGCTGCATTGGCCTCACTGTTCAGACCTGGTGGCTGCCTCCAGCTGTTTTACAGTCTTCAAGCCAAGTTCTCCATTCATAACACGTATAATAATGCCTTGTCTGGACTTAAGCAGATAAAATCACTCTGATTGTTTTGGAGTTTATTGTAAAGTTTTTGTTGTTGTTGTTTTTTTTTTTACCTTTTTAATAAGAAACACTCTCTACCTCCTTTCTGACTGAGTTCATTTCTGTAATCCTTTTGAGTAAAAATAATATTTTTTATCTAGTTTTTGTTTCCTTTTTTACTTAATGTCAAATTTTCATTCTTTTAAATGTCATGATGATTGTTTAGGTGGATATGAGAGCCCACCCGATTGCATTATTAAAGAAACAGGGATTTCTATTTTATTTAAAGGGATTTTACAAAATGTCTCTTATGAATCAACAGTGAACATTTTTTCCAGGTTTTTTTAAATTGTAATTTTATTTGCTATATTAATCAAAATCTTTTAGCATAAGTATCTGAAATTATTACTACTGAAATAGGCCAAAGCTTTTCGGACAGAAATGTTAAATACTTTTTTCTTTTATTCGGTTTCTTATCTTTGAGTCCAAGTCATCAGATGAGCTTTATTTATTTGTTTGTTTATTATTTATTTTGTGTAGTAATGGATTTATTCATTTAAGATTAAATTATTTGGACCTAAATGTGTCTCTTTATCTTTTTTCTTTTTTTTTTAAGAATGTGTTCCCAATTATTTCTGACTACTTATGTGTTTGTCTACGAAACTTGTAAATGTCTGTGAGCCTTTTTTTTTTAGTTGCACATATTTTATTCTCCTGTTGTGACAGATTTCTGAATAAATTAATTTACTTTGTAAATCTTTTGCTTAATCTCAGTTTGTTATTAAGTTGAGCTCTTGAACGCAACATTTCTCAGACACATTTTATTGGCTGCTTGTCACGTTGGTGACAAAAGTTTAGTTTTTTTCTTCTGTTGCATTTACTGTCACCCTCAGTAAATGGGTCAAACAGCCTTCTATTTTGCTCAGGCTAAATACATATAGCCTGAGCTTCCATATATACATTAGTATAAAGTAGTAAATGTTTTCCCCTTTACCTGCACGTCTAGTTCTAAACATATTAAGTGTCTACCAGTAGAAGTCAGATTAGGAAGAGAAAACCCCTCCCTGCCCATGTGAACCCTTGTCCCTGTGTTTCCTCCATCCACAGCGGCAGCGTCGCCTGGATGCTGAGCGCCAGCGTCTGGCCGAGGAGGAGCAGCTGCGAAACCAGATGACTGTCCGGCGGGCCAAAGCGGAGGCCGAGAGGAAACACCAGGAGCGGCTGATCCAGCTGGCCCAGCAGCAGGAGGAGAGGGAGAGGGAGGAAAAGGAGGAGGCGAGGAGGAAGAAGGAGCTGCTGGAGCAGATGGAGAGGGAGAAGGAGCAGCCCATCGACCACTCCGACATGGTCGACCGTATGTTTGGTTTCCTCGGAGATTCTGGTCCGTTACCAAACCAGGATGGACAAGCACCAGCTGGGTTTGAAGTATGTGTTTATGGATTTTCTAGACAAGTAAAGTTGTCTGACTAAACGATCCTGCTGACAATATCTTAGACTGAAGATTTCTCAACTTCTTAGCCTCAAAGGTAAATATTTAAAAAACTGTTTTTAAGGGACATTTTGCACGTTCATGGTCCTCAGACTGAACATACAAGAAGCCAGATGAATGTGAAAGGTCATGAAGAAAACTTCTAACCTCCATAGAGTAATTCAGATCTTGGTTTTAATTGTTTTGTCAGTCAGAAACTCCTGAGCTGTGTCTGCACTCTTCTGTCGCGCTTCAGTTTATAACAGTTTATTCAGAGAGAAGACTGAGAAAAAACACATATCTTAATCGGAGTAGTACGCCTAATGCTGGTCACATGACTTTTACAGGCTAAAAGTGGAAGTTGAGCAAGGAAGGTGCAAGATGTCCTGTAAAACCTGTAAATTTAGTTCCCCAACATCTCAAAGGATGATGCTACAGATTAGCTTGTGTACGGCCAAGCGGATGAAAACACAGAGAAGTAAATTTCCTCAGCTCACGTGTTGGTTCCTTGCTTAGTAACTGTCATCTTTACAAGTAAAACAAAGAAGCAACATGATATGAATTATATCTGAATTTTAAATTAATTAAATAGAATTCATTTATTTTGATTTAATTAAATGTATTCCTTATTTTATTTTATTTTATTTTATTTCTTGTCTTGTCCAGCATCAAACAAAATGAAGTTCTGGGCGCCGTATTTTGCCCAATAACTTAATTTAGTTTAAGTCAATAATCCCTGAAGAGAAATAAGCATTTTTATGGAAAAAATTAAGGAATAATTAACAGATTAAGTTAAACTAAGTTTAACTTGGTTTGCAAAGTTAAACTGGAATCAGGAATCATGTGATCAGTTTCACATTGTAATATTTCTTTAAGCATGTCATTGTAAATATCTTAGTTTATATTTCAGTAACTGATTTTAAAACTCGTAAACTTACACGTTTTTGAAGAACATTGTTTTGTTTTGTTTTTTTCTACTCCACAGGTAGATAAGGAGAAAACCCAGACTTATCCTCATCACATTTTCAGCAACATGTTCTGACATCATCCTTCTGGCCCCCTGACAGCTTTAAATGATTTTTATTCTCCTTTCAGCTCAACCTGGGTCTGTAATAACTCTGGTAGTGATCTAACACCTTGATGTGCTTCCTCAGGATTTGGAGAAGACGCCTCGTGGTGAGGAAGCTGAAGAGGAGTTGCTGAATGAAGCTCCGCCCCTGCCCGAAGAGGAAGAGGAAGATTTGTCTGAGTACAAATTTTCCAAGTTTGCTGCAACTTACTTCCAGGGTGTTTCCACTCACACTTACATCAGACGGCCGCTGAAACAACCTCTGCTTTTCCACGAGGATGAAGGAGACCAGCTGGTGAGGCTCATCTTTCTTCTCAAACCTAACACATAGTTAGAACGAGGTCTTCCTCCACCACACTGCATCACCCTGTCTTGTCCTGCAGGCTGCTTTAGCAGTGTGGATCACTGTGTTGAGGTTCATGGGGGACCTCCCAGAGCCCAAATGCCAGATGGTTATCAACGACGGCAGCGAAAAGATCCCCGTCATGACCAAGATCTACGAAACTCTGGGGAAGAGGACCTACAAGAGGGAGCTGCAGGAGCTGCAGGTGGAAGAAGAGGTGAGATGATGCTGCTCAGTGTCAGCACCGTGCTGACGCTCAGTTCTCTCAGACCGTTTTTTAAATGTCATCTGATGTTTTTGTCTATAGAACAGCTCCATTGAGACCCAGAAGAGGAACAGCATCAGGCATAAACTTGTGTCTCTCACCCTGAAGAGGAAATCTAAGATCACAGAGGAGGTGAGAGTCAGATCAGTGAGATTCCCAACACTGGCCACAGCAAATTCTTTCATTTCATTCTTTTCTTAGATTTGGAAAGTAGCCAACAATAAATTCAGAAGTCAGAAGAAAAGTCATCTTTTTTTTACAGTGTTTCCATATCCACCAAGCGACAGTTATCCTTCTTCCTACATTAAAAATAAGTAACTTTTCTCTTCATTGTATGTGACAGGTCGCCAGACGGCTGACAGAGGGGGGAGACTACAGCCTTCAGGGGAACAGCATGCTGGAGGACCGACCCACCTCCAACCTGGAGAAGCTTCACTTTATTATCGGAAACGGCATCTTACGGCCCGCCCTCAGGTGAGATCAGATCAGATTAATGTTTTTATTTGCAGTGGGTTTTGTTATTATCATCATATGAGTGTATGATGGGAACTTTGGTTGCACATTAGATTGTTTTTCAGAATAAAGTCTGAATTTAAACAATTAAAAACTTGACTAATTAGAGAGGTGTTGGAATGAGGATTTTTGTCTTGTAACCCTTTTTATTACATGATTATCAGTTCTGTTTTATTTTGAGCTGGTGCAGAAACTGAGTGATTAATCTGCTAAAAGGAGCACATTTGATTTTTTTAAATGCTTCCGTTCATGTCCACTAGAGCGTGCCATCTTCAGTCAGGTCTCACAATTCCTCCAAAACAACAACCTGTTAAATCCATATCAGTCTGGCTATGGGCAAGGCAACTCTACTAAAACTGCTCTCCTGTTAGTTACTGATTCCCTGCGGTTTGCCAGATCCACTGGTCAATCCTCAGTCCTTGTACTGCTGGACCTGTCTGCTGCCTTTGACACGGTCAACCAGATCCTCCTTTCCACACTTGCAGAGCTTGGCATCTCAGGATCTGTCCTCTCGTGGTTCATGTCCTACCTCACAGGAAGATCCTGCAGAGATTACTTTGGCGAGGGGGAATTTCCAGATCACATGAGCTGACAACAGGGCTCGGGGCTCGGTGCTTGGCCCTCTTCTCTTTTCAGTATACACCTCCTCACTCGGTGCAGTCATTGGCTCTCATGGCTTCTCCTACCACTGCTATGCAGATGACACTCAGCTTTTCCTTTCTTTCCCACCTGATGACACAACC
>JBAFTA010000017.1:24541084-24551269 GCA_036919975.1 Melanotaenia parkinsoni
AACAAGGCATCAATGGGCCTGTGCTCATCAGGAGTCACGGCAACATATAACTGTGTGTCATCAGCATAGCTGTGGAACTTTATGCAGTGTCTCCTGATGACATCACCAAGAGGAAACATGTAAAGATTAAAAAGGGTGGGGCCTAAAACTGAGCCTTGGGGTACACCACAGGTCAATCTATAGCTCTTGGACCAGGATTCCTTCATGCTAACAAAGAACTCTCTATCTATTAGATAGGATTTAAACCAGTTAAAAACGGTACTAGTGAGGCCAACCATGTTGTGGAGTCTGTTTAAAAGTCATGTGACTTTTGGAGGCTCATGTACTTGGTGGTAAGTGGTGGTCAAACAAACCAAAATGGTTCATAATTATCTTTTATTAGACACGCCGTGCATGACTTAAAATGACTCGTCTCACTTTAGAACCATGGTCCTCCAAACCTTTTCACATCTTGAAGTCCTCCTCTGCTTCCACCATCTCAGGCTCTGGTGACGATGACTCCTGATCAGAGGCGAGAATCTGTCAGCTTGTCTCAGATGAACCTTGCCGAGCGGGACGACAAATCCAAGGCCTACACGCTGGAGGAGTACTCCTACGACTACTTCAGGTGCAGTAACTAAATCAGCTAAATCAGTCATCAGAAGAACATGATGTGCGGACGTTTGTTTCCTCTAACCTCGCTGCATGTTTCTAGGCCTCCTCCAAAGAGCACTTTGAGCAGGGTGATGATCTCTAAAGCCCGAGGGAAGGAGCGTCTGTGGAGCTGCATCAGGGAGCCTCTCAAACAGCCTCTGCTAAAGAAAGTCCTGGCTCATGAGGAGCTCTCCCAGGAGGCCTGTCTGGCCTTCATCGATATCCTTCAGACTACTTCTGTCTTTAAGCTCCACCACTTTCTTCTTTTAGGCTCAGTTTGTCAAGTTTTTTTAATTTATATATTTAATTTTGTATTGAGTGATCATTTTTATTTCAGATCTTAACATTAAAACAAAAAGTGAAAACAGAAACAAAAAAAAGTATGGACAGAAAATATGATACACACACACACACACATAAATATATATACATATATATGTATATATATATATATAATTAATCCCTACCCCTACATCAGTTCTCAATCAGTTGTCATTTTGTCTTTATGGTTTTTTAAAGACATATTATGTAACTTTCTGACTTTAAAACTCGTTTCATGACACAGTGACATCTATTATGTACGTTTCTGGCGCCGTCGTTTCCCAGCAGCATCCTGAGGCTGAGAAACCACTTCACAACTTTTTCTTCCGGGACGTTACTTGACATTCCGGCTGAGTTTCACTTTACGTACCACATTGGAGGAAGAGAGGAAAAGACAGAGCGACAGAGACAGAACAAGAGATAAGACAAGAGTCAAGACAAGACTGTCTTGTATTGGCTGGAGAGATCTCACAGTACAGGCAGGATGAAGATGGATGCTGGATTAGATGTCGTCGGCCGCCTCACAAAGAAAATCTGCCAAGGGTCTGCAGTTAGTCTTTAAATATCTACAAAAAATCATCAACATCAAGTTCTGGAAATCAGAAACAAAAAAATGTGGAACTATGATTGTCATAAACACATATATTAGTCCTTTCTCTGCAGACACTTTTGTCAGGGGTGATTACTATATTCTTCCAGATACACTTAGGCTTGTAGATTGTAGTGGTTCCACCGGAAAACTATTCCACAGTTAACAGAAAGTTCTCAGTTGTCCATGCATTTAGTGATTGTCCATGCGTTCTGCTTCTCTGTCGAGTAGCATTCTCTGAATGTTTCCTTGTGACGTGATGCCTGGCTTTGATGCAGCTTTATATACATAATTTGTGCAGTCTTATACTTAATAAGGTCAGAAAACATCAAAGCTTTTGAGCAGAAAAAGAGGATATTGGTATTGTCTCTAAATCCTGCGTGATGGACGATCCTGGTCATTCTTTTCTGAAGTGTACATAGAGGTTGAGGTGAGGTTTATGTGTTTCCCCAAACCTCTACACAGATATTTCAATTTGGTTGTATGAGTGAACAATAAAGTATATAAAGTATGATGTGAGAACTTTTAGATGACCGATCAGAACATTTGGTAACAGTTTAAATGCATCTGATCACATTTTGTGAGGATTGTTATGAGGTGGGTCTAAATGTCTGGAAAATGTCGGCTGTTCTTTCTCGTACTTCATGATTTGCTGAAAACAATTTGATGAAATGTACTTTTACTAAAAATCTGAGAAATATTTTTAGCTGCCTTCATTTTGTTCAACTAGAAATCCAAAATCCAAAGAGTTTCAGGTAATGATTATTATTTCAGACAGGAGTGTTGAAATATCCTGCCATATTAGATACTTAAACACAACCTTTACATGTTTTAATGGAAGATGTTGATCATTAAAATTAGCTGCTGACTCATTCTCTGTTGATTAACTTAACTCTTCAGATAAAAATAAATTCCATTTTAGCATTAACTCGTCATTTTGGACGAGTTAATGCTAAAATGCCGTGACTTTAATCCTGTCAGGGTTTGCAGTGATCACTTAGTTAAATGTTTGTTAATCACCTGACTTCATATGACATGATTTACATCCAAACTGTAAAAATACTCAAACCAACTTCTGTATCTTCCTTAAACGACATGAATTATTTACGTTTGACCACTTTGTTCCCCAGAAGCCTCAGAATCATGTTTAAAGCTAAACTAAATGCAGAAAATTAAAGCTTAATACTTCCATCTTGCTGTTTTTGTCCTTGACTGTGTGTGTACCTGTGATGAAGTATATGGGCGACTACCCATCCAAACGAGGGCGTTCGGTCAACGAGCTCACAGATCAGATATTTGAAGGAGCGCTGAAGGCTGAGCCCCTCAAAGACGAAATCTTCTGTCAGATTCTCAAGCAGCTAACAGACAATCACATAAAGTAAGTCTGAAACACAGGAGAATCGCTCGTGTTCCTGTGGTAATGTGAGTCGCATTAGACTTAAACAACTGACCTGAATCTGCATCTCTGCCTTGTTTAGTCTTGCTAGCTGTGAATGTGAGCTGTCATGGTCTGTGAGCTTTTCTTTTTTTGGGAAGTTAGCAAAAACTTTGACCTGATTGTTTCGTTTGTGTGCAGGTACAGTGAGGAGAAGGGCTGGGAGCTGCTGTGGCTCTGCACTGGTTTGTTTCCACCCAGTAACATCCTGCTGCCTCATGTCCAGAAGTTCCTCCAGGCCAAGAAACACTACCCGCTGGCTCCAGACTGCATGCAGCGCCTACAGAAAGCCTTACGGTAGCTGACTCTTATCACCAGTCCTCTACAGCATCTTTAGTTTTGTGGTCACTTGATTCTTTTTTGTTATAATTGCAGAAATGGATCGAGGAAGTATCCCCCTCACCTGGTGGAGGTGGAGGCCATCCAGCACAAAACTACTCAGATCTTCCATAAAGTTTACTTCCCTGATGACTCAGATGAGGTCAGTGACAAGTCTTGGCTCTTACTGGCCATTATTTAAAAAAAAAATCACTCTGGTTTACTGTGGTGAGCACTTAGCGTGACTTTTAGATGCCCTAACTGTGGCAAATGTTTGTATATTCGCTACCATTCAAACCCTGTTAGATCACTGGCACCTCCGAATGCAAGTGATATCATCAACTCTGTCAACAGTGTCTCAGGAACGGTAGTGTGTAGCTCTGTGGGGTAAACTGTGATGGATAGCCTACCCTTTAGGTGATCTGCAGACATTTTCCGGACATTTTTATCCCATTCAGAAGGTTTAAAATCCAGCCACTAAATGTAGTGTTTATTCAGAGACTCTATCTGGTAAATCCACAATGATCCATGATAACACCATTATTTATTGCATTTCCATCATAAAAAGATCACTATCACTACTATGTTGCTAAGAGACCTCTATTTAAACGTGGAAATGTTGATGAAACCACTTCCTATCAAACTTTCCACCAATTAGAGAGCTCAGATTGACGGTAATGTCCATTCAGGAGCAGCCAAAGATCAACAAGTGAGCAGAAAGTTCTATGTGTGTCTGAAAAGAATAAAAATAATGCTCCTCTATGGCTGGAATAAAGCAAAGAAGACGTTTATGATGCACGGTGACGCCACAAAGCAGCTGAGTTGGAGTTGGTTTAGTGAGGATAGAAGGTAAATAGTAGCAGTAATAACTGGAAATGAGGAAAAAGTGTAAATATGTAAATAGTTTCTGTTTTGTGTTTGTTTCAATGCAAATATTTTCTTTCCTGAAAGCCAAGACTTGAGAGAATGATGTGCAGATGAGAAAAGGCTTGGTCACTGTTGATCTGTGTGTTATTTCTACAAAGTTCTGTTAGTAATGTTTATGTTTATTAATGTTTATGTTTATTGAGAGCCCCATTTGCGTCAGCAGCATGCTGCATCAGCCATTCTTCCTGGGGTCAGTTTATAGTAGAAAAAGTTAACAAATTACAAATTAAATATTAAAATAACATTTTGATCATCTAATAAATTCTGTTTTCTTCTTCTGGTTGGTCTTTATGCTGCTATATCTATTGATACATTAATTTTACATCGTTTTAGCCTCAATCTAACAACTGAGGCTGAAAACATTGTATTTATAAAAAGTTAAAAAAAAAAAAAAAACAAGCAAAAGAAACCAAAACAGGTGGACCAAAAAACGCAAACAAAGACATGGACTTTTGAGGCTTAAAATGAATCAGAACTTACATTTTCTGTCAGTTCACATCATTAGTTTGATGTGTTTTTGTTTGCAGGTATTTGAAGTGGAATCGAGCACAAAGGCCAAAGACTTCTGTCATAACATCTCTGGACGCCTCATGCTCAAATCCTCGGAGGGCTTCAGTCTTTTTGTGAAGATCACAGACAAGGTGAGAAGTCCAACCATAGACTGGCTGTGGAGAAAAATTTTCCACAAAGTATGGATGGGCAGCTTTTGTCAGTCTTCCTGAAGCATGCTGCTTTGAACAGCCTGTCAGAGCTTGTATCCGTCTGTAAATGTCACGGGACCGATGACGTTCATTCATTCGTCACTGCTGCCTGCACGAAGCTGGACCCACATTTGTGAAAAGAGGCCTGCAAACACCTGTGTTTTAGATTTATTTATGTAAGCAAAAGCTGGACAACATATTTATAAGTTTATTTATAAAAATATAGCTTTGGTGACAAATGCTATTTAGCTATCTAGCTTTTCATATGCATTGACTTATTTCCACCACCAGATGTCAGTATTGAGGCTTTCCTGAGGCTTCACCTGCCTATCCCAACCACAAGGTCCAATGAGGTGCAAAATTGATTGACAGGGACATATTGTGAGACACTCCTGGGGTCTTTTACTGAGAAACAGATCATTGTTGATTCCTGATGAACATCTTTCAGTCATACCTGGATGATCATGATTCTCTAAACCTGGTTCCTTCTAACGTTTCGTATTATTTTTGCTTGTTATGTATGTCTGGAGGTGTATCTCCATGTATCTCTCATTCTGCATCCTGTACTGGTTGAGCTGGTGGTTTTGCCGTTATTTTGTTCTTACATGTGTTTATTTTGTGTCTGATGGTTTATTTGAGCTACTTTCTGGTTGTTTTGTTGCTTTACCTCCGAGTCATTGTGGTTGTTCTGGTGCTGCGTTTGTTAGTTTGTTTCTTCTCACCTCAACAAATGTCTTAAATAGATTCATCTGCAGGTGCAGCGTCTGATTGGTCCAGGCTGCTCATTGGAAATAAATTTCTTCATATTTATATAATCAAACACCACATTGTTGTCCTGGTTTTTCAGGTCATCAGCGTGCCAGACGGCGACTTTTTCTTCGACTTTGTGAGGCATCTGACCGACTGGATCAAAAAAGCAAGACATGTAAAAGATGGTAAAAAATTGCTGCTTCTTTAAAGCTCTGACTGGTTTGAATCAGTGGTTTTTCTCTTTGTAATGGTTTATCTGGTCCCGTCTGTATGTAGGGAGTGCAGGTGTAGTGCCACCACTGACCTATCAGGTGTTCTTCATGAAGAAGCTTTGGACTAACACGGTGCCGGGGAAAGACTCCATGGCTGACTCCATCTTCCACTATTACCAGGTACAAGGAGAAACCAGCGTTGGACTCCTCATCCTTTGCAGACCCAGCAGAAGCCTTAAATGCGCTGGCAGTGGTAGGTCATTTCCTTGCGATTTGGCTAGAATCGCATGGTCATCGCACATCCAAGCGCGATACTGCAAGTTCCAGGTCCAGGCCCAGAAAGCAGACTTTCAGGGTGGGAGATAGATGGCTCTTCTCGTGGTTTATAGCAAACCCTAGCGTACACAGGTGTGATATTAGCAGGGTTGTGTGAAACCTGGCCTGATAGTCAAGTGTCTGAAAGCCCTGGCTCCTGATAGGTGTCAGAGCTGCCTCGAGACATTTAGTAAATACACGAAGAGCAAGAGATAAGCCAAAAGACAGAGCTTGATATTCGTACGCTGTTCCTTTGAAGGCAAAGCACAGAAACTGCCTTTGCTTTTCCCCAATCTAGACGTGAAAATGCACGCCTTTCAAATCTGCTGTGGTAAACCAGTGGCCTGGTCGCACAGTCTGCATTACCTAGTGTAAGGTTAACATTCTGAACTTAAACGTTTGTTAACACTCTTAGAGTCAGTATGGGACTGAGACCTCCATTTAGTTTCAAAAGTCTGCTTTGCTTTTTTAATTAGTGTTGGGCAACATAAAAAATTTAATCACAATTAATCACATTGTTACTGAGCAAATACAATGATGATTAAAAACTGGTTTATTAAAAACGGTTATATTAGAAGTACCTCTGTATGAACAAAAGCTTTCTGTAACTTTTAATTTAAAACCACTTATTTGTAAAAAAAAAAAAAAAAAGCTGCTTTAACAGCAGTTTTTCTCAACAAGCCAGGAATTAAAATATTTCATGTAGATCACAGCTTAAACATTAATGTAACAAAATCAAATATATATGAGAAAGAGGGGTGAAAATTTCAGGATTATTAGTTAAAAGGTAACAAGTATAAAAAATGTATCTTCCCTGTTTGAAAAAACAAGATTAGACCTAAAAAATAGAAATGACTTCACCTATCCTTAGCAGGGAAAGTGAACTGTATCAAAACGAATGTGCTCCTTCCTTCACCTCGTTCACTGTACCCTCTTCACCTCCCTAAATCTTTCTTTAAATCTCTTGATAAGGCTTTTGTTAGAAAAAATTTCAATGAACAACAAACACTCAGATCGATGAGCCACAGGAGACAAGTTGAACACAGGCCAGCCGACAATGTTAGAACTGGTTTCCAGTCCAGGACACTTCTTTATATACCCCCATCACCCCCTGGGAAACTGTTATCCCATCCACTGGTGCAGGACTCCATAGCCAGGTTTCACACTGACCGACCACAGCAGGAGGGTAATAAAGTCCTGTGATAGGTTTTTACAACTGTATTCGCTCCCAGAGGTTGACCTTAAAATAACTGTGTCCTGTGAAAACAGTCCCGTCACAATCATTCTCTCACAGATAGTCAGTATCTCATCAATACAGTCAATACCAGATTTTTCCTTCAGCTTTTATTTCATTTATATGGGACGGAAAGAAGTCTAGAATACGGTTAGAATTGCTGCAGAAGCCTAAAAATCAAGGTGGCTTAGCTTTTCCAGATTTTTGTTATTATTTTTGGGCTTTAAATGTTCAGAAAATCATGCATTGGCTCCACACCCCTGACACAGACTGGTGCTTCTTTGAAGCTGCATCTCGTATCTCAGCCTATCTCAGAGCTCTGTTCACCTCCAGTCTGCCTTCCAGTAGTCATGAATACCCTTAAAATATGGTTTCAGTTTAGACAGAACTTTAGATTCGAAAATCTTCTTTATTTAAGTCCCATACACAATAATCACTTCAGGCAAGGTTATATTCTGAATTCACTCTTTGGCAGAGGCGAGGTATTCATGTACATAAAGTCTGTTTTTGCAAGTTTCGAAGATTTTTCACACAAGTTTAGTGTGGGGACCCCTTTCAACTCTAAGAGACTCATTTCAAGAATAAATAACTGTAACTGCAAGACACAAACCTTGCAAAGGTCAGAGCAGATTGGGTGGATGAGTTAGGGGAGGAAAGGGCAGTGCTTCCTGTGCCAGATTAAGCGTAATTTAATTTAAAATTCTACATCGCATCCAATACTCAAAAGCAACACTGGCTGAAAAGAAAACTAGAGGGGTCTGAATACTCGCTAGCAACAGAGTCACTAAGCTGACAGCACAACAACAGTCAGAGCTTTTTATTTTTGACGGCACATGCAGTATTTTAAGCCCTGAAACAGCATAACTCTAAGCCAGGGATACCTGCTGAGAAAGAAGAAGAATATCACAATTAATGACAGAGTCAGATATTTCTACATAGAGATTAAAGAGGGCAGAGAGGAGCAAACATTTTTAGGACAGAACAACTAACAGGAATTGCAGTAGCAAAATCTGAAACTAACAGATGCATGGACGAGTTGTTCTGCATCACACTCAGACAGGATGTTCCTCATTATGGATAACGTTGAATGTTAAAAACAAGTCATTTTCTTTATAAACAAAACAAAATTCTGCTTCGTTTTCATGATCAGATCTCCAGAAAGACGTCATCAGTGTTTCAGAGCGACTGTGTTTCTCTGTGCAGGAGCTGCCCAAATATCTTCGCGGATACCACAAGTGTTCGAAGGAGGAGGTGCACCAGCTGGCGGCGCTGATCTACAGGGTGAAGTTTGAGGATGATAAATCCCACTTCCAGAATATTTCCAAGATCCTGAAAGACCTTGTCCCTCAGGACCAGATGAGACATCTGTCCCCTGACGACTGGAAGAGGGTAAGCCGCATTTCAGGGAACGAAATCTAAGTGAAAGCAGGTTTGGATAAAATGTTGGTTTTTCTCATCAGTTTGATTAAAAATGTTTTTTTATGAGTGAAAATGTTGTATTTGGATTTAATAATGCAAAGTTTTGTGTTTATTCTCTCATTTTTGTAACAAAGACCAGTTACTCCTCAGTGAAATTGACTCTGAGATTTATTCATCATCTGTTAACAAATGATGTCTAACTTAAACAGAGCAGCCATAAATAAACCTTATTTCTCTGCTGGAGTTGTCTGGCCAGCTTTGGTAACAGTTTGTGTGTTTCTCTTTCAGTCCATCATGACGCTGTTCAACAAACACTCAGGAAAGACGCGTGAAGACGCCAAACTCTCCTTCTTAAAAGTCATTTACAAGTGGCCCACGTTTGGTTCTGCCTTCTTTGAAGTCAAGGTAAAGACATCAGGATGAAAATTTTTATCTTCTGCACTGAGCAGATTCATTTTAGCCATAAAAGAGCAGAACAGGGCGGTGAGATTTATGGTTTTTCTGCAGCAAACAACTGATCCAAATTACCCAGAAACCCTCCTGATTGCTATAAACAAGCATGGAGTCAGTCTGATTGATCCGAAGTCAAAGGTGAGAACACGTTTATCAGTTTGGACTGAAGTAACAACCAAAATGTTTAAGAGCTGTAAAATTAACTTAGTTTCTATAGCAGGGATCTCCAACTCCGGTCCCCGTGAGCTACTGTCCTGCAGGTTTTGGAATCTACCCTGATGCAACACAACTGACTCAAATCACTGGGTCATAACAGGCTTGTGCAGAGATGTGTTGTAGTAGGAGACATCTAAAACCTGCAGGACAGTAGCTCATGAGGAGTTGGAGATTCATGTTCTATAAATTATGTTGCCGTTCTTTTTATATGCTAGTACTGAATTTGTGCTAATGCGGCATCCTGTAGGACATCCTCACCACTCACCCCTTCACTAAGATCTCCAACTGGAGCAGCGGAAACACCTACTTCCACATCACCATTGGAAACCTGGTCCGAGGCAGCAAACTGCTGTGTGAGACGTCCCTGGTGAGTCGCTGAAGTCACACAGAATCAGAGTCAGTGCTGAGAAGAGAAATAAACCACAGTAACTGTCCACCTTCTAGTACCGGGTTGGACCGTTTTTCCCTCCAAAACTGCCTTAATTCTTGTTGTGAACAAGGTGTTCGTTTCTTTGAGGTTTTTCTCCATATTGACATGACAGCATCACACAGCTGCTGCAGGTTTGTCGGCTGCTTCCATGATGAGAATCTCCCGTTCCACCACATCCCAAAGCTGCTCTATTGGACTGAGATCTGGTGACTGTGGAGGCCGTTGGAGTCCA
>JBAFTA010000017.1:24551778-24601299 GCA_036919975.1 Melanotaenia parkinsoni
CTTGGTTGGAACCAGTGCTGATTAGACTTCCTGTTGCCTTTCTATCATCTCCAACCAGTCTGCCCATTCTTCTCTGATATCAACTGTTGGCCCTTTGATGAACTGGTGACTTGTCCAGGGTGTAGCCTGCCTCTCACCTAGGAGCTGCTAGGATAGGCTCCTGCCCCCCTGGACTGGAATAAGCAGGCATAGATAAGCAGACTCGATGGATGAAAAACAGGAAGATTGTAAAAGGGAAAAATAAAGGCAGACCAAGAAGATGTGAATGCTTCAGGACAAAAAACTAAAAGTAAGATGCCTGAAAATAGAAAATGCACAACAACAGAAAATGCTAAAACTAAAGGTCTAGAAAATTATAAGAAACCAGCCGAAGGAAATGGTTTATATCCAGAAAAATAAATGGTCTCTAGCACCACTAAAGCATGAGAAAACTAGGTGAACTAAAAAGAAGCAGCGTTTGGGAGAAGGAGAAGATGCTGGAACTTTTGTTTGACCAAGTGAAACAAAGAAAGATGTTTGGAGGGTTTCTTTAAGCAGCTGTCTCCAACAGCAGCTGGATTTATTTATATATTAGAGAGGAAGCAGGCTAGAGACATTAAGGCCAACTTGAGACTGGTCTTTTCAATGAACCATATCTTTAATACTATGATCACAGGGTCATGCATGTTAACCTGTTGAAGATGTAACACAAGCTCAGAAGGGTGAAAAGAGCTAAAGCCCCCCATCCATCATAACCAATATCTGCCGAAGTACCATCGAGAGCATCCTAACCAGATGCATTTCTGCTGCTGTACTGAACAAAACAGAAAGCCTTGCAGCGGATGGTGAACTCAGCTGGGAGGATCATTAGTGTCTCACTCCCTGGAGACTTATTCCAGAGTCTCCAGGCCAGCTCTTTTAGACTGGTAAACAGCTTCATCCCCCAGAGAGCCCCAGGATGTAAGAGAGGAATGTGTCATCCTCTTCCTCCTCCTGTGATGAAGGAGATCAGTCTGCTTATGTATATTTTAAACTACTATATAATATTAGGTGAGAGGGCATACTGTACATGTTTAAACATCATTTGTTGGCCTTTTAATTTACTAAATATAGAAAGAGCCACTGAATATTTACTTTGCATATCAGCCAGTGTAAATAAAAATAAAGATGTCTGGATATGGTCTAAAACAATCTGATTTAACTTTCTGAAAGTTGTTTTTATTCTACATCTTAAGTGTCCTACATGTGTGTTTTTCTCCAGCGGGATTGAACCTAAATAAAACTCAGATTTTATTCTGTCCACCAATATCTTAATCTGTGTACAACAGTTTTAATAAATTTAAATATCCAGTCCGTGGACCAGTGGATTCCAACTTCCACAGTGAGTCAGGCAGCAGTTTTCTCCCATGATGCATCTCAGCTGCAGCAGCGTTATTATCTCTTCGTATTCTGCTTTGAGAACCGCTTACTCTAATGGGGTGAAATATCTGGCACACTTTTTATCAGCGGTTGCCACGGTAACTCCAGGTATCGGCACTCCAGTGGTGCTGGCTTTTTGTTGTGGTTCCCAACTCTGGGTTGATTGAACCAACTCACAGCAGCTAATCTGGAGCTGAGTTGCCCAACCAGAGTTTCTTTTTAGAGTCAGAGTTAGCTTTTTTTCAAAGCTGGCAGGACTTCTATCCGACACCAGCTACTGGTCCTGTTTTAAAACTAATCTGTTAAGAAAAAGAAAAAATTAATTAAAGAATGATAAAATGCTGACGGTACGCGATGAAGTGCAACATTTCTTCACTCTCCAGTAAAAGCTGTATCATAAAACTTAAAGTTCTGCAGAACTCTGAGAATAAACACTTTATATGTGTGTGTGTTTGTGTGTTTGTGTGTCCACCTGCTCCAGGGCTACAAGATGGACGACCTCCTGACCTCTTACATCAGCCAGATGCTGACAACAATGACCAAACAGCGAACGTCCCGGGGCAACAGCAAGTGAGCGTGCAGCTGGAAACTCATCGATCTCACCAAATCAATGGTGCACCACACACAGTGTGAGAAGAAACACACTCCTGATGTAAAACTGACGCTGTGTTATGCATGCGAGGACCCATCAGCCCTGTCTTAAGCCACCTTTTTGCCTTTGAATCCCTTTTCACAGCTCAGTTTTGTGACTTTGCTGTGAAGTTTTGTTGTTAAACCGTTACTGCCGTGATTTTTAGACTTTTTCTGAAGTATCAGCATCCGTGTTTAAACAGCTCAACAGATTTTTGATTTTCCCATGAATAAAAAGTTAATCTGGGTTGTATTTATCGAGTATCTTTGAATGGGAATTTGTTTTAGCAGCCAAAAATTCAAAGGTAATTTCTCAAATTCCTGTTTTAAACCCAGTAATTAGTCATATAAACCTCTGAAAACAGCAAGCAGACTAAGATGTCAGGGCACTGTGTAACATGTAAATAAACACCAACCTCATCAAATCATATTTTATTCACAGTAGAGCAAAAACAACATGTAAGTTATTGAAACTGAGACTTTTTACCATGTGATGGGAAATGTGAGCTGATAGTGAATCTGATGGCAGCAACACATCTGGAAAAAGTTGGAACAGGAGCAACAAAAGGCTGGAAAAGTAACTGGCAAAAATAGCTTGAGGAGCATTTAACAACTAATCGGGTTAACTGTTAGCAGGTCAGTAACATGACTGGGTATAAAAGGAGCATTTCAGAGAGGAAGAGTCTCTCAGATGGAAAGAGGTTCACCAATCTGAGACTAACTGGCTCTATGACTGTTGAACAATTTCAGAAAAAATGTTCCTCAATGTAAAATTGTGATGACTTTAAAGATTCATCATCTACAGTTTAATATATCAAAAGATTCAATTCAGCTTTATTTGTATAGCACCACTTTAAGGCACGGTAAGTTTATTTGTATAGCACATTTCATGTACAAGACAATTCAAAGTGCTTTACATAAAACATTAGAAGTATTACAGCGGAAAAAAACTAAAATAAAATAGATAAAATCCAAGAAATAAAGTTCCAGTATGGAGAATTTAAGTTGTTTTGATAAAAGGCAGCAAATAGAAAAGTTTTTAACCCTGATTTAAAAGTGCAGAGAGTTTCAGCAAACCTGCAGTTTAATTCAGAGTTTGTTCCACATGTGAGGAGCATAAAAGCTGAACGCTGCCTCTCCATGTTTAGTTCTGATGCTGGGAATTGTATTTTGGTCCTAAACCATTCAGGTCTTTGTAAACTAACAGCAGGATTTTGAAGTCAATTCCTTGACAGACAGGAAGTCAGTGTAAAGATTTGAGAACTGGAGTTATATGATCCACTTTCTGGGTCTTAGTGAGGACCGCTCTTCCAACAAGCCTACTCTATTCTACATGAGCATCTCTGGGAATTCAAACACCCTTGAAGACTTTTGGCTGAGATGAGGTCAGAAGCAGGACAGAGGAGAAAAGACAAAGAGTTGTAGAGAAGCAAGCTGCCTTTAGAGCTGCATTAAACATTTTTCTTACTGATTAACATGAGCAGCCACAGAAAGAAGAAGGTTACTGAGAGTAAAAGATTACTTCTTTGCATCGTTTCAACCAAGGACCAATCCTACATGTTGTCGCTCCTTAATAGAGAAGTGTGACTTCCTATTAGCCCGTTGATATCAGATGTCCCGTAGGCAGGACATAAATGAATGTGTATTTTACTCAGTCTTCCTTCCAGGTACCTACTCACGTTCTACACCATCAGAAAGGTCAGCTTCCTGAGATGTGAGTAATGTGTTCCCTCCAGGCTACAGTCATCACTATAGATTCATTAAACACTGGTTTCAGACCAGTTGGAAATTAATTTTGTTTTTGAAGCCAGACTGCAGCAGATGCTGCAACACAAACGCTGCTATTTCATCAGCAAGGGCCCCATAAAAGTAGTCCAGTAAAAATAGCTGGTTTACACGTCTTTTATCATTTAACAGCCGTTTCAGGAGAAAATTGCAGTATTTTAAGGGGTTAAAAGGAGGTTTTCCTCAAGTCTCCTTGTGCAGCTCAGGATGGAGGATTGAATCAGAGATTTGATCCGGTCTGTTGGTTTTATGTTCTGTGTCATCATTTTTATAAACTGGTTTTATATGAACACAGTTATTCTAAATTGGACTAATGTGGATCGTATAATAGATTTGTGTTCATTGGATTATAATTGAATGAACGAACAAATGAATGAATGAATTAACTTTATTGTTATTGCAACAGGTGCAATGAAATTTTTTTTCTAGTAAAACCCGTCCAAGAGTAGACAACAACAACATATAAATTGGACAACAATGAACTGGACAGATTTGAAAGTGACTTTGGACTTTGTTGTGAATTGGCCCGCTATAAATAAAGCTGAACTGAATTGTAAAGAGGAGCAGATGTTCTATCTGCTGACCTCCTAAAACTAAACCTAGCAAACATCTTGAAAGATGTTTTAAATCCAAAAATGCACCCAGAGGAGGTCAGAAAAGGTTAGAGGAGGAATCATATCAGTCAGAAACCATGAAATACAACAGTAGACTGATGCCAAACAAGTATGTGATCCATCTGTGTCCTTCATCTTATTTAATCCGTGTAGCTCTCCTCTTCATGTCGTCCACTTGCATCGTTAATGGCAGGAAGACAAGTTAGGAAATTAAATTCAGGGTCCCGTTATTCCTGCAGGAAAAAATCCTTCTAATATAAAAATTGTGTTTGTTTTGCTTGGAAAAACAAGGTGGGTAAATCTGAATGACATCCTAGCGTAAGAAGCTAATCTGTAAGATCAATATAAGATTTTAACTTTAACTTTTATATCTGTGCTTTCCACCTCTTAGTTTTGTTGAATTTAAGCTCCTATAAACGATACTCAATAAATGTAAGTCCTGATCACAAACCGCTGCATCAGGTGAAAACCAGCTGGATCTGAAACAGTCCCAGAAACCTGAAGTCTTCAATACGCTTGTCATTTCAAATCTTATAGTTGTCTCATTTTTTTTAGAAATTCAAACTCAGACACATTTTTAAACACAATCAGACAACCTGGATTTAATGTAGATTCAGATTGGAGAAATTATGAGTAATGATTTGTTTGTTGGTGAAAGCTGCTCCATGTGTGCCACAAAGGTCAAACACCACCTTTGTTCCAGCTGATCTACCGCAGATGATCCACATGTAGCCTGCACATGCTGTAATCGGGTCTTTTTTATTTTCTTTCTAAGTTTCTGTATAATTAGCTTTTATTTTTAATCATGAAGTCCTAATCATGATGTTTTTTGGGCCCTGCATATTTATCTGTGATGTGACCACATGTCTTTATATAGAGATGAATAAATGGCATTTTGCAAAGAAAACTCCAAGATTTGCATCTTTTTATAAACCAAGAACCATCCTGCACCATCAGACACAGACAAATAACTTTATTCCAACTGTTTTCATCATGACAGTCCTGGCCTGTTCCAGAGACTGGGTTATGTTGAAACTGAGTAAGTTGTTGTAGAAAAATAAACATCCAGATTCTGGAAGAGTGAAGTTTAACGAAGTTTATTATAAAATGACAAAATAGAGCTTGTACAAGGAGAGTCTCAGGAGGCTCTGAAGAGCAAAGACAAAGGAAAGATCTTTTGTACCCCATGTTGTCCATGATGGCCTTGAATGTCCAGATAAGACAAGCTGCTTCTCTCACTCCTTTCTCACAACAGCCTGTCAGTTTAACAAATGTCCTGTCTTTATGCAAACCAGTGTCTCCCACAAGAACCCCACTGTTCCCAGTCCAGGGTCAGATTCCCTCAGGTCATCACTCAGAAAATACATCAATTTTCTGAGTACAAGGCAGAAAAGGCAGGTCAGTGTGCTCCCCTTTAGTGCAGGATCACCACCTGTCCTGCTGGTTTTCAACATTTTAATGCAGCAACACACCTGTTTCCAACAGCTTGTTGTCAAGTTCTGCACAAGCCTTTTAATGACCCATTAATAAATGGACTCACTTGTATTGCAGCAGGTAAACATGTAAGATCTGCAAGTCAGTGGTTGTTGGTTTTGAACTTAGCTGCTCAAAGTTGAGTGCTGATTCTTAATCTTTCTTCCTTCTTTTTCATAATTAGAGCGAGTGGCAGCATGTAGATGTTGAACAGCAGTGGCCCCAGGATGGAGTCTTGGGGAACTCCACAGATTATTTTAGTTTGTTCAGATTTAGTTACCTATAGACACAAATAACTGTCTGTTAAATAGGACTCAAACCAGTTAATTGCAGTGCTAGAAAGTTCTACCAGTTTTTTAGCAGGTCTAGTAACATGTTTTGGTCACATGTGGACATATTTGTGTTTGTGTGATATTACGTTTGGAGGAAATGACAGAAGACAAGATATCAGACAGAGAGAAGATCATGAAGTAAAAAAATGTTAGAAATAAATGATTGCTCACAAGTCTCAAATCACGAGGCTGAATCGCATCTCACGTCACTGGAAATGCGACTTTAGTGCGGCTTGAGTCCGAGTCTCAGACTCAAGTCCCCATCACTGGTTGATTGTCTCCAAATAATTGTGTTTCTTTCAGTTCAGCCTCTCCAAAGCTGGAGAGGAAATGGGACAGAAGGAGAGCAGACAGAAGCCAAACATCATCAAAAAGATATGTTTTTTGTTTTTAAATAAAGATCCATAAGACTTTAAAAAGTTGCACAAGTATTTTTCTCAAATTTTAATACAACTTTATAAAAACAGTAACACAATCACTGTCCTAGTAGCATAAACACAGTTTTTCTCCTACTTTTCTTATTTAAAAACACAAAGTTTGAGCCTTTACCGCTGACAGATGAAAACAACAACACAGAGGTGAGAACGCATCATTTATTAAACACTGAATCAAAGATCAGCCACATGACAGAAATGAGGTCTTGTCAAAGCTTCCCCTCAAGCCAGCAGATGGAGAATTTCACAGCAGACGTGACTCAGTGTTTCATGAGGCTTCAGTTTCACCATCCCCAGTGTTTTGTTCTTACTTTTTCCTCTGATGATTAAAGTATTTATTTGTGGTATGCAGACATCAAGCAGTACAAGTTGATCATTGACCAAAACACAAACTATGCATTTTGCTAAATTAATAGAAACTCACAAGTTTTAGTAAAACTGGAATTTTTTTCCAAGTGAATTTTTTGCACTTCTGCACAAGAAATAGAAATTTGGCTCACTTATGGAAAAAAAGTTCATTAAACAGAAAATTTGAAAAATATGTTTCAGTATTTATAAATTAGCATGTTTTTTTTTTTGTTTTTTTTTTTTTATAAAATAACAGAAATATATCCGGTTTCTACAGTAAGTCCTAATGAACATACATGTAAAGGCTCAGCTGAAGCCATGAACTCTGGTTTCTGTTTACATGAGAACTTGTGGAGCATTAAACAGAGGAAGAGAAATCAGGTGCAAGCAGATCCAGCTGCAGCAGGAAACATTGAACTTTTAGTCAGGTTAGCCGTTTCCTGCTGTTTCCAGCTTTACCTCTGAACTTATGAGATAAAAGAGCTTGAATGTGTTGAATCTGAGAAGCATCTGGTTTCTGAGCAGAAACGTTGCCGTCACGTACTCTCATTTAGATAAAATGGTCCGGTTCAGATGGCAGAGTCAATGGCTCAGCGTTGCCAGGTCAGCTCCTCACAGGCTGCAGTTAGTGCTCAGTCACGGTTGCCAGGTTGGCCATCTTCTCCGTTTGCGACTTAGAGCTGGAGACTGACCAGATGTCACTCATCTCTGAGACCAGAACCAGGAAGGTGGATTAATGAAGTATGAATAACACAGTCCTAAAATTCCAAAACTCCAGTAGCCTTAAAGCTGTGTTAATTTACCTGTTCTGAATTTGCTGTAGGTACCGTTGTCCAGAGTCGTTTTACCGTCTGAGCAGAAAGAAAGTCTCCGCTCACGCCACCTGAAAAGCAAACAGCCGTTCATCTCCAGGCTCTAAAATGAAACTGAGACGTCAGGATGCAGCTGTGACTTGTTCTTCAAGTGTTTGATTTACCAGTGAAAGTAGAAGATGATGAGGATGAGCATGAAGGACAGCACATCTGTGAGGATCCACATTAGCTTGTAGGCATCTGGACTCTAAGAGACAAACACATTTAAAGTAGGGATGTAAGCATTCAGTTAGACTTTATTTATACAGCACTTTTCATGCAGTTTTCTTAGTCAAAGTTCTGTCACACAGAAATCATTTGACAGTATAAATGGTAACCTGAGTTCTGGAGAAGCTGCAGGGGGGACAACAGTTTTTTTAGGAGAACAGAAAGTAGAGCATAGCAATAATTCTGGATTCTGGAAGTAATAAAAGCTTGTAAAAGAGTCTCTGCATCAGTTTGAGAAAGTATTGTATTCTGGTGATTTTCTCAGTAGAATAAAAACCTGAGCTACGTCTGGGTAAAAAATAACAGTAAGCGTCTTTTCTGGTTTAGATTGGTTCAATGTGAAACACTGTAAACTCTAAACTCATCTCTCTGAGCTTCATAACCCATAAACCCATAAAGCCCCAGTTTTGTTCTAGTTGAGCTGTAAAAGTTTGATTGAATCCACATTTCAACCCTTAAAACTCTGACCCTTTATTTGCTATTTAAGGTCCACCTGCTACGTTTTTATGTAAAACTGCCTGCAGAAGCTGAAGCTTATAATCCCAGTCAGCATGTTTTCAGGACAGCCTCAGTTGTCAGATCGTGAGGCTAAAATGATGTAAAATTAATGAATTAATAGATATAGCAGCATAAAGGCCGACCAGAAGAAGAAAGCAGAATTTATTACTGACAGAACTACATTTAGTGGCTGGTTTGTAAACCTCCTGGACAGAATATAAATGCCTGGAAAACTTCCGTACATCACCTTAAGGGTAGCTATCCATCACAACAGACCTAAAATCGAACCTTGAGGGACACCAGAATTCATTTTATAACTTCAAGTTTAAATTAAACGATATCAGCATTTAAATCAAAGTTTGGTGTTAGAACAAAGTTAATGTAAAAAATTCCACATTTTCTATCTAAAGCATGTCTCTTAAATGATTACAGTATCTGGATTGATGTGCTGTTACACCCTGAATTTAAAGAAGGGAGCTGCAGGAAAGCAGCCCAGTTTGCAATCAGACCCACAATGAGGAGCAGAGGGGAGGTCAGGGTGCTGAGGAGCTGGGGGGCGTTGGTGGTGACTGAATGGACTCCTGTGCACCAGGCCAGAGAGTAGAGCCACGGCTGGCTGACCACGTACAGGTTGGTGGTCACATTTACTGCAGCATGCTCTCTGAAGTAAAAAAAAAAAAAACAAAACAGGGTGGACCTAAGAACTCATCATGTCTTTATATGAAGATTACAGAGTTTGACATGATGGTTAGTTTAAGAACACACCTGATGAGCTCGATGGACATGGAGGTGTAGTGCAGGTTGAGTTTGACAATGTGGTTACTCTGCAGCTCATCCAGAGGGAGGCGGCTGCCTGACGTCTGTTGGAGCTCAGGATCCGTTTCCTGAACCAGAACGCGCAGATCCGACGGCAGCCACAGCACCTGAAACACAGGCGGTGATGGTCCGTCACATTATCGCTTGCCGTGATGCCCGCTTTCATCCGTTAACCAACAACCCAACGGTAAACAAAATGTCTTAATAACTCAGCCTAATAAACAAGCTCCTAAATACTCAACTCATGTTTTTTTCTCCTATGAAAATAAATTATTTTAATGTCTTTGTTTTTATTATTAAATAAATATATGAAATGGTCATGTGTACTTAACATTATTTCTTTATTTAACATTTTTTAGATAAAACCTCAAAGGAAATGTAGGAAAGAACTTTTAAACATACAAACTGCTGTTCTTATCAGGATGAAACATATTCTACTAGCTGCACAGTGAGATCTAGTCTTCATCTGGTTTCTGAGTCTGTTTCCTAAAGAAAAGTTGGAACACTCTTTGCTTTGTGAAAAAAATGCATCATCATCCTAGAAAAATGACCTCAGCATCACCAAATATCCAAACTACTGATGGAAAAAAAGTCTCCACTGTGCATTTACTGTAGAGGTAAAGACTTCATCTCCTCTGGTGCTTTACCTGCCATCAGCTGTTTCATCTGAAGAGAAGTTTATTGAAAAGTATCTTCAGGCATCTTTTGATAGAAGGATTTTTTTGAGAAGACAGTTGTGATAAATACTTTATATAATGCTGAATTATTGCTCAATTACTTGTTAACACAGATAACTGCCAATCACATGGCAGCATGTATTCATATAGACATGGTGAAGATGACTTGCTGAAGTTCAGACTGAAATCAGAATGAGGAAGAAAGGGGATTTAAGTGACTTTGAATGTGACATGGTTGTTGGTCTGAGTATTTACTGGGATTGTCACACACAACCATCTATAGGGTTTACAGAGAAGGTACTGAAGAAGAGAAAATATCCAGTGAGCAGCAGTTGACTGGACCAGACTGCAGCAGAAGACCACACCGGGTGTCTCCTGTCAGGTAAGAACAGAAAACTGAGGCTACAATTCACACACACTCACCAACACTGGACAATAGAAGATGGAGAAACATCTGATGAGTCTCCATTTCAGCTCGACTTTCAGATGATAGGCTCAGAATTTGGTGGAAACATCATGAAAACATTAATCCATCCTGTCTTGGATCAACGCTTCAGGCTGCTGGTTTTTTTGGCCCACTTTGGACCCCTTAGTACAGGTTTCTGACGCTATCATGTCAATAAAGAGCAAAATCTCTGAGGAATGTTTTTTCAACATCTTGTTGAATCTATCACACCAAGAACTAAGGCAGTTCTGGAGGTAAAATGAGGTCCAACCTGGTACTATTAAGGTGGACCTGATAAAGTGATAACGATGCGTGTCAGTTTGGCCAAGATTCAGAAAGTCTTACACAACCTGAAGAAAGTCATATTTTATGAGAGCCCAGCTAGAAAAGCATGAGACCTTTCAAAGTCAATGTCATCTTCATTGTTATTCTCAGTTATATGTTTCAAAACATACAGTTGAAACAGAAATTTTGTTCCTCTCCATCCTGCACTGCGAAAAAAGAAGAAACAATATAATCTGAGAATGATATATAAAATAAAAATACTACAAAAAACATCCATCCATCTGGGGTTTGGTTGCGGGGGCAGCTGCCTAAGCAGGGAAACCCAGACTTCCCTCTCCTCGACCACATTCATCAGCTCGTCCGGGGAATCCTAAGGCTTTCTCAGGCCAGCCAAGAGATTTAGTTGTTCCAGTGTGTCCTGGGACCTCCTCCCGGTGGGACGTGTCCGGAACACCTCACCAAGGACGCGTCGAGGAGGCATCCTGACCAGATGCCCGAGCCAGTTCATCTGCCTCCTCTTGATGTGGAGGAGCAGCGACTCTAATCTGAGCCCCTCCCGGATCACCGAGCTTCTCACCCTATCTCTAAGGGACAGCCCTGCGACCCTGCAGAGAAAACTCATTTCGGCCACTTGTATTCACGATCTTGTTCTTTCGGTCACTACCCACAGCTCCGCAAAGAACAGAGACCTGAGGCGACCAAACCGGATCCCCTCAACACCTCAGCTGCACCTAGAAATTCTGTCCATAAAAGTTATGAACAGATGATGTAGAGTCGGGATGGGGGAACATAGAGCAAAATTCACTGCCAGATATAACGCTACCCTCTAGTTTTGAGTAAGCAATCCCAGAAGAAAGTGGAAATAAAAAGTGTATGGCTAAAGCACACGCTAACAATCTGGTCTGCAGTCCAAAGGAGTATTAGAGGGACAGTGGCCCTTTCACAGGCCATGCAGATCACTGGAAATTCAAATTCCCCCCTCAACAACTGATGTCACCTTTAAGAGATGGGCAGACAGAGGCCTAAGAGTTATTGATCAGCTGCTGTGTGATAAGGGCTTATAATCTCTTTCATATCTTCAAAACAAACTTCTTCTACCCCAAGGCGATATGATATTTTCAAATTAGGCATTATCTTACAAACCATGATGTTACGTCCCGTTTCAGGGGTATGAGTGGGGCGCAACATAAAAGACAGTCGTGGACAGGTGTATAAATAAAACACAGCATTTTATTGTGGTGAGTATAAATAAGGGATAAAACAGGAAGTCAAACCTAACCAATTGTTGGGGTTCGAGGAACTGTTGAAAGAAAAGCCAAAATGTTATTAAAACCTTACACGAAATCCGCCAGTTTAACCATAAAGATAAAAAAAAAAAAAAGAAAAGAGTGCACATAAACCAGCAAACTTAATTAAATAACAAAAGGGCAGCAGTTCCAATAAACTAAATGAACACAGTCCCCAACAAATAGCCTAACCTAGCCCAACACAACACAAACAAAAGTTAAACACCAATGTAAACGAAAAGGCAGAACTCAGAGTAACCCGAAGCGCAACTCAAACCTGAACGAAGGTAAGCCCAAACTAACCAGACTATTATTATATCCCCGAGTGAAACACGAACAGCCAGGTTTAACCCTGCTGTCAATACGAAATAGTCTAACACAAAAGGCTACCATTCAGCACAGCAAACACACAGAAGAGCAACGCCACCATAATTCTGCCAGAGTGAGGGGAAGCACAGCAGCCTGTGCTGTCTAGCTTCTCCCTCTTGAACGAACTCTGCAGCAGCCCTTTACATCCGGGACTCCACTAAGCTGCCGTATGATTGGCTGGGCTTTGAGCCAATCAGCCCAGCAGCTCCTAGGTGAGAGGCAGGCTACACCCTGGACAGGTCACCACTCCATCAGAGGGCCAACCCAGAGACATAAACAACAGCTTCCTCCTAGAGAGGATTTGAAGATGCTAATTAACTTAGCATGCATGTCTCTGGACTGTGGGAGTACCCGGATCAAACCCACACATGCATGGGGAGAACACGCAAACTCCACACCGAAAGACCCCAGTCAAGGAAGAACCTGTAACCTTCTTGCTGTGAGGCACCCCCTTCTATTCTTTTTCAATTCATTTTATTTTTTCATTCTATTTTATTCTATTTAACTTTTTTATTTTTACATTAACTTTAATTTTCACTTTTCTTCACTTTACTTCATTTTATTGTTTTACTTTTTATTTTATTTCATTCTATCTTTATTTTTATTTTATTTTACTTTTTTACTTTATTTTATTTTTGATTACAGAAGGAAAAATGTCCATGTTTTAGTAAATAAGAACGAATCTGAAGATAACTCTACTTTCATCCTCATCTTCCGTCTGATTGACTGAGCCGGGCCTCACCTGTGACGAGTTAATGGACGACTCGTTGTGGATGACCTCCAGCGTGCGTTGGATCCAGCTGTCTCTGTACGGGTGGCCTCTGGGTGGACGGTACAGATCGAATATCACCAGTTTGTGTGTCTGAGCTGCGAGCTGGAGGAAGACCAGCAGGCTGCACACCGACTGGTTTCCAGCCCGCTGACGCTCCTCTGCTCCCAGAGAGCCAGCTGTACCAAACGGATCATGCTGGAGGGGAGGACCATCAATATCCAGTTAATGATATGACATAACACAATGCTGACACACTGCTGGACCACATTCTGTTGTGATGAAGAAGCATTTTGACTGAACAGCTGCCAGTTAGATGATCCGAGTGCAGGTTAACAACCGATACTTTGAGTTAATAATTTAGCTCTGCCTCCATCCTGTGGTTACTCCAACAGTCCTTCTTGTAGTGTCTCTCAGGAACTCTGATGGACACTTTGGTTGAAGTATGGACTGTTTTTAATCTAATGCACTTTAAACATCAGCTGAACCCTTCAGCTAAAATAAGAAACTATTTTCTCAGGGCTGCATCTTGTGGAAATGCACACTGGCATCCACCCTGCCTGGGTCTTTACACATGATTAATAAATCATTTGAAAGAGCTACGGAGACTTACTCCGGCAGGAAAGAAATAGAAAATAGAAACTTGTTAATCATCAATTCACATCTAAAACACAACAACACAAATAAGTTATTAAACCATCTTTTAATAGAAGCTAAATTCTCAGCTTAAGCCAAATCTGTCCTGGCAAACCAGTCAAACCAGTACCATAAAGGGTAACGGGGTCAATCACCTTCTCACTAAGCTAGAAGACCATCATCGTCACGGGAAGCTTCTGAACTCTCTCCTGAGCTACAAAGACTCGTTGATAGAAATGTTTGGGTTGAATTAAAATCTCTTAGTGTGAGTGTTGTGAAATTTGCCCTCTAAAAGTCTCCATCACCCACCGACAGGAACCAGGACCCTGCATTCAGGCTCTCCAGCTCGGTCCAGCTGAACATGGCAGCCGGGGTGTCGGTCCGGTTCGGGAAAACGTCGTGGACGTTGGTGGTGCGACGTAGGGTGTGGTCATGCATCAGGAAGGGAACGCCATCCAGACTGCAACCGGGACAGGATAGCAGTGTAACCTCAGCTGAAAGATGCTGCTATAAATTAATTCAGAGTATAAATACATGAAGCTGCTGCTGCTGAAGCCTTGACTTCTATTATTCTTCACGATTTGTTGGTTAAATTTAGTTACAAACTGAGTCCATGATCATGATGTTAAACATGATCCGAAGTTAAACATGTAGCTTCTATTAAATAAAATCATGTTTTGTGGTTGGGACAGTTCAGATCAGGGACAGTAGATCTTGTTTTAGCATCACATGTTTCACAAAAATAAATAAATAAATAAAAATAAAATAAAACTTGCTAGGTGAATCCAATAAACTGATGAAAATAATTTCCACCTAAATCAAATTCTTTAATTTAAGAAGAAAGACTTGTGTTAACTGAACTAAATCTTAAATGAACTAAACTAAATTAAACTAATATTCTGGGTCAACGATGTATTTTGGTTGCCGAGTTTTTTACTACGGTTCAGTACAAGTAGATCTGTGAGGGTAAATGAAGATATTAACCAGGATCTGGCTTGATTTTCTTCTTCCATTTAAACTTCTATGATAGGTACCTCATTTAATAGGGTAGTTACGACTACTTTTAAAAATAATAGTTACATGATTCAACAAAATAAAGTGTATTTATTAGGAATGCAGTTTAATCATATTAAACAAGTTTGGAAAAATAAAAAGAAACTGAGTAAAAACATTAATATTTGGGCAGCTGGAGCGCCAGACAAATATTGTAAAAATAACAGAAAAAAAAACTAATTGTAAAATTACAGTAAAATTCCATAATAAAAATACAGTTTGTACTATTACGTGGGATCTTTCAGCTGTTTGACGTTCTTGTACTTCATTCAGCTGTGCTGGTCTACCTGTCCTCATCGTGGCATCATCAGACTGAGACGGCACCCACTAACATGTCCTACATTCATATAATATCAGTGCAGCATGAACTTTTATCTCAGCTGGCAAAGACCTGAGCTGGAATCTGACGTAGGTCTGACCCATACTGTCCACTTGTCCTAGACGGTGATGCTGGTCTGTATCGCCTGCTGAGGGACCAGGGCAGGGACATGAGCTACGTTTCTGATGAATGTACTTAACTATGTTTTGTTGGATCAGAACAATTTATTCATGTAATTGTACCATTTTTAAAAGTAGCTGTAAGTACCCTTTTAAACTGAATACATCATGCTTCTGTCATACAAGTTTAACTGGAACAAAAAAAATAAAGTCAGATTCTAGTTAATATATTTTATTGATATGTGATTTCCATCAACTTATCCTGTTTAACACATAATATTGTTTGATGTAAAAACAACTCTTGCTTCTCACCTATGAAGGAGTAGAAGACCAATAAAATAGAAATATCTGGTATTTATCTAAAAGATCTACGAGTGTATTTCATGCTTAACTTTGACCGTGCAGCATGTTTTCTCAGACTGTTTGGATTCCTGGCTGAGTTTATTTAGTTTTGTCTGATTTCATGTGCTTTCGTTCTGTCTTGTGTTGAGCTCTCGGGGTCATTACACAATGACAGTTCTGCACACAGACTGACCTGATGGCGACGTCCGTCTCCAGACCATCACTTCCAGCTTCCACCGCCTTCTCAAAAGACATCAGGGTGTTTTCTGGAGCGAGCTACAGAGATGTAGTTACCAGACAATCAGAGCATCCACATGTGGCCCGTGCAGTAGTCGGTACATGTGCAGAAGCCACGTGACGTAAATAAGATTTTTAAGGACTGAGCTGGAGCAGAGGCATTGTTTTCTGGGTCTAAACAGTACAGACAGGAAGGAAGTGAGTCCCTGCACACAGAAAGCCGAGTAGGTCCTGAGAAAAACTCAGCTCTGGGTTTAAATACGATAAAAATAAAGACTTTAGGGAGAGAATAAATTTAGAAGCATTAACCTTCAAACAAAATAAATAAAATCCTTAATTTAAATTAATAAATCAATCTTTTTCCAGGGATAGAAGTGTTCTGGTTTTAGCTTCTTGGATGTATGAAGATGTTTATCTGTCTAATGGGTCGAATCAAAGATAAATTACTTTTAAATTCATTCAATCTGATCTGAGCCATTAGTGAATAAACGAATAAAATAGAAAAATTAAAGACAAAGTTCATTATTTTTACAATGCAGTGGCTCAGTAAGCGTATACTGTACATATTATTATTTATTATTTGTGTGTGTGTTCTTGTTTGATATAACCTGTGTGCTTCTGCTTACTGCACCTGTACTGTTGCAACAAAGCAATTTTCCCAGAGAGGGACTAATAAAGGCGTCTTATTCTTATTCTTATTCCTCACCATCGGTGCTCCTCTGTGGCCAATGAGCGCCGGTGCGGGGCCCAAGGTCCCTTCCTCTTTGATGCATGGAGAGTACAATCCGAGGGGCACCATGTAGAGGGCAAACAGGGTGGTCAGGAAGACCCCCGTGATCAGGCCCCTCTTTACTGTAATGCACAGATTAAAGACAAAAAGAAAAGCAGTTGTGCAGTTTTACTTATTTTATGGCTTTATAAAGCTTGTAAGTGTTGATGTGATCAGATGAGTCGAATCATCCTTAGCAGCCTATCACATCTCCATTACCGCTGAGCCCCTCTGGCTTCACGGACAAACCTGTAGCAAGATGAACACTTCAGGTTTGGGTCCAGATCCGACTCCACTATAAATTTATTTCAGCTTCCTCTCAGACTCCTCTACTGAGGAACCATTTACCTCCTCTGATGGTTCAGATGCTGTATTCATGCAGTGATATAACAAAGGACTGCAGTGCTTTCAGGATCTATGATACTGAGGGCTTCTGCAGCCATGCAGAACCAATCATTAAATTCAGTTAGCTCCAGTTGAGTGTAATTTAAGCCATATATTTTTCTTTTGCCGCTGAAATACAGCTTTTGGCAGACTCCTCTGGGGCCAATGATCATCCACGGATGGCAAGTGGTAAACTTTCGTCCGTGTCCCTGCCCTGGTGTGTAGCTGCGGTGAGCATGCCTGTTTCCCTGGCAACCAAGATCGTCACCTGCTCCTCATCAGTAACCAGCAGCAGTATTTAGACCAGCTTGGCTTTCCAGCCATCGCAGGTTGTTGGTTTGCGCAGTGGCAACAACACTTTCTGCATTCTGCATGTCGCTTATTTCCTTCAGCCTGTTTAAGATCATCATTTGTTTGCTCCTCTCAGAGACACTGACCTGTCTGTCTGCTTATCTGCCTGCTTTCCTGCCTGCCTTCCTGCCTGCCTTCCTGCCTATGTATTTGTTTCAAGGGGACAAACGTGGTTCAGTGTTGACTATGTAAATGAAAAAAGGAGTTGAAGACTGAATCAAAATATGAGAAAATTGCTGTAAAACCTGTAATATTTCCTCAATAACTTCTTCATTTTTAAACTAAATGGCTACAATATAGTTTGACTTTTAGAGAAACACCCTTATTTGAGGCCAATTTTTTTAAATAACTTTTTTTTTATTTAATTAAATGCTTATCCAATACATTTATGGGAAAACAGTTTGTGATGGTCCCTACCGCCCATCCTCACCCCCCATGCATCCTGTATAACCCAAACTGCATAAGATTACAATAATTTACAGGCATCTATATAGTGTGTAAAAAAAGGAACAACAAAAAACAAAGACAACAAAAGGGGCTGCAGGAGGGAGAGCAGTCGTCTTCCGACTGGAAGGTCGGTGGATCGATTCCAGGCTTCCACTGACTACATGTCGAAGTGTCCTTGGGCAAGACACTTAACCCCACGTTGCCTCCCAATGTGCCTATCAGGATATGAGTGTGTGTGTGAATGGGTGATATGTAGTGTAAAGCGCTTTGAGGGGTCAAACTGACAGGAAAAGTGCTGTATAAGTACAAGTCCCCAAAAGGCTTAAGATTAGCGAGTGCAGCTTTCGTGGTGAGCTGGGTATCATGAAAATCAGTTATGTGGCAAAGATTTCAGTTGTTCAAGGAAAGACACAACTAGAGACAAGGACGCAAAATGAAGAAATCAGTCGCTCAGCCATTGATTAGATTTCCAGTGGAATAAAATCCTTCCGCTTGCTAACCGAGTTGAAAATGCTAAAATTTCCCTCTAAGTTTACTGTTGTGCTGTTGGCAGTGTACCACTCGTTGGAGCCGTACCGAAAATGGCAGAATTTTTGGCATTTAGTTGTAGATTTCTGGTGAAGGCCTGTGAGAGGGTTTTAAAAACTATAGATCAGTAATTGGACAAGGAGGAACAAGTGTGTGTGTACATGTGTGTAAGGATTGCTGGGGCACTATAACACCTGCTGCACCTTTTATCCATATTAGGGTAGATTTTAGTGAGTCTGCTCCTACACCAGTGGGTACGATCCCATAGCCCACCTGGACTTCTAATTATAAGTAATTTTAAACTTCTTAATCCAAACAAAATACAGAGCATTATAATTTTGCTTTCTAGTCTGTCCAGTACACAACATTGAGTTCGAAGCAAACTCAGATTTAACAAATTTAGTCTCCGACCTGCTGTAACTTCAGATTTCACTAACAAAACTGGAATTGTGTAAGAAATGTTTAACTTAACACAACCACAACTTTTAACTGCACAACATCAATCTCTGCTTCTCACCTCGGCTGTTCATGCGAAAGACGTGCAGAGCAACGGGCCAAGCCAGTGACGTCATCAGTAAGACTCCGCCCACGTGTAGGTGAGGGGCTGTCACCTGGTCGGGACATTAAGACATCAGAGATGGAAATCACAGAGAAGATGAGGGATGAAGAGAGGAGGAGCTCACCTGGAAGGAAAGCAGCAACGTCGTCCATTCTTTACTCCACAGGTCAGACAGGACGGCAGTGGCCACGACGGAGAAGGTCAAACTCACCAAGATCCCGATCTGACAACATGAAACACGTCCTGCAGTCAGCTGCTCGTCTTACTTTTATGCTGATTTCACAGCAATGGCACATGTGGTGACTTCTCATGACACTAGGAGGCAGGTACCTTGTGACTCCAGTGTAACTGAAGCTTCTGGCCCTCTGACAGCAAACACACAGCCAGCAGCTGCATGGACACACACACACATGAACACAGAGACAAGTCCAACCGGATAAGACACGTTTGACTGTACAAAGTCTCAGATCACTTCTGTGTTCAGAAAATCCACTGAACAGAAAAAACTCACACTTTGTTTGGTACATGTTCACCTGGTAGTTATTACAATTATCTAACCAGCCAATCACATGGCAGCATCTCGTCATGTAGACATGATGAAGACGATTTGCTGAAGTTCAGACTGAGCATCAGAATGAACTAGGGTTTACAGAGAATGGTCTGAAGAAGAGAAAATATCCAGTGAGCAGCAGTTGTCTGGACCAGAATGTCTTGTTGATGTCAGAGGTCAGAGGAAAATGGGCAGACTGGTTGGAGATGATAGATAGGAAACTGGAAGTCAGATAAGCACTGGTTCCAACCAAGGTCTGCAGAACAGCATCTCTGAACACACAACACATCCAACCTTGAAGCAGATGGGCTGATAAATTAATTTTCTAAACCAAGTGTGCAGACGAGAAGAATGATGCAGAATGTTTGAGTTAATCTATCGTAAGAAAAAGATGTGATCTCTGTTGTGTTGTGCTTTGTGCCGTCACCAGGTGACTCTACTTTGATGATATTGTGTAACATTTACCTTCGTCAGATCTCAGATGACTCAGATATGTGTCTATTATCCACATGTATAAATTAGTCTCTGCAGAAAAATACCGGATCTTTCCCGGTATTCCCGGTGCTCTCTGGAGACTGACTGACCCTCTTACACTGAAAACTTTTTTTGCTTACTTAAAACATACTTAAAACTTAGACTTGATTCTCCAAAAGCAAGCTGCAGCAGTTATGACTCTCCACTGTGAAATTTACCGCCTGTTTTTCAAGCTTTGGATTGCTCCTGCTCACATCTGGAACCTCTGAACCACTGAGCCACTTTAACTGTTTTTATTTATTTTGCTGGCATTTGTTTAAATAACTTTAACTATTTAGCCTTGTTTTACACAAATAACTTCTTAGAACAAATTAATTTTACTGTTTTATATAATGATCTCGCGTTTTAATTATTAAAAGTTGCTTTTAAAAAGTTGTGTTCTATTTTAATCACAGATTAGTTAGATCATTAAGTCTTTATATAAATTGAAGTATTTAAAATATTTCCACTCATAAAGTAATGAGTTGTGTGGTGACGATATGTTGTGTTTGAGCCTCACCATGAGCACAGTGACGTAGCTGAAGAATCCTGCAGCGATGACCAGCAGCACCACAGACCAGGGAAACCAGAAGCCCAAGTTCCCAAAGTTAAACCTTCATGTCCAGAGTCCCGTCAGGCCACATGTGAAGACAGAGACAGTAAGTGGTCCACAGAAAACACCAGGACGCAGCTGGAAAATGTTCTGATGGACGTAAAAACACAACTCAGGATGATTCTGAGGTGCAGAAGTTTTTTTTTTATTTCTCTACACTGCTTTGGAATCTGTGCTGCTGGAATAATCTGCTGGTCATTTTGGCTAAAAATCTTATTTTTCTCCCCATTTTTTATTGGGTCTGGGTTTGAAGGGTTAAATTGCACCAGCATAGATTTAATCTAGACAGATGGATGCAGAGAAAATATGCAGGAAAAGTAAAAGACCAGATTTTAAATCTTACGGTGTATGGCGTCCACTTCAAACTCTTTTAAAAAGCTGTTTTTCTATTTGAACAAGATTATTTTATAAAGCAGAAAATCTGCTTGTTTTTTCTTAAATTCTTGTTTTTTCTAATTCTAATATTTTTAAATTAACTCATAAATTGTGAAAAACTGAGCTCTTTTGTCAGGTGAATTCTTCCATCTCATCTTAAGACAGAAGTAGCAGGAAAATCCTGGAGCAGAAAATATGCACAAGCACAGCAGAGAGGGAGGGAACTCAGCAGACCTCCACCAGGTTAATGTGTACACAAGTCACGAGTTAGTGTCAAGTTATTACACAAGCAAACAGCGATGTGTTCACTTCTGACCAGAGTAAAGTACGAACGTCTCACCAGTCGAAGTCATTGTAGTCGTTCCCTGCTTGTCCCCAGAAGTATAGAAAGACCAGCGTCAGGCAGAAAGCCACCACCAGCAGAGCAAAGGAGAAGCCCTCCACCTGTCGACAGCAGGGACTATAAAACACATTTTCTCCACTTTACTGCCCTGTTTGTGTGGAGGGTGGAAGCTGATCATTGACCTCTGACAGATAAAGCTGTTTTATGGTTGAACTAAGTCTTCTCTAACAGTTTATCAGCTCTACCATCCTCTAACGTGAACTCAACGTCAGAAACTGGCAGTTACAGAAAAACTAATGATGAAAAAGCTGAGCACTAATAACTGGAAAATGTGATCAGTCCAATAAACTGAGATGCGTAATTACTCTTTCTTCCTATATTCTGCTGTTTTATTTATTTTCCTGTCATATTTTAAACCTGCATTATTAATTTATTCTTCACCGAGGATTCATTTGCTGTCTTATGCTCAGCATTTGGATGATAAATAACGCTGAGGATGAGAAATGTGTAATAACTGCTGTGTTGACAGATGCACTCCGAATTGTCTTGTACATGAAATGTGCTATACAAATAAATTTGCCTTGCCTTACAATATCTGATCGATAAATAAGGTGAGAAACAGCCAAGCCTGATTGTCAATACAGATTCCTGATAACATTTCTCAGTAATGGAAAAAAAGGAAAGTGCTTGGAGTGCTGCTTGGGTGTAAAAAAGTGGTGGTATTCCTCTGGTGTTCTTCAGTTATGGGATCCAGTAGAATTAATGAAAAGATTACTGAGGCACTCAAGAAGATAGAAGATAAAAAGCCTTTATTAACTCATGGCTAATGAGCCATGAGTTAATAAAGGCTTTTTATCTTCTATCTTCTTGAGCGCCTCAGTAATCTTTTCATTAACATTTCTCAGTAGTGGATTCAGAATTCAGCTCTGCTGCCTGTATTCTGGTGTGATTCCCAATATTTAATGGACAGTACTTGTTTAACTGCTCCGTGTTGCTTTTACATGGTCAGTTTTCACACACTGCTCGGAGCAGAAAAATACACTGTAGCAGAGGAAGTCTCTGTGAGACACGTCCTGTTTAGTGGTGAATGTTTCGCTACCAGCTTTAGCAACAAACACCACCCAGCTCTGCTAGTTACAGCAGTCTGTGTCTGCTTCACCACTGCTGGGTAAAGAGAAGGGAGCTAAGCCTAAACTAGCTGCAGCTTCACCCAGGAGGAAGCACCTCTCCTCCGCCTCCCAACATCGGTTTGGAGGTGGAAGCAGGAAAATTTGACAGCTTTTCGGAGTTTTCAACCAATAGTGGAGGAAACAGATCAGACCAGCGCTGTTACTAAAACCCTCAGAAATGTTGCTTCAGGAGCAAAAAGACCAGACAGAGAGAGACACGTTTATTGTGATTAATTACAACAACAACAACAAAAAAAAAAAAAGGAATTTTTGCATTTAATCGCAGTTTAAATTCCAGGAAGCGGATCATTTGCCAATGCACGGTTTCCTGGTACACTGAATACACTGAATACACGTCAGAGCTCAGTGAACAGCTTAGCGAATTTGGCGTTATATTTAGCGTGTTTTCTGACCCCTTTACCACTCACAATTTCAAATAAGAGCCTAGCAACTTATCTACCGACCTTTTCTAGTGTTATTGGAGACTTTTGGAGACTGACGTGAAAGCACATAACGTTTACTTTTCTCAATGAGATCTGATGCTGCCACAGGCCCCTCCCCCGTCACACAATAGGCTCTGTTCTTACACAGCAGTCCCAGCTGGAGACGTTTCCTCTGCTCCACGACCAGACTGGAAGCTGCTGCTGACTGATCCCGTCCTGGTTTACTGTCAGATATTGATGCCTATTAATTAAAAATTTGGAGGAAAACATTCAGAAAGTTAAAACGACATGGTTTGGTTTGGTAAATCCTGATCTCTCTTGTGTTTCCACAGCCAACTCTACCCTTACAGGGTGTCACCTGGATATTGATAGATGCGTCAGCTACGTAATAGCGTGACGTCATGTGACCTCTCTTGAATTATAACCAGAAAAAACAAAATACAACTAAATCAGTCTTTTTTTTGTAATCTTTCCGTCCATCTTTTTGCTCCTGAAGCGCAACATTTGGTGCAAACTCCGGCAGAAATAGCTGCTAACCTTTCCTGCTTCGGCCTCCAAACTGTGGTCAGGAGACACAGGAGAAATGATTCCTTTAAAGCGGCTGATAGACACGTTGCAGCAACATCACCTGACCTTTCTGAGGAAGACTACAGATGTAGTTGAAACATGTCAAGGTAACAAAAACTTTTTTTTATCTGTCTGACAAAAAGAAAATAGAGACTTGTTTATTTAAAACAGTTAAAAACGAAAATATAAATATAAATTCAAGTCATATTTTATATGTTTCTTAATGAATAAATATTTAAAAATATTTTGTATAATTTCTTGGCATGTCAATTTGTGTATTGAGCCTTTTTTATTTTTCTGTTTTTATTTTGGATTTTGGCACTTTTAGTCCTCCGTATTCCAGACTGTGTAGATTTATATGAACAAACAAATGACTGAATATTAGATCAGGTTTCATGTCTCCTCTCCTGTTAGTTTCTACAGACTTAGTTTTGATGTGGAGCATGTGGATCATCCTGTTGAACTGGAACAAGTTCACATGAAAACATTCCTTAAAAGAGCCCATATCTACCTCAATAGGTCATGTATGTATAAACGACTAACTGGACCAGATGTGTCCAGGTTGTTGGCAGCTGTCCGACCTTGTTGCAGCAGCAGTCTCCCGGCTGGGCGCCGCTCCTCTCATGGCGTCTCCACCGGCAGCCGTACAGACCGACCAGACACGACACGAAAGGTCGATGCTCGTAACGCCGCAGCAGTTTCACACGAAGACCATGCAGCTGCTGGGACAACGTGGACGGCATGGCTCATACACACTCCCACAAAAACCCCATCCTACTCACACACACACCTAAACAAAGAAACAGAGAATTCCTGCATTGATATTAGAGCAGCTTCATGATGAAAAAAAGCTCTGGGAATTCACCAGATTCTGACACAATTCTGAGTTTTACTTTATTGCAAAAGTTTGGAAAGTTAGAACAGAAAATTTCTCCATATTGGTATTTCTGGGACCCCCCCCCCCCCCCCCAAAAAAAAAAAAGTTTAGAAGAATTTAGAGAGAAAAGAGAAGAGCTTCACGCAAAAGTATGAGCATCTGTAATATCTGAGCATCCAAATAATTTTTCAAGGCTTCATATCTTATTTTTCTTTAACTTACTCATGCCCATCCTTACAAAATTTATTATGGAAATGATTCAGGAGTTATAAATAAATAAAAACACACAACAATCAGAACCTGTGGGCTCTGAAATACACAATTAGAAGACAATAAAGTGCTTTCAGAAAGATGCTTTCTCAGGTTGGAATGAAATTTTAAAAATGCCAACAATGGAGGAGATCCAGTTAATGTCTCAAACACCAAGAAAGACAACTTAAAGCTTTTGCTTGACTGGAAAAAGTCCTCATTAAGAGGATCAGACTGCAGTGGAGGTGTCCTACTGAACGTCAGAAGAAAGTCCTTAATGCATCCTCAACATACAACTCAGAGGTTTGTGAACAAACATTGAATAAATTTTAAGCTTTTCGGATTCAAGTCCTGAGGATTTTTGAAGGTAAAATGTTGTTTTTTGAAAAACTGAAAATCGATTTTCTTAGTGATTGTGATTTCACAAACTTCCCAAAATCCAATTATTTTGCAGCAGAAAGAAAATGTGTGTTTTCATGAAGGAAAAGGGTGGCAAAATATTTCCAGCTATTATGTAAAGGGGTTAACCGATTATGCTTTGGGCTTGTTTTGTAGCCTGTGGCATTGGAACATTTCCCTGATAAATTAAAATCAATAACTCAAAATACCAGCAAATTCTGTAAGTAAATATTTTTATTTGACCATATTATGAGCAATAATTCTGCCACACATTCAGTACCATGAATTACTAAAGAGTTGTAAGCAGAAGGTTTTACTGTACCATGACCCTCTTTCCTAATCAAAAACCTGGGAATAAACCTCTAAAGAATCTTTTAGCAGAATAAGTGAAAATCCCCTCAGAAATAAACAGAAAGACTGAGTTTATACAAAAGGCTTTAATAAACTCTAACACTTGCCAAATAATGATTTACATGCCTACACACAAAATATCATAATTACATAATAAATCCTCTTCTGAACTGCTGCCCACAGCTGGTAAATCCTCAGCTGGATGTTGGCTTATAATATAATAATAAAATATAACTTGTGGTAGCACCTGTTGTTGATCATGAAAAAAAGTTTTTATGTTAAAAAAAAGCAGCAATAAAAATGACTGGATATGCAAAAGAAGTTGTTTCACACCTAACAATTATTGTTGCCGGGAGGAAAACAAGCTCAAGTCAATAATCCATCATGACCATGTTACCCTATACTCACCGGTATGAACAGATCATCCGCTCCAGCCTTAGTGACGATGAAGCCAGCTCTCACAATATCCCCAAACTTTTATTATTTAGCCGTAATGTGGCTTCATGGAATCTGTTGGAACCTTCATCAGTCTGCTGTGTCCGATCTTAAACTCCGGGGATTAATTTTTACGTAAAAACCGCGTGATGACATAAAACTGACATATTTTCATAAGGCAGTCCGCACCGCTAACACCAACAACCGGAGCTACGGAGACCTGGCCCTCACTGAAACGCCTCCATACCTAAACGGGTTTTAATTTAATCTTTGGATTGGTGAGGCTGCTCCTCCTATCTCCACCCGATTAACGGAAAAGAAGTAGCCGCCGTGTGAAGCTCTTTCTCGGTTATCTGTCGGAGTGCAGGGCCTGCCGTCTCCTGTCAAGTTAGCTGGAGTTAGGCTAAAAAAAAAAGTACCGGAAGTTGTTTTTTTTCCCCACTTTCTTTGTTTACATATTTATTACGAAGCTGTGTTGCATTTACTCTTAATAAAATTATATATTTTTTCTGTATAAAGGAGCTCATTTAAAAAAAAAAAAACAGTTTAGTTTTTTTTATTTAATGACATAATTTTACTAAGAACTCTGCCATTCACTCACATACAACACATAAAAACTTATTGTATTTTAGTTTAACCTTACAAAATACATTTTGGCTGCACTGGAGTTTTTATTCTTTCACTGTGGAGCTACAATTCAGCTGCAAAATAGGAAATGGCCGCTAGCCAAGATAATTAGCATGTGATTAGTTTTGCCACCAAGCTCTCCAACATGGCGGCAATCAAGGAGTTTGAGGACAGGTCTGACCAAAGTTGCTTGGCTATCTCCACGAAGTAAACAAACTACCATGTACACAACTTTTAGACAAGAGAGTCTCCCAAAATGTCAAAGTCAAATTGAATTAAACTCAACAGAAGGGACATGGTGGCGCTTTCCTGAAGAAAACTAATAGAAACAGCCTGAAGCAGATATAGAGTATGTTATCTAAAACACAGCAACGTTTTTCTTCTTTTTTTTAGTAATAAAAAAGATCTCAGTTGAGTAGGCTATGTTCAAAAATGAGTAGGAAGAAGTCTAACTTAATCCTGAACCTTTCCATTCCTGACTTTGTGCCAATGAAGCCTCAGTGTACATTGCAAAAAGGAAACTTTGGAGAAAACTAAAATATTTATCAATAATATCGCATCATTTGACACTTTGTACAAACTTTTATTTTGAAAAACAAGGCGGAAGTGAAGCGTTATAGATTCTCTTAAGCTTTTTAAAATCCTAATGATGCACGGCTCTTTCCTGTATCACCCACTGCCACCTGTTGCTATAGTGATGCAATCACACCATCAGGCGAGGGCAGGAGGATTTCTATGCTTCCCTTCATCATTATCATCATCATCCCAAAAGAAAAGAGAGGGAAAAACAAACAAGCAATGACTAAAATTTCAAAATAATAATAATTACCATTTTTAAGTGTTTATTTAACCCTTTTATGTTCACACAGAAAAAAAATAAAAACTACAGAAAATGTTTCTCTGATTCTTTTAATTTCCTTGCAAAAATAATAATTGTTTCTCGGCACATTGTTGGGAAAGCAGTTAATAATATAGTAGTAATAGTTAAACTATCAAAACTTCAAATAGTAATAGGATAACTAGCACTTCTGGTATTACAATACAAACCAAGTGGTTGAGATGGCTCAGGCAACTTTTCCCACTAATTTTAAATCATATTTATTATAATCAGTGAACAATTTGCTCTACCAAACAGTACAAAAGGACATTAATGGGTTAAAAGGGTCAAACTGGACATGGACAGGATACACCTACAATTTTCTTTTGTTTAACTTGTCCTGTCCAGTGTCTGGCATGGTGGCAGTAGAATGATGGTCTGGCTGCTGTGTTGTGCCGAACAAATTTGTTTTGTCAGGAGGAACTTTATGGGTATAATGCTCCTCCTGATAATGTTGTTGTTGAAAAAATGAGAATAGTGAAGAGAAATAAAAAGGAAAGTAGGAAAAAGGAAGAGGAGATAAAGATATACCAGATAAAGGCAAAAACCCTTCAATCCAACCTAACACCAGACAACCAACTGCTACACCTGTACAGAAACACAAGAGAGAATTTCTTACAGCTATTACAGGTAAACTAAGCTGACAATCAGGAGTTTCTAAAAATAACCAAGAGCAAGAAAACCCTAAACAAAAGTATCTCTTAGTGTATAAACCAACTGGACAACTCCATGACTGTGTCAGTATGCAGAGGATGAGGAATGAGGAGTGATCAGAGATTAGTGTGATTGTGCAAATGTGACCATGTTTGTACAGAGGCTAGAGGCAGACAAGGGCAGCCCAGAGACCCGGGTGATCAGCAGCATTCCCAGAGCACGGACCCAGCCACCCCATGGACCCACCCAGAGGGCAGCAGAGGAAGACCCCAGCCAGAGCCCAATGCGGTCACAGGACTTTTTGTATCATTGGAATTAGAAAACGCTTCAATCAATCAATAAATAAATAATTTAAAATTGGCCTCTGTGAACACCACTTTTATCATTTTAATGCTGCATCAGCAGGGTGCCAGAATGACTCCCTCTGGTGATTCTAGGGGGTATTGGAATGTTGGCAGTTTTAGGGTTAAAAATAATTCCTGTATCCAGGCACTGATCCAGATCAGCCCCAAATCTTATCAGTTACTCTTTGTTCCATTTCTGATCTCTCCTGAAAATGTAATCAGAATCGGTCCATTACTTTTGAGTGATGTTGCTAACAGACATACAAACCAATGTACGTCACCGAATATATAACCTCCGCCTTAGTGGTGGTCAGGGGCAAAAAACTGGCCCAGAATTTAGTATCTGACTGGCCCATTAAGGGGCTGGGGTGGCAGATGGTGGATGACGGAGGTGGAGGAGGATGATGGAGGATGGAGACGGATGATGGAGGCAGATGCTGGCGGTGGAAGAAATACATTCACATACAGTATACATTGAAGACAGAAAATTATGAATGTAAACATTATTGAAGAGATAATAACACATCATTTCACCTGAGGCCTTGATTAGAATTAATATATATTCTTAGAAAATAAAAACAGCGGCCGACACATCCGTCAGGTGGCCAACAATGAGCTACTTAAAGAGAACAAGGAAACAGAGCTGGAGGTTGAGGTGTAGCAGTACCAGTAGTAGTACCAGAACTCATAGACAGTAATAGACTTATTACAACTAGACAGCAGCTACAGGAAATTGAGAAGCAGCTCATAATTTTCATCTGGCGAAAAATACAGCTAGTCAAAAAAACAACGTTACCATCATGTCACTGTTGCTGAGCGCTGGCTGTGCAGTATTCTCCTCCTCATTGCTCTGATTATCTTCACTCTAGATAAGAGAGAAGCTCCTTGTTAGTAAAGCACTTAAACAACACTATCAGTGACAAATTAAAACAGTAGAATGTAACAGTTGTACACAATTATGGTGTTAAGTATCATATACATTTTAATTCTTGTTTTATTTATATCTTTAGATGATTTTTTCTTATATGTGTATGTATATGCCTTTACCTGGTCAAGTGTGTATAGGCTGCTCTCCTCCCTGACACTTTCCCTCTGTTGGGATGGCGACTCAGCCCGGCAGGAGATATGAGTAGAAACATTTGGTTGAAGTTTGGGGAAATTCACATGTAAAAAGCTGTATTAGAATATGCAATATAGCTACAGAAAACTGGTTTAACAGATAAGTAAACACAGGTAAAAATGTAATGTACTATGTGAGGTTGATTCTCAATTACACAGTGGTCTCCAAACCAGGCTTACAAAAAGTTAGCCCTACTAACAAAAAGTAAATGCATTTGCATGCAATGTTAAAATCTACGTAAATGTATTAAACATTCTCCTACATCATCGTTTGCTCTCTGTTTCAAACAGGCATATTAAATAGAAAAATTTTCAACAATAGAAAAAAGCTTTAACGTATTGTCACTCAGAAAAGCACAATTACATGTTCTTAATACTGAATGAATATACCTTAAGTTTTATAAAACTAGAACTAATAGGACTATCGTGAAAAAATTTTGCTGCATATGGTAATCACTCATGTATACTCATATAATAATCACATGTATATTCAGTTTTCTTTATTATTGTTAATCCATTCACTATTACGTTTTTATATTGTGTTCTCATTTTACAGAATACTGAAGTTACAGTTTTCATTGTTTATGCGTGTGTGAGGTCAGACTGATCACTTTCTTCCCAGAGCTCTGATATGGCAGAGTTGAGACTGGTTTTCGCACCTGCTAGATAGCAACAGTTGTTTGGGATATCAGCTTGTTGTGGTATGTGGGCTTTGTCTGAAAACTGGAAGAAAGTGGTGCCACTAAGTCTTATATTCCTCATTTATTATTTTGCTGTTTGACCTTAAGCTGGGGACCAGCTGAATAAAACTGTTTTCTCTGATGAATCCCCAGAGTCTCTCCTGACTGCACGCGAGTCGGGACAACCACTCTCATTACTTGCAAGTAATTCTTTATTCAATACTTCTCCTGTAAATAAACCTTATATACTTTTACTCATTCCGGACTCTTGGTAATTTTTCTACAACACTAAAAACTAATATAAACTAGAGAATAATGGACAAAGAAACATTACACACATTACACTACACATTTCCTCTACACATAGACTCTTAATTTATATATTTTCCAACAAAATCCACACAAAAGAATAAAACTGGCATTCAGTATAGTGTTGATGAGTTAGCAAAGTTATTAGGATAGCAGAGTAGCATTTACCTCACTAGATTTAAAGAGTAAAAAAAGAAAAAAAGGCTAATGAGCACCGACTGGACCTGGTCCACATAATGAGGTTTTTACAGCCAAACTATCCTAAAAACCTTGTGTTAAATCTTAGCAAGCTAGACAAATGTCATCACATTACAGCCACCTACCTGACTAGCATCTTCCTCCAGGTCATGCTGTCCACCAGACGTGAGAGCTGCAGGTGCTGCTGAGGATGATGTAGTTGAAAAAAAGTATATTTGTCCGTTTCTGACACTTGGCCGCATCTGCTTGTAATACGTGCCTTTTTTCTTTCTCTCTCTGTCTCAACTTTTGCGATCCTTCCTTATACTTCTTTTCCATTGTTGCAAGGATGATTGATTGACAAAGATGAAGATGAATAAGAGGAGGGGTGTCACGGCTGGGTTCAGCCATCGGAGTGAGGTGAAGCAGGACCCAAATAGCAGACGTGATACTGTTGAAAATAGAACAAGTTTATTGAATACAGGGGTTCTGGGTTGTCCGAGCTGGAGAGGGTCCAGGGTTCTAGATCTCTGGGAGGAGAGGAGAATGGTGAGTGGCAGACCGGACTCTGCCCCAGGCTCAAAGAAACCTGCACAGCCCCACCTAAAGCTCAGGTAGAGAAGGACAAGCAGCAGAACCGTGACAAGGAGGGTCTATACCCCAGGTCTGCCTTCGGCTGTGATTGGCCAAGAGCCCCATGACCGAGGTGAAAGGGGTCTGATAGACCTCTTTAGGCCTATGATGATTAGCCAGACACTTGAGGAACTGTTATTATTGGCCAACACATTAAAAGCCAGCCCAACTGCATTAAAAGATTTTTTTTTAACGGCCGCACCGGCCTACAGATGCATCGGTCCACCGGGAAAAGTCCCAGTACTCCCAATAGCCAGTCCGCCCTTGGCGGTGGTAATAATATAGATAGTCATAAAAACCAAGAAGGTAGGCAGTTTACTTTGGTTTCCATGTTAATAAATTTAGGGTTACGGTTATTATTCGGATTTACGGTTTTTGTGCCTTTTGATCCACTTCAATCAATCTCTCAGGTCAGCTAGCCTGGTCCATCCATACATTTTCTATACACACGTAATCCATTTCAGGGTCGGAGGGGAGATGAAGCCTAGTGGAGTTGTTATTAGGAAAGGAGCAGAGTAAACCCCTGGACAGGTTACCACTATGACCCCGACTGTCTTACTCTGAAGGACTTTTTTTTCTTATCTTTCACACATATTGATCCCAAGGTTACTGGAGTCATGTCCTGACCAGGAACCAAAGGCCTGACTGAAGGAAGAAGTTGAAAAGATGCAGGCATTGAAGGCATCAGTAATGACCCATTGCTGATTGTTCTGTTGGATAAGTCGTCAAAATGCATGAGCAAGAATTTTCTTGTCCTGAACTGAGCCTCTGGCCAGTCTGTGCCAGACTTTAAGTTTTTTCAAAACAAGTTCAAATATTAAGACACTTAAAATATTCAAATCTGTTTCCTGTTTGAACCTTCAAAATAGAATCTGCTTTCTAACAAGCTGTACACAAAATTGAAAGTAAATGAAAAGCTAACTTGTACATTTAGAGACTATCCTGCTTTTTTAAAGCAACAGCCAGAAAAAAAATTAGGAAACAGATTCAATACAATCTTGTCCAATGGAGGGAAACAAACATGCATACCGATTAACTTATTAAAATATGGTGTGTTGGTATAATATTCAGCTCACACAAAAGACAAATTAAGGGATATTTAAAATTGAATATTTAGTTTTTACCGGATTTATTTTTTATGTGTTTTAATTCCACTTTATTGTCACGTTTTTGCCATTATAAAACATAATTGAAAGAAACCTGATCAAAATTCAAGTGTTGGATTTTCCAGACAACAAGAACTCGGTTGCTTAGTAAAAGGTTAGGAGTTGGCTAAATAAAATAGTTGTTGCTAGTTATTTAGCTAGCTAACTAAAAACTAGCTGTTGGTGACCGTTACGTTGTTAAGAGTTATGTCTAAAGTGTGTAGACGAGTTGGGACATAGCTTGCGCCTTTACTTCGAAGGCTGAGCAGAACTACTTCCGGTCTCGCAGTGAGCGGTTTGACGGTGTCGCGCGTTGAACAACTGGACTTTGACTCTGACGCAGGGAGCTACAGAACTTAAAGTTGCCTTCATGTCAAGAACGGTTTGTTCCTTACGGTTAAAGTGTCGCTGTGGGTCCAGAAAGCTGAACCGGGGACATGACTGAGCTGTGGGTTTCCTTGGCGGTTCTGGCCGCCGCGGTGATTCTCTGCGAGGCGATTCGACGAACAGCAGCTCGTCTTTTCCCGGGAGTTTATTGGATTTACCTGCTGGAAGCGGTGTCCACCTTTCAGCTCTGCTGCTGCACGCATGAACTCAAATTGCTGGGAGAAACGACCCGGCTGGATCCGTCGGTCAGCTTAACCCTTACTTTCACCATTACGGTTGTTCACTTATTAACTTTCCGGGAAGCGACGTGTAACCCCGGCTCTGTTCTGGAGAGTGTTTGCCGCGGGACCACCAGCATCAAGGCGGCCATCGTTCTCATTGCTTGTCACTTCGGAGCAGCGGTCGCAGCGCAGTTTTTCGCTGCCGCAGTGTGGTCGCTTGGTCTGTCCGATGTCCACATCCGACACCAGAGGTTTGGGTTCAGATGCTTCGACCCGTTAGGTGGGACTCTGATGGAGGCTGCAGCCGTGGAGTTGGCCTGCGCGTTCACAGTCCAGGCTGCGGTCATGCACGTCCACAAACTGGAGGAAAAACTCAGAGCTCCCTTTATAGCTGCAGTCGTCACATTACTGGTCTACACAGGTATGTTCAGTGGGGGGTACAGGTGACCCGGATCACCTTTACGCGCATCAAAAGTTATGCCAGAAAATCTGATGATGCTTCAGGTCGCATTTACGGAAATGGGCAATAATGAGGAATTAAAAGTACTTGTGTTTATTTATGTCAAAAACCAAATATATTAAAAGTGTTGTAGCAAATTGATTACTTTTACCTAATATTTACCACCTTATTTCATGGTGTCAGTTTGGATTAGATTTAGAAAAAAACATTTTGCACGTTTGTTTTGCTTCTGTCTTTTTGTGCAGGTGGAAGTATTTCAGGAGCTGTTTTTAACCCAGCCTTGGCGTTCTCCATCCAGTTCCCCTGCAGTGGCCACACTTACCTGGAGTACAGCTTTGTTTACTGGCTGGGACCTGTCTTAGGTAAGAGCCAGCTTTGAGACAGTCGGGCTGCTTTCTTCCCCCTGATTATGCAAAATAACTAAAAAATAAAAAGTGTGTGTTTTAAAAATATTTCAGAATTTAAGCCATAGCAAGTGATAGCAAGATTTCAAATTGGGAGAAAAATTATCTCTCATGCATGCTCCTGTCAGAAATCTCCAGGAGTTACAATAGTCCAGCCTGGAAGTAACAAAAGCCTGCACCAGTTTTTCAACATCAGCTTTTCATGAGTTTAAAGATGCAGTTCAGGAGACTTGTTTTATTCTAGTCTTGTTCTAAAATAACTCAGAGGCTCCTGCCAACAAGGTGATGCCATCAAGCTTAACTATGAGTCTGGATTAATTGTTAGTGAGGTTAAATACATTTTGATAATAGATTTTATCAAAATGTTTAAAAAAGTGTGTAAAGAGGTGCACATATAAACTATCTGCACAAGGTATATCTGAGTTTATTTTAAAATGATGGCATATTGTACATAAATAGTTGATGTCACCGTGAAAACCTGCAAAAATTAAGATAAAATTTAAAAATGACACATTTTGATATTTTTACATTTCCTCTTGACATCACATCCTTTACTATTTAAAAATTCAAAAGGCAGAAGAACCAGAAGCCGTTAATGATGTTGGAAAAAGTGAAAATGTTAACAAAAAACTTTAAACTGAAGCAAAAGCTCCTTCAGGTTTTTTTCTGCAGATTGTCCTTTTGCGAGGAGTTCCGCTTGAGCTTCTTGAAGTGGTCCATTCTGAGGTTGATTCAGGATGGTTATCCTGTTGTAGAAGCCATCGTCTTCATCTTCATCATTTAGCTTGTTGATAATTGAAGAAAGCCCTCGGAATAAGATCCACAGACTGCATCAGTCCCACAGCATGCCACCTCCACTCTCTTGCTTAATACTTGGAGACATGTTATCTCTTCATGAAATTCTGCATCAGTTTTGCAAAAAAAAGTTGAAAAACTTTCTTCCACAAAGGTCATATTAAGGCCTCGGGATCCCCCCGGCCGAGCTGGCGAATGTGGCCAGAAGAGGGAAGTCTGGGCTTCTCTGCTTAGACAGCTGCCCCCGCGACCCGAGCCCGGATAAGTGGTAGAAGATGGATGGATGGATGGATGGTCATATTATGTGCATATGCTGCTACACAATGCATCTTAATAATAAATATAAATCTTTCTGAAGGTGTTTTGCTCCGAGCTGAGGATTTTGGTGTGTTTTTCTGGCCTGGTGAAAGTGTTCTTGGTCCTACGGACCTCAACCTGACCTGACATGTCTTGCAGCTTATTTCTGCTTTAGTATTAATAAGTTTATCTTTTTTCTCTTTTGTTGGAGGCAGCTGAGTGTTAGAAAAAATTCCAAGTCTTGAGTTAGTTTAATTCTGGAATGACAGATTTTTTTCTTTTTATCTATGTTGCAAACAAAGTAATTGACACCAAAAGACTTAGAGCAAGCAGTGTGATGAAGTGATGTCAGGATGGCTGTCTTTCATACTTATAAGCTCATTTTGCCAGGCCATCGGCTACGTGACCTCTCATGTCGTCCATATCTTTCTGCAGGCATGGCGAGCTGCATCCTGCTGTTCGAGAAGATCATCCCTTTCCTTTCTGGGAAGAGCACCGTCGTTCTGGATGGCCCCGCTGTCCAGAAACAAAAGACACAGTAGCAGCAGGAGGGAGGTCGTGTTGGTCTTTAAGGTTTACTGTATAAATCAGTTTTATGTAGGACTGTGGGAAAATCAAAATACATAAACATGCTGCAGAACTTCTGTACTCCAGATGGTGGATCTTTAGGCTGCAGGGCGGTCCAGCATGAACTGACAGGACAAGCTTTATACCATCTGCTCACCTCCGTGGCTTCAGCTCACTCTGGGTGAGCCAATAATTGAACAATGGGTTGTATACAGAGATTTTTCTTTGATCTGAAAGGTCTGCTGTAGGCTGGATCTCAGTCCAGGACGACTCTCTTTAAGATGGATTGAAGAGATATAAATATAGACACAATTTAATAAAGCTAAAGTTCAACTAAACTTTAATTATCTCACTTTTTGTGTGAAGAAATATTAATTTAACAACTGTAATGATTAAAACAGGAAAAAATGTATAACTATTAAAACATTGTACTTATAGGATGAAATCTGTGCGAGTGTTACCATAGCAACGGTTTACAAAACGTGATGGAAAGCGCTGCCAGTAGACGAGCGTCCCGCGGTGTGCCATAAGCAGTGGACAAACTATACGATATGTTTATGGACTCTATCATTTTGTCTAGTCCACAAGTATCAATAAAACGTGTTTTTATTTTAATTTATCTACAGTTTGTAGGACATAGTTTACTGTTTCATCAGAGCTCCTGGTGGAAATTAACTAGCTAACGAGACCAAGGTTTTAAGGCTGCCAGCCTCCCAGGATGATATTCTGTTGCTGGATTTTGTCCAGTTTATTTAACCTTGTTAACATCCAGTGGTTCCAACGAACTGACGCACACAACATATGAATGTGGGGTTTAATGTTTGCCAAGCTTGCCTTTAACAGCCTAGATTTACAATAAAACTGCTCATACAGTCGTTTTTCTCCGTCATTATGCTAGGCTAGTGACCAGAACACTGAAGATACGATTTCTCCATAAAAGTAGTCTGAATGTTTATGGTAGTAACAAACAGCAATTTTCTTAATGGATCTGATTAAATGGCTTTAAAAAGAACTGATTACAAGTTGAAGCCTACCGTCTCCATAGCAACTCTGTCCTTCATGTTTACATTATGGTAACTTACTTTTTAACAATTATAGAATGAATGACCCCTGATTGGTGTGTTTGACCAAGCAAATGTCAGTGAAACTTTAAAACGTTGTGTGTAAAGTCGTATAAATGTTAAAGTTTTTTGTTTTTTGTCTGCCAGATATTTTGTGATATGAAGACAATCAGAAAGACAGCATGGTGTGTCTTGTGTAGCCGAACATTTCTTCCACAGAATCGGATGTCCGGATGCTGTCAGGAAAACAGTTCAACCAACATTCCTTTAAAAAGAAAAATCCAAAAACACAACAGCTTCATCCAAAGAAATACGTGATATTTTTTTAAACTTTAAAGCTATTTTTACTTTTTAAAGACCATTTAATCTGCTTTGCAGTTACGGATGAGGTGTTTTCGATACAGAAAATGATAAATGTTCGGTCTGTTTTTAATTCTGTTAACCTGGGCACGTGCGCTACTATGTGCTTGTCTTTTCAGCACACTTCTATTTCTTCCTATTTTGTTTATCAATGCTGTTTAGATTTGTTTTAGATTAACGAACCCGTTTCCATATGTGGAGGTTTAAATTGTCATAAATAATTTACCTGTGACAGTTCTGCTAATAATTTAGTGTTGTGAATATTTGCAAGTTGAAGGTAGACTGGTGAAAAATGAGCTTTTCATATCCCGCTAGCAAGAACATAACTGACTTTAGATCAAACCTGATGAGTCATGATGACAATGATTCATGTTTCTGAGTGATGACTAAGCACAAATGTGATCAAACTCTTCTCTACTTCTGTCAGCAGACTGTTAATTATTTTATTACAACAGATTTCTATATTATAATTTTTAAAACATTTGTAATATCTTAATACTGTGATTAAAATATTATTTTTTAAAAAAGCACATTTGTATTTGTCATTTTAGAGTTCAAGTTCAATTTTTCATGAGGTGAAAAAAGATGTGGATATAAAAAATGGTTTCATGCACCAACCATTTTTAAAAAAATAATTAAAATGTTAAAATGAAATCAGGTGTGAAAATCCATCAGCATTTCCTCAGTTTTTCATGTTTATTTTCACAGTAATGAAACAAAAAACAAAGGTTCATGATGTGAATAAACTCAGTGTGAATATAGAAAAAGTTTATAGGAAAATATAGATAAAAAATAGACTTTTAGAGTAGAAAAAAATAGATTAATAAATTCTTATTATTGATATTAATTAAAGAGTCACAGAAGGCAGGAAATAAACTACAATAAAGACTACAAGGTGAGTTGTGCCAAGGTCACCCAGCGAAAAACTATTAGATTTGAGTTGAAAGTTCACAAAGGAAAAAAAAATGCAGCACACAAGGTCTGCAGATCAGCATCTCTGAACACACAACACGTCCAACCTTGAAGCAGATGGGCTACAGCAGCAGAAGACACACCAGGTGCCTCCTGTCAGCTAAGAACAGGAAACTGAGGCTACAATTCACACACACTCACCAACACTGGACAATAGAAGATAGAGAAATGTTGCTGGTCTGATGAGTCTCCATTTCAGCTCCACATTCAGGTGCTAGGCTCAGAATTTGGTGGAAACATCTTGAAAATTGGGATCCATCCTGCCTTGGATCAACGCTTCAGGCTGCTGCTGGTGTAATGGTGTGGGGGAGATTTTCTTGGCCCACTTTGGGCCCCTTAATACCAACGTGGCCTGATTTAACCACCACAGCCTGAGTGTTGTTGCTGACCATGTCCATCTCTTTATGACCACAGTGTAGCATCTTCTGATGCTACTTCCAGCAGGATAATGCACCATGTCACAAAACCCAGGTCATCTTCACCTGCTTTCTAGAGCATAACAGTGAGTTCACTGGACTTCTTTGGCTACACAAAAAAACAAAAGGTACAAATTTTAGATGTCATTCACATATTTAAGTATGCAAATGCTCATCTTAAACCCATATGAACTCACGTAATAATCCAAATGACATTTAATCTCCATGCTGATGCTTGGATTATCCCAAAAATAAAAAGCCTGTTAAATCCTGTCTGCCTCTAGAGCCACATGTTACCTGTTACATAACCTGACCTTTGTGCCATCTCTTTCCACTTCTTACACACCAACTTGTTCAAATACTAAACAGGAGCTCCTCTGTTCACCCTTTGTTTCAGATAACATTCAACATATAAACTACATGCAACTATCCACACAGCTAATTAAACAGGAAAGCAAGGAGTGTGTTGATCTCATAATGAGCTTGGAAACGTGCAGCATGAATCCCTCACCAGGGCGTTGATGCACACTGACGACCTCCATCGGCAGCAGAGCTGTGCTTTGTTTTTATCTGTTAGAGCATCAGCTTCTTGATACAATTACAGCTAAATAATCTGCAAAGTGTGTCCATTTTTGATAAGCAATAAATGTCAGACACCATCCAGTGGAACATGAGCAAAGTTCACAGTCACTATTTATGGCTTTTGTCCCACAATGACCTCCTCATATAACTCCTCCCAACCTTAAAACTCAGCCAACACCTCACAAGTAAACTTCTTGTAGTGTCTCTAATGAATTGTCAGTTATCTTTACTGTGTTTATTAATAACACACAGCTTAGGCTCTGGCAGAAAATAGAAAAACATAAATGGCAATGGGAATATTCAGAACTACTACTAGTCTAAAAAATCACACTGTTTTATGTCTGAGTTGTGTGACATAATGTAGGAATTCAGATAATCTGTTTTTAGATCTTTCTATTTTACCCACGTATGCTATTTACACTCATCAACTTAGCATGCAGCTAACTGTACATTGCTAACAATTAGCTACAGTGCCTAAAAGCTTTTGAACCACAAACAAAATATTACAGTATTTTTAAACATAACTTTGTTAAAGGTGTTAACTTCTTCTTTAAAGGTTTATAATAGTTCAATAAAGAATATACAGAGAAACTGCTCATAAAACCAAATTCTGATGTTGTTAGCATGACTTTGTTGGCATGGCTTTGTTAGCAGGGTGTGCTAGCATGGCTGTGTTACGAATGACTGAATTAATGTAACATCAGTAAAAACTATGTTCTATTAGTATTTAATCACGTTACTATTGTAACTGTTATGTTTTTATTTACATAATTTTTTTTACTACTGTGTCTGGATGGACAAACAACTGTTAAGTGAGAAACCTCTGAGTCATTCCTGCACTTAGGCCACTGTATCCACTCATGGATGACATGAGTGTGTCTGGAAACATTTTGGCTATTGATGGCCACCGTCCATTCACAACTGTATTTAAAGTAATTTCTATGCCCATCTTTATCACTAGCTAGCTAATTTTTTAACACACTGTACATTTAAAGCTTTTCTCGAGGGAAGAAATATACTCATTGACCTGAGTGAAGTTGCCTCATCAATTTCTCAAATCTAACAAAGTTGGTGTCAATGGCTTGTGCTGTTAAAAATAAAAATGCATATGCCATAATTATTACAAATGTTTTCACTTCCAAGAAAAGGAACAGAGACCAACTTGTGGCTTAAAACCAGGTTTATTATGACAAATGTACAAGATCCGATCCATAAGAAATAACAGAAAAATTAACAAAAATGTAAGAAGCAGACAAAAAGAAAAGAAAAAAAAGAATAGCAACAACCAGTCTACTTGGATCTTTACACAGCGGACAGGGTGTCTTTCCTTCCAGATTCATTATGAGGTAAAAAGGAAACTATGTTAACACTTGAGTCATTGGCACAGACTTCTTGTCTTACCCCGTCACTTCTCTCCACTACGCAGGTCTTAACCACGAAAATACAGAATATGTCCTCCTCATCGCTGAGGAAATATAAACAGGGTCAGACAGGCATTTTCTCTCCTTTACTCTGACTCCATTCACAACACTCATCTCTATGACACTTGTATATTTCAGTTTGCTATATTCCGTCCATCTAAAGGCTATACACTGTATACGTTGTGTGCACTGAAAGCAGTACATATAAGTTTTTGTCTTGGAAGTCGTGTTTTGGCCACAGCCAGTATCAAAACTGTATGATAAATAGAGTGGTTTATCCTCTGAAGACCATGCTGGGAGTAATTTACAAACTATTTTACAAGCAGGCTTCATTTCTTCTCTTACATCAGGTTTCTCACCAAGCTCCTGTAACACACCTCAACACGCTTACTGATGCAGTTTCACTGCAGATGATGAGATATATCCTGTCATGTTTACTTCATATGTGTCTCAGCACTAATGCAACAGGCCAGGAGATAAACATGCCGTGGATTTCTGAGTTCGTTATAAAAACTGTGCCGATATCGCTTCCTACAAAAAGAAAACAGTTAAAAACTCATGCAATCCCAAAGAATTGCCCAATATATTTTTTTCCAATGATTACAAAAATGCTTCTAAATATTTTACAGCAAAAACTACAGATATACACAAACTGGTTCCAGCAGAGGTCAGTAAAGTTTTTATCCCCCTGTCTACTCGCTCATAAAATACATCCCAGCATTTCACTTCTACAACTTTTTTTGTTTTGTTTTGTTACACTTTGTTTTTTAAGATGTTGATCTGGGTTGAGGTCGAGCAGTTTACTGCAGCTTCCCATGAGCTCAAGGTTATGAAACAAAGGATGTCCAAGAAAGATAAAATATATATATATATAAAAGGAAGATATAGGGAAGAAGAAAGACAGGCCTTGTTTGGAGCCGAGTGTTATTTTTGTAAATAAAAGCCAGGAAGGGGAGGGGCAAAGACACTTTACATGTTTGTTCAAACAAACAACAAATAAAAGGTTTAGATATACAAAAGGTACATAATTATTAAAAACAAAAATCACAAATGTAATAAGAGGCTGCTAAACTAGATCTGAAGATTAGGAGGGATGAGAATTTAACTTTGGACTTTCCCCAAATAAACTTTAAAACTGAGACCAGTGGTGATGGCAGCGCACATAAAATCAAATAATTGTACATGTATACAATATACAAAAGCTACTCTATCAAATACAAAAGTTCAATGGGGGGGTGATGACAAACATAGGTTGGTCACATATATACATTCATACCTTCAAACGATGCAACAGGCTGTGTATTTACGGGTGGTGGTTTACAGTGGAAACACTGGGAATAACTTTCCATAACACCGGTGTGTGAAGGATTAGCTTATTATAGAGATTTATCAACCAAAACTTTGACAAATAAAAAAAAACAAACAAAAAAAAAACCTCTTACATCAAGCCTATTAGCGTCGTACAGACTGAAAACAGCTCAGACATGATTGTGAACTTTTCAAGAGTAAAGACATGGCTTTGTTTTGGCTGAAAAACAACATTTAATCCCAATATTATATCATTTTAGTGCTTAAAAAGCCAAATTACAGTCAGTTTTCTTTATTAAATAAGTGAGGACTGAAGGTCCAAAATTAGAAATCAGAGCAAAGTTTCAGGCTGAAAACTCAAATTGAGAAATAACTTTATGTTCTCCATCCTCTCCTTTTACAGTGCAGGAAAACCTGGAAGAACTGCAACAACATCTGTGCGCCAACATGCACATGAGGTCGGATCAGCTGCTACTAAACAGAACTGGAGGATGGATAATAGCGCATTAAAAGGAGGAAATGTGCTGCTCTATTAAGGCTTAAAATATTGTATAATGAACCTCTCATGGTAACATTTAAAAGCTTATCTAGAAAAACTCCATGAAGCAGCTTCTGCAAGTGGACAAGCTCTTAAAGTGGAGCGAAAAGAGCAACCCGGTTCTGCTTCGTTGGACCGGTTGAGAAGTTTAATCTTGTTAAAATCATTTCAGTCTTTGTGCTAAATGAACCAGCTGCAGCTTCATAATGAGACCAGACACGACAGCAGCATCTATCCTCACGCAGCTCGAGAATTTCTTTTTCTAAAACATTCAATTTATTATTAACCCTTGTAGTTCATTACAGACTTTTTTTTGTCCATTTAGATCATTTTTCCCCTCATCTATTGGCTACCATTTTGGATGTTACCCCATATGAGATACTTTTTTTTGTGTAGGAATAAGTTTTTCTTAAGGAACTTTGGAATTCTAGTTTTAATTTTTTTTAAGGTGAAGACACCAGGGACAAATTTATGCTGCTTTCAGGAAGTGGACAAAAAGGTCCTCTCCAATATACTGCAGTAAAAACATTACAGATGAATATTTTCCCACCTTTATTGCTCAAATTTCTCTGTCACCTTCAGTCCTCATGAAAACAACCAAATATGTAATTATTCAAATTCTTTTAACCCTTTAAATGCCATTTTGATTACATGATGTCACTGTTTTTATGAGGACTTATTTTCCATATAAAACCTGTTTGAGAGCTGGGGATTTATTTTTTGCAGATCAGTCTTAAATATACATAAGACTTAATCTGTAATGTTTTTATATTTGTTTTTAGGAGAGGACTTTTCTGTCCTCCAAGGACCTGAAAGGGTGGTAAATTTTAAATCTGATACTGCAAAAAGACTAAAAATGCTTAAAAATCAATGTTGATACAAACTCTCGGTAGATTTATGTATAGGATGATGATGTTTGAAGACTAAAAACCAATTTACCTCAAAATATGAAGATTTAGTGTCAGGTTTCCAGAAATGTACAAACAGCGGTGGAGCTGGAACAAAACAGACGAAAAAACGTACTGAAATGACGAGACGTTCAGAGGAAGGTTTGGCAGTGGAGTCAGACGATGTGAGCGGTCTGAAGGCAAACTGATATGGTGGTGCCCTTACTGGTTCAACAGTCCCACAGGGACAGCATTGGACTGGTGACTAGGATCCAGTTCGTACTGTTGAGAATCAAGCTCCAGATGATGTGTAACAAAGAATGACAAGGAAGTGTTGGCAGGGGAGGGAATAATAAAGTTAAGCAATATAAAAATACAATACCACAAAAAAGAAACAGTACACCATTGTTTTTGTTTTTTTTTTGTTTGTTTTTTACAATTGTTCATTATTGCAGACGTAGTCCACCAGGTCTGTGACTCCCAACAGGTCGTCTTCCTCATCGTCCTGTGCCGCCATGTCCTGGCCAACCAGACCGTTTGGTGCGATGGCAGCGGCTGGTGTGGAGCTGATGTTTTTTGAGGGCTCCAGATGAGGGATGAGGCCTGGAGTGGTGGGGGCAGGCTTGATAATGAGGCCCTCAAAGCTCTTCACCGTGCTCTGTCCATTAGTGGACTGCAGCTCCGGCAGACTGCAGTCCAACGGGTTTGTTCCCTTTGACTCCTCCTCCCCTGATTTTTTCTCCTTGGGTTTTTCGTCCGGCTCCTCGTCATCATCGTCCGAGTCGATGCGGTTCACCCGTTTACGGATAGGACGATCCTCCTCTGAGGAGTCGTCTGAGGAGTCGGAGTCGTCCTCTTCTGAAGCTCGCCTGCGTTTCAGTGCTAGACGTCGGCGCCGCTGCCGGGAATCTTCTTCAGATGAGTCAGCTCGTCTCTTCAGCCTACGATCTCTCGCCTCCTCTTCAGAGTCTCTGGAGAAACTCGCTGGAGATAGAAAGCAGATTCTTTAGTTGTCTGTAGCTCTACTGTGTCAATACAGCTGCAACAATGACAGAAAGATTACCTCCACCCTCCTGTTCTCACTCTACAAGTGATGTGGTCTCATGTTTTAATGTTTATTTTTAAGCAGCTGACTCTGGGATATCTGAATCAAACTGGTCCTACTGAATCTAACACACCTAAACACAAGGGCAAAAAACATAAATGTCTCTTGAGAAACCTATTTTATCCCCAAAACAACAATATTTATTGTCACTGCAGTTCTTTCGCTTTAACAGGAAGGCATCGCTGTCCATGGTGCTGAAAAGCTTCACTTTCAAGCTTTTTTCTTTACTACATTCACATGTGCTCATGGACACATCAAGAACAAGAACATGTGAGGACACATTCATACGCTGCATCACCCACTGATGATCTGGAGATTTTACTACAGGCTAAGATGGACAATCCTCTGAAAAGACTCAGGACTACAGGGCGATAGTCTTGTCTTTCTTAAAAACAAAACTACAAAATGACATCATCCCTTCTGGGACTTTACCTCAATCTAAAGTCAACTCTCAATTACCTCAAATACCTCAATTCTTGCTTGTGTTGTTCTTACTCTCAGTAAGTCGCTTTGGATAAAAGCGTCTGCCAAATGACTGTGGAATTGTAGAACAGGAAAGAATAAAGTTCACTAAATAAGCTTTGATACATGCCTGTAAGACAAGATGCCAGTTCCTGTCGCTGTAAACAATAAAACTATAAAGTAACTTCGCAACAAAATATCTAAAACTACGAGCCACAATTTCTCAACTAGCGGGGAGATGTGTCTTAATACTGAGAATAAATCCTAGGACATGCTTCACTTAAAAAGATAGATTCATAAAAGGGTCACATCCCGGAAAAAAAAGGTTCCTTTGTTGAGTATTTTGTCAGAATACTTTTAAAAACATAAATTTAACAATTAGGAGTGCAATAATACAAACAGAAAACGTCATCATTAATTTTTCTGCATATAAATGTGCCTCCTGTATAAAGCAATAACTATACTATAAATACATCTGGGCTTTTCCACTGTATCTTTAGCGATGTGCGGAGTTTGCGGGCATCTGCTGTCTTGTGTTTCTAATAGAGAGCAGAATGTATCCCACCAGGCAGCATATCTTTGAGGTGCTTAAATAAATCAGCTGTTCTGGCATCTTTGCTCTTTACTGAGTCTGCAGTGTCCATGGAAAGTCGGTTGCAGCTCTGTGTAGGTCCGCGGAGGCTTGACGCCATCATCTCACGCAGACCCAACGTGCACCCCTGGTTATGTGGAAGTACTCTCTTCTGATTGGTCAGTTTGTGATTACATGCTTCCAGATTTCTGGATATTCTTGCTGATTTTTTTTTTGCGCTGTGATAAAAAAAAAAAAAGAAGAAAAAAAAAAAGAATTTCTTTTGTTTGCTTTCATGAGCTCGTGAAAACACTGCACTATGTCGGCCACCATTGTTGTTCTAAAACAGGAAATGGCTGCCGGAACTGAAGTGAACTATAGAAAGAACTCCGCCCGTTTACCAGCCCCACCTTCAGATTCTGAAGGGAACCTGCAACTAACCCCATAACCCTGCGCTTTAGTGTGAGAGCACATTTCACCAGCATCAGCTACGCCGGCCCTACCAAACACAGACGCTGAACGAGTATAAATCCAGCTTTACAGTGTTCTCATTTCACTTTTCCCACATTACACCTCCCGACAGCTCATGCAAACTAAGACTAAGGAAAAACATGACAAGTTTATAATTTGGACGCCAGTATTTATGAATCTGTCATGTTAGGGTGAAGCCGGAAAGTTTCCTCTAAAGTTCCTCTTTAAAAAAAAGTCTGTTCGCATTCAGATTTGTGTCTCTAATCTCTGATTCCCTCTGCTCGTATGAGTATCCCCCTCCCAGTTCAACTTACACACCTTCATCAGGCTTTTTCTATAGATTGCCAGTCAATAGCATCCCAGATGTGATGCTGACATCACCACCTTCAGGTGTTTTTTTTTCTGTGTGTATGTGTGAAATTACATTACAGAGTTAATGGGTTTAAACCGTAAAAAGGGTGAGATTAAAAAATATATTTATAATGGAAGTCAATGAGGCATTTTTTACCACGAAGGTCTTCAGAAGAAATATCTGATACTACGTAAACAATACGAATATATCATCCAAATAATTATTAAGTTCATAAATCTTGACATGCAGATTAAAAGGCAGTGACAGCATCAAATAAAAAGATTGAAATGGAATCTCATGAATTAAATTCCCTTTAATGGGAAGCATTCAGAACCTGGAATCAACTGGAACAGACTGCATAGGAACTGTACTGTACATCGTCACTGAGGTGTTAAGAAATGTAATAATAAGCTGTAACTGTGTGCTTTTGACTGACCGTCACTTTCTGAGCTTTCCTGCCGGCGTCTGGGTTTCATTTTGGCTCGGTTGGTTTCCGCCTGAGAGCCTTCAGACTCTGACGTCTCACAGTAGTTCACCTGCTTCTTCTGGCTCCGCCGAGATCGCCGTCGACTCATGTCCAGATCGCTGTCGCTAAACTCGCTGGAGCCCTCAGTCACTGAAAACAGAACGGCTGGTTGTAAACGTAATCTCTGTCCGGAGTGCAGCAAAGGCTGCCTGATTATAACTATTTGGATAGTGTTTTAGGCCATGTTAAGTAAGATTTATGTTTTTAAATCTGTATTTTTCATTTATTGTAGCTTTACGGTATGCTCATTAGAACAATCAAACAATCATGCTGATACCTTCTCTTTGAATAACTGCTTCCTAAAGGCCGAACTGAGGGCTGAATATGGACTGAATGAAAAGGAAGAAAGGGTCTTTGGTTGAGAGCAGCAGATCTCGTATTATGAGGTGTGAAACTGTTGGAGTGGACATACTGTTTTCTCCACTGTTTAATTAGTGTCATTTGCATTTTCTCATCCTCAGCAGCCTCTGTGGCCAGAAATGTGACAAAAAAAAAGGCAAAAACGGAACAAGACACCTTCCACAAACTATGTACCTATTTCATCCTCATCATCATCATCAGTCTCATCCTCTTCATCATCTGAGTATCCCCTTGGTCTCCGGCGTTTTCTGGAGCTTTGCCTGCATTTCAGCTTCTTCCTGCTCAGCGAGGAAGAATGACGCCTAACGCTGCCGTTGCTGCCGCTGTCATTTGAGTCCGCCTCAGACTCTGCTTCTGTCTCGTTGTCCGTTACGACAAACTCTTCCTCTGAGCTATATCCAAACAGGTTCATGAAGAGTTCAGTAACAGAAGAAACGTCAACATGCCACAGAAAGATGATTCAACCTGTACCTTTCACTGAGGCGAAACTCTTCCTCGCTCTCCTCCTCGTCCACCGTGCTGTCGCTGTCCAGATCATTGAGTCGCCGGCGTTTCTTCTTGCGCTGACCGGCATTGCTTCGAGGCACCCGGCCGTTCTCTTTGCCCTCCTCTGCTTGAAGGATAGTAGAGATATCCTTTCCTCTGTGACCTGTGATATTCGCCATGTCTTTACCTCGACCAGCACCTGCATTATTTAAAAAAAACAAAACAAACAAACTCATTGTTTAATGAATTATTTCAGATCTTTTCTTTACATCTACAAAAAAATTTGAATCCAAACTGCTATCACTGTTTAGTTTTATAGGATTGTTGTGATCTGGACCAGTTCTCCTTCAACTAGTGTCCTACCTCCACCCTCCGCTTCCTTGATGTCTTCCTCAATGGCTTCCTCGATCGCCTCATCAAATTCATCAAATCTGCAAAATTAACCACCAAGACGACAATCCTTAAGAAAAAGGTTTTAATGTAATCAAAGCTACAGTTAGTTCAAATGTATGAACAGGAGTGTTTAACTAGTTCCTGATTTTATAAAGTATGCTCGCTGTAAACCACCGTCTTACATCTGCGTCTAAATGAGCTGCTGTAAGTCATGTCAGAGAGGAAGAAGTGGTCCCAAACAGCGTCATTTTATGAAGAAAGCTCAGTGCTAGCTCTAATGATTATTTCACCAGCAACAGTGAAACACAACTTTCATGTCTTCTACCAGAAACAGCAGTTTAAACAGTCTAAACCACGGCCGCACCACTAAACCTGCAGCAGAGCAGCTGTGGAGATGTTGAGCGATGAATGGATGGAGAAAGTTCAGAAAGTGGAGTTGACGGACGTTGAAGTTTGAACATGATGACGCAGTAAAATAGAGCCGGATCTGCCGTCTGGAGATACTTTGGCTTCGAATGTGGATCAAACAAATACTGTCGTCACTGCAGGTGGCATCATGATCAATCTGCTGCTCCACCCTAGCCACAAACAAGCTTTGGAGTACCAACAATTTACTTATTTTTAAATCATTTATCAAAATAAAAGAAATAATAACTGGTGGGAAAAACCTACATATACCAGTTGACTGGTTGTCTAAACAAGCAGTTGCGTAACAGACCTTCCAAAATTAAATCAACAATAACTCACACATAACCTTGGTCTCAATGGATAGGTAAGACACTATGGAATTTAAATCCAGTGTCACAAACATTGTGAATGTTCATAGGTCTGTGCAAATTGTGATAAACCATAGGTAAAAATAAAAAAATTATCCTTGCCTAATCATTTTTTTTTTTTTACACAGATGAAAACATCATGATAGAAATCATTCTGTGCATAAAGATACCACTGCATGCATTTAGCAACTCCTTGACTACAACTGTACAAAGTTTCATAAGAATAGAACAAAGCTCATAGCTTTAATGTAGGTTTTAGTGTGGATAGTACCAGGCGGACTCTCCATTTGGCCACTTGGATACCCAAACTGTGCCAAAGTGTGCTGTGTCTGTATTTTCTCCAGAGCTTCTAACACGGTGTATTTGGTAATTTCTTGGACATGTTTATGACTTTTATCCTTCCTTCTAAATGGATAAAAAGTCAAAATGAAGCAAAAAAATCAACTCTGTTCGATATTTGCTCTTTCCGGTGTGCCTACGTGCGTAACTGCAACAAAATGGCAATGATGCTCCTTTGTTTATGTGCAAGCATATTATATATAAGTGTCGTTCAAGTGTAAGATATCGTCAGAAAGCATGTAAGATGTAGAATTTGACCAAACTTTACTTACACTGCCAAGACCCACAACAAGACAACAAAATGGCTGTGAATGGGACCACATGACATGTTAGCGCAGGGCCCAGTTTCACCATTATGAATTACTACGCTGTGAGTTTTGGTCGAAGAACAATGTGGATAGACTGAAAATGACCACAAAAAGGTAAAGAAATAAAATAAAATCGCTGTTTGTGAGAATAGCTTTGGGATTTGGTGTATTTGGTGATAAACATGCTGTCTGATAAGGCTAGCTGTGATATGCGAAGGTTAGCTTTGTGTTTGTTTTGAGACTGACGTGAGGTGCTTGGCGAATA
>JBAFTA010000017.1:24601399-24617134 GCA_036919975.1 Melanotaenia parkinsoni
CAAAGGAATGTTTATATCTGTTAGTCTTTGCTAATGGAAGTCTAAGCAATGAGCCAGATGGAAGAAACTGAAACTGACGATGTAATGGATGTGAGCTGTCAGACAGGATAGATTCTGCTTTCTTAAGCAGCTGTTATACAGATTCTGCAAAGTTTCTTGAGAAGTTCCAGATATTTTTCCACACACATGAACAACCTTACTGAGAACATTTTTCTGTTTTACACTTAGAGATGAAAACCAACAAATGAAAGAGAAAGTCATGACAGACTCAATAAAAGTACGGTAAAACATGGTCATCATCAGACTATGGATTACTACGCTGTGAGTTTTGGTCGAAGATCAGTGTGGATAGACTGAAAATGACCACAAAAAGGTAAGGAAATTAAAAATATTCCTGTTTGTGAGAATATCTTTGGGATTTGGTGCTGTATTTGGTGATAAACATGCTATCTGATATGGCTAGCTGTGATATGTGAAGGTTAGCTTTGTGTTTGTTTTGAGACTGACGTGAGGTGCTTGGCGAATATCTTTTTATGCTTGGTATCATATGAAAGTGCAGCTTTTCTAGTTTTATTTGATACCCAGCATGTTGGGGTGGAGTGAACGGATCACGCGTTGTGTTGCATTTTGTTTCGGGTGTTACTCGTTATGGTGGCGCTGTTGTTTGTGGCATACGTATTTTAAAGTTGTTATTAAACAAATACTTTGTTGACTAAATGCACTTGAAGAGTTGATTTAGTGGCATTAGGTATTCTTCTTAAAGACACATTATAAATAAAATATCCTAACATCACTAAAGTAACTTTTTTTACACACATGAACTTGTGTTTACACCTGTTGGACCCACAGGTGGGTCCGTTGGGCTTAAGAGGTTAGCGTGCATGTCAAACCTGTAGCTGATGGTTTTCTTGGCTCTCGTTGACCTCCGACCCCAGCTCTTTGTGCGTTTTGCTTCTTTCTTTTCTTTGATGATGACCTCTGGCTTTTCTTCCTCCACCTCCACCTCCACCTGCAAGGGGTCAGAGTTGGATGTTAGAAGCACTGGCAGGTTGAAGAGTTTAATGTCAGACTGAGCAACCTGGATGTGACTCACAGAGGGTGTGATGATGTTCTCCACACTGATTCCTACATAAATGAGACGTTCTTTCCTGCAGGAGATAAAACACATAGAAGAAATTACAGCTTCATTTCACACTGAAACGTTGCACCTTTCACTTTTTGTGGTTGCAGTAACATAAAAGATCTGGATTAAAGCGTTAGAGCAGAAAAGGAAGTTTTACATTTAATCATGATTAAACTTCAGCAACACACGCAGAAATAAAACAAGAACAATAAAATATGAGAAAATGTTTTCAAAATTTAAGCAGTCACAAAGCATGTTTACATGTTTTGTCCATTTTTGGGGCTGGAAGAGGTTAAACATTGTGTGTGAGTAAAAACTAACTTGGTTACCATCTTTGAACAATTCAGATTTACACACATGAACAAAAATGTTGGTACTCTTCTTTTAAAGAAAGAAAAACCCACAATGATCATTCAAATAAGCTGAAACTGGCTAAAGTAATAATACATAAAAATTTACTGGAAATCAATTCATGAAAATCAGGTGTTGCTTTTGAATTGTGGTTCAACTCGATCATTTAAATAAAAAACAAATTAATGAAACTGGCCTGGAGAAAATGATGCTTTTAACATCATATTATGGCCCGACCTTCTAAACCAATCCTTAGACTTCTTTCTCGGGTGTTTTCAGCTCTGTGTTTCGGGTCTTTAACCTGTTGGTGGACCCAGCATTCTGAAACTGGTCACACACTCATTGCGAGAAGTGTCTCACTAATTGTGATGAAAACCGACTACACATTTAATGAAATAATTTTTTAAAATTTATTTAAACAGGATTTTGTGGATAAAAAACCCGCAACAGGGTAAAACCAGCTTATGTTTTCCCCCCTCACAGCCCCCGTAAAATTTTAAAACCCTTACAGCTGTAAAAGTAACAGTGGACTTTACAACCTGCCGCAAGTCTCCACAGCCTTCCAAAGCTGCTGACAGGCCAGCATAACAGCGCTAACGGCTCAGACTGATACGGTGCAGGACCACCTTGTTCATGTGTAGAAATGTCTTCCACCTCAAAGACCGCTCTGGGTCTGTAGGTGCTTTGTGAATCTCGCTGTGCAGCTTGCCAGTGAGCTGAGCTGCTGTCTGTCAATCATTTCTGCCTGTATATCCTGAACCGCCCACTTTCCACCCCCTGATCACCCCACACCTCCCACCCCAACCCTTGCAGTTCCAGGCATTTTTCAAATTTGCCAGTGGGTGGAGTTATGCAAAAAGTAGGGGGTTTACTTTCAAATTCTTGGTCATCATCCAATAAGTCCACTTTGGCTCAAACAGCGACAGGTGATGCACCTCACATTGATGTATGACCTCTCATCTCTTTGGAAGTAGTTCTGACCTCTTTGGCTGCCATTCACATCATCCGTTTCTTTAATAAAAACTAATTTTATGTGAATAAAACTTTATGTTGTCTGGGAATCATAAAGGAAACAGACGTAAAATTAATTACTGATAATGTTAATAATCTGTAATCTTGGACCACATATCTGCAGAAAACCACATTAATTATGTTTGGAGGAAGTTTGGACTGATAGTGCCATACTGGGGAAAACACTGCTAAACCTGAAGGCACTTTGTACTTTGTATTGACATATCAGAATCTCCATCGGCATCAAAAAATCCACATTTTCCTTTTCAAAAATGTGTAAATGTAAAGGTGTAAATATTGTACAAGTCAGAACATGTTAAGTCAATTTTGTAGGTTTCTGTAGGTTGGCTACAGGTCCGAGGACCTTAAATGTCTAATGTCTAATGTCTAATGTCTAAAGCTGAACAGCTTTGGTCACAGCAACATCCAACTGCTTGGAGATGCCCTTCCAGCCTTTTCCTTTAACATGCTTGTCTATGATTTTGTTTCTAATCTCATGAGACAAATGGTACGTCTACACTAGGGGTGCCCATACTTTTTGGCGAGCTACTTGTAAGATGACAAAGTCACAATGATCTACTTAAAATAAAAATGCAAACATACAAGTGTATTTTATATTAGTATTAATATTAAGTTTTTTTTTATTTCATCTATTATACATATTAGTGTATTTTGCATTACAGCATGAACCCATGTTGCTCATTACAACTCTACATTTTTTGTCCTTACCTTACTCTGAGGACTTGCACTGAGTGACACCAGCCGAGGCTGCATAGTCTGGACAGTAGGGGCTGATAGCCAGCCTCAAGATCGCTTCCAGATGATCATCAGTCATGATAGAACGGTATTTGGACTTTATAATCTTCATGTGAGAAAAGGTTGACTCTCATAAATAAGTGGAACCAAATAATGCAGTCAAGGAGGTAGCACATTTCCTCATGTTGGGGTACTTTTTCCAGAACTGTCCATGAGCCCTGGACTTCAGCTCAATGCCAGCTTTTAGATGGTGAAACAGTGTTTGATGCAAGTGAATCAACCTCAGCATCTTCACAGAAAAGGTAGCACATGAATCACGTTCATGGGCAGCACTGTCACCAGCTCCTGCTTTGCATTCATGTCGGTAAACACCATCCCAAAAAAACTGCAGAACTGGGCTGTGTCTCCTCTGTTGACTCGTCTAACTGCAGTGACAAACACTCGCAGTCCAGAATATCCTTCCAAGTAGCTGTGTGAAATCCTTGGCCTTGGCTTCAGAGCGCAGTGTAACTGCATTTCTCGACAGCTGAAGAGCTTTGATTGAAGATAATATTTACAGTTTGTTTTTAAAGTCTCAGAACAACGAATCAGCTGGGTTTAGAGGGATGTCGATGGCGTAGTTTTTATAAACAGCCCGAAAATGCCACTCCCCATTTCTTCAGAATTGCAGTGGCAGACACACACAGAATATGGCATGGTGAAAAAAGGCCTCCTCCCATTCGGGGTGGAAGTGGTAGGTTTTAGTCTTCTTATATGGTCCAGCTACAGCACTCATTTTATACCTTTTCTAAAATTTAGATTAAATATACTGGAGGCTAGCTATGCAACACAGTAGCTTGCTCGAGTTGTGTAGAAGTTTATGAGGTTAAATGCGCATACGTAGGTGGCGACCCGCGTGCAAAAAAGTAATCCGCTGTCAGATGGGCTGCCCTGTATGTCAATCAAGTGACAAACGTCATAGTTCTCTATGTTTTTTTAATGCAATGTGATCGACTAGTAGATCACGATCGACATATTTGGCACCCCTGGTCTACACCATGATATCAATCAGCACGACGACGGCTCTTCACTCTTTAAACGAGCGGACTGACTGATTACAAGTTTTAAAACATCTCTAATGCTGACTACCTGACTCTAAAACATCCCTACGGTCAAATTATTCCACATCTTTATGGAGGGATACCATCATTTTGTCCAGGCTAGTTTCATTAGTTTATTAAGAGTGTCATCAATTTTATCCATGTGTTTATCTTTAGGCTCAGGACAGTGAACCCCTAAACTGGAAAACTACTAACCCAAAAATAAGACCACTAGAACAACTAAATGTCCCATCATCAGCTCAGTTTTAACCAACACATCATTTCTCACCTCCTCTCAGCCCGTTCCTTCTTTTTCAAGGATGCATCGAGGTTTTGGAGCTGCTCCTCCAGTTTGTCGCAGAGCTGCTTCTACAGATGGGATCACGAAAACATTGTCAGCTTCATTCAGAGCTCATTTACTCTCATATCGTTTTACTTTTGGTGCTCTCACAGGCACGTACATGCTGGCAGGGTGGGCAGAACCATTCTCCATCAGGGATGATCATGAGGGGAGGCCTGAGACAGGCTGTGTGGTAGCCGTTATCACACGAGTCACACAGCAAGATCTGGAAAACAAAAGCAGACAGCAGACAAATTAAATAACGTCACATATTTCTGTGACTTTTCCCTGTCAAACAAGAAAAACCCTTCATGAGAGCATTTTGTGTGCTCAAACACAGTTTCTACATTATTTTATAGATACAACATGTCAAATGTTTGGACACACTTTCCCATTGGATTTAATCGGAAATTGCTTTAAAAAAAAAAACAAACAAAAAAAAAGAAACGTGGAAAGAAGCTTCCCAGCAGAGGTCAGTTCATTTTTACCGACTGCTTGATTAATGCAAACACATCCATAAAAACAAACATTTCTAGCATCTCTAACATTTATAGCTCTGCAATGTCGTGTTTTTTGCTCAAATTCATCTTTAGAGCCAAAGATCCAGAGTTTTCTAATACAAATATTTTTTCTTATACGGAAATATACCCATCTAAGCTGACTTCTGACTTCTAGAATCAGCGTGGCTCAAAATAACTTCTCGTCACCAAACATGCCAGCAACAAGTCTGATTTTACCTGGAGTATAGCAAATACAAGCAAAAAAAAGTAGTCTTTTTCAGATTTTTGTAAAACCCAGCTCGACTGCTTTGTTTATTTAACTATGCAAACAGGCCTGTAATAAGCTCAAAGGTCTTCAAACTTTAATGTGCTGGGTGCCACTGCAGAGCTGTGGACTCAAAAACAGCTAAAAGTAGCTCAACTTAGAGCCCAGACAGCAGCTCATTCATTCCTACATCTTTATAAAAACCAACCTGTACAGACAAAAGACAGCTGGCCTCTTTGTTGTTGAAGCTGTTTCGACCTGAGGAGGCGCATTATGGAAATGAACTTTGCACAGGTACAAACACGCATGCTCGGCTGACCAGGAAGGTAATAAAAGATTTTAAGAGCAGGAAACATATCACAGAGGGAAAGAAAATTAAAAACTTTGATTAATAAAAAAAAAAAAAACACAAACAACTGTCTAGTTTTAATTTTCCCATGTTGCCACTTTGTCACTTTAGGACCTTTTTTTTTTTTACATTTTTAATTTTGATTAAAAGCATCACTAAGAATCCCAAAAAGAGACTCGCCGAACTAACAGAGAAATGTAAGAAATGTACTCAGAATCATTAAAATGATAAATAAATATGACACCAATTTCCATTATTCCTTCAACACAAATGCAGAACCAAAAACAGTCAAATGTTAGTGAGTTCTCAAGTCTTCAAAACTGTTGCACCACGGTCCATTTTGTTTCAGTACAACCCCTTTGGCTCATTTTAACCTCTCTAAAAAGGGTTTTAGAGAGGTTCTATAAACATCAGCTAACTTTAATAAAACAGACAATATAAATACTGAAAACAGCTGTAAACAACGATTGTTAATGCAGCTCTATACAGCGCATTGTGCAGGGTTAAGAGACTTGAGGAACTCATGTTCTCCTCATGCTGCTTCCACTTCACATCCATTCTGCAGCTCAGTTCTTTTATTGTTTTCTCTTAAATTAAACAAATTAAATCCTACAGTCTCTGGAGTTTACAATGAAGTTCAGCTGCTCTGGCAGTCTTCTTAGCCCCACCTCCGACCTCTGATGTAAGCCGTTTTTGCTCTGACCTGGCAGTGGAGGATCCAGTGTAGCAACAGATTTCTGGTGCTGGATTCTGAGTTTTCTGGGTAGAATCGGAAAGAACTGGTCTTAAGTTTGATTCTGGCTTCAAATCATTTGATGTCAAAACCCCTAAATGTCCCAGGTCAGTGACCTCAAGGAATGAGCTCAAAAACCTGAAGCTGATCCAGAGGTAATGATGAAAACTGCTACTCAAACTTCCGGTCTCACAGAAGCTGAATAGTAAAAAACCTACTGAATAAAACTAATTATTCTTCAAAAGAAAATTTAGCTTTGAGGCTGCCATCCTAACCAGGAGTCCCTGAAGAAGTTCTTGGATCTCAATGGGATCTTCCAGACTAAATGTGGGCCATATGTCGTCTGATGTGTGAGACGTCACAGAATTTGACAATGAATCTGGAATCAATTATAAAACGAGGAATAGTGTAGAATTTGCTTGTGTGTGTGTGTGTTCTGTGATCTCCACCAGTTTAAGAGTTTTTCATAGTGCCTGAGCCAAATAAGAAAACCTGGATGAGGTTCATGAATTGTGACCTCTGCAGCCACCTATCTGTGTGGCATCGCCTCAACTGATAGAATTTAGGTCTCCTCCAGAAGCTCAGAAGCAGATAATGAGGCCGACAGAAATTCTTTGCTATGCAGCTCCAGAAAAACATGAAAAAGCTGCATCTGCCTCTGGTGAAGCATCAGACTGAGAATATACTGATAAACAAGAGCAGCCTCCATCAAACTCACCCCGAGTGTTCGAGCTGCAGCTAGAGGCTGACATGAATAAAAAAATAAAGTTTTAAAAATAGTAAAAAAAAAAAAAATGGAATTGGGATAAAATAAAACAAAATAAATATTATCTTACAGCTTTCCCAGTAAATAAAGCAATTCTTGTTCCCTTTTGTTTCTTTTTCTCTTTTTTGTAAAACCTTTATCTTTGTGAACTCAGGTTAGCCGGCGTGTGCGTTACTCACCAGCTCAGGATGATTTGGAAGACCGCAGTGTTTGCAGGGGTCATCATTTGGAGGTAGATCGTCATCAGAGGACGTCGATGAGTCTGAACTCCGTCTTTCTCGATTCCGATTCCGCCTCTTTCTGCTTCGCTCAACCTTGTAGTCCTCATCACTGTCATCCTCTTCCTCGCTCTCCTCCTCCTCAGTGGACTCCTCGTCGCTATTGTCGTCTTCATCCTCTGAGTTTTTCTTTTTCCGGCGTGTTCGCGTGTTGGACCACCGAACCCTCCGTCTTTTTCTTCCCTAAAAACAAACAATACTTTGCTGAAAATGTTTTGGTTGTAAAATGTTTTAATGAATGAATCAAACATTATCTTTACCTTTGGTTTGGGTTGCCCCTCCTGATCTGCCTTCTTCTCTTTGGGTTTCCTTTGGACCGTCTTTATGTCTATCTCTTCCTCCTTCTCCTCCTCTTCCTCCTCCTCCTTCCCTTTCTTGCTGTCCTCCTGTTTCTGAGGCAGCGGAGCCTGCAACTTCTCCGTCTTCTTGTCCTGGATCTCCACGGCCTTCGGGGTTGGTCGAGAGATCCTCGGTGATCTCCGCAGAGATCTCCCGGTGTTGGTGTCGGACCCAGAGTCTCCCTGTCGCTCCTCTCTCTGAAGCTCAACTTTCCTCCGATGCACCTGGGGCTTGTTTTTCCGACGAGGGCCCTCCTCTGTGGGAGCTTCACCGCCATTTGCTACCTGTGTTTTTGATGAGTCCTCCTCTTCACTTTTGTCTTTACTGACCTTGTCAGGCGGATCAGCGACTGGCCCCGTGCTCGCCTGTTTTTCAGCTCCTTTTTCAGATTGGGCATCAGGTTCTTCCACGTCTGCAGAAGTTTTGCTCAACGTCTGCGCCGGTTTCTCCTCGTTTGCTTCATTGCTTTTCAACGGTGTTTCTGTTGTGGAATTTCCTCCATTACTTTTGTCATTTGAAAGATTATTTTTGTCTTTCTCCTTTTCACTTTCCTCAGCAGCATCCGTTATACTTCCTACTGCTGGCTGCTCTGTTGTCGTTTTCTTAGGCTGCTCATCAGACACTTTCTCCCCCTCTTCTTCAGTTCTTTCAGGCTTCTGATAGGATTCTTTAGAGACATTTGTCTTCTCAACTACACCGAATGGTTTATCTCTCCCAGCACCTGCTTCCTCTGTCCTCTTGTGTTCAGGGTTCATCTCAGCTTTGTCATCCTCTTGTGGTTTTGTCAGATTGTGTTTAACGCCTGTTTCCTCTTCCGTCACCGGCCTGCACACAGACAAATTTTTCTTGGCTGCATCTTTTATCGTTCCGTCTTCACAGTTGACTTTTTTCTCCACGTCTGTGGTTTTTTCTGTGCTTTCCATGATCTCCTGAATGTTACTGCTCTTTTCAGTGGGTTTGCATGATTCTGATTTGTCTTCTTTAACATCAGGATGGTCCAAACGCTCCTCGGTGCTGACTGTTTCTTCCGTTTTGCTGCTGATTGAGGATTCGTCTTTTCTTTTAATGCCACATGGTAACGCAGCAGCATTAGAGTCGACAGATTTCTCAGCAGGGTCTTCGTCTGTGGACTTCGTCGTTTCAACGTCGTCTAGCTTCTCTTTCAGAGCAGAGTGGTCAGATTCCTTAATGTCAGCGTCTGATGTCTCTGATTCTTTATGAGCTTTCGTTTCCTTTTGCTCATCTTTTAGGCTTCCTGTCATCTCTGATTTCTTAGTCTGGACTAACTCAGATGTTTCTATCTGCACATGATCTGAAGGTTTTGACTCAGTTTCTTTGGATTTAACTTCATGATTTAAACTTGGGTTGTCAGATCCCCTTACTACAGTCACGTTCGCCGAACGAGACTCTTCTCTATCTGCTGGTTTGGATTCTTCCATTTTCTCATGTTCCTCATGATTTAAGGATTTCTCATCAGCGATATTTACATCTTTACTCAAAGATGGTGGGGGAGACTCGTGGGTTTCCTTTTCTTCCTGCACATCTCTCGTCTTCACTGAGTCTTCTTGACGTGATGCAGCATCTTTCAGGACCTCCTTCAAGCCTTCCTCATCAGCAACTGGAATGTTTTCTCTGGTGTCCACAGATTTACCTGCAGCAGTTTTATTCGTCGGCTCTGCGTCAGCTTCTTTTGGAGGCTGAAGGTCACCGTTAACGTGATCATTTACTCTCTGACCTTTCTGGGTCTGCTCAGGAGTCCCATCGGCTTTAGAAGCAGATGGATTTTGCACTGTAATGGCCCCGTTTTTTTCAAAGTCTTCACTAAACTTCATCCCTCGTTTTTTCAGAGGGATTTTAGCCTGCTGGTCATTCTTCTGCTGCTGGACCTCCTCCGAACTGCTCTTCTTCACCTCCTCTCTTTTTTCAACCTTTATTGGGACACATGACGTCTCAGAGGATGTTTTCACCTCCATCGGCTCTTCCTTGATTTTTGGGGCTTTTGGGCTGGTGTTTTCTGAGTGGAGCTCTGCCTCGGATTTACCTTCAACGATGCCGTTCAGTGACGATCTGGCCTCAAGGGTTCCTGACTTCAGTTCGTCTTTCTGTGTTGCTTCATTCTTTTCTGACTTTGGTGAGACCGGACAAGCTGCCTTGTTTGAGTCTTTTCTGTCCTCGTCTGACGTATCTTCAGTCTTTTTAGCTTCACCTGTAACACATACATGAACAAAACATGCAATAAAAGAAGCACAGAGAGAACCACATTATAGCCAACACATGAGAGCTCCTGCCATTTTTTAATAATAATGAGAAAATAAAACAAATAACACAAATTTTTGTTCAAATTTATACATCTTGACGAATAAAGGTTGACAATCATGGCTGGTCAGAAACTTTATAAATATGCATCCTTGTCTTACTTTTATGGTTTTATGTTCCAGCTCTAAAAACTCTGCTAATGTCTTCTCCTATGACTCTACCTTTGCTTGAAATTAACCATGAAGGTCCTGTTGGTTTCCATGGAGATGAAGGAGGTTTTATAGTGAAGGATTCACTTTTCCTATCATAGACTATCTTGGACTTTACTTCTGGATCCTCATGGTGTTTCTAAGGTGAATGTGGGGTCTATCCCTGGATTCTTCTAACTCTGATCAGTGATAGAAGTGTCCATCATCATCATCAGCAGATGGCTTCCCGAGATATTTACCTGTGTAACACCTCTATTTTCCACCTGGAAAACTGCTCAGGTTCACTTTTTTACTTCTACTGTAGCACAGTTCCTCATCAGATTACTTTACTCATTCCTAGATTAATTGAGCTACAATCATCTGGTCTCTGCTGAAAGTAATGTGGTTTTCTTTTAGAAGGAGATAACATTTACATTTTCCGCCTTGTTCCAGGTGAATTTACTCTGACACAGTAACATCTATCTTGATTATGACACTTCTGTAGTAATATCATACGTCTCAACTTTCTGTAGAAACCAAGATTAAAAGTACAGCCCTTGTAGTTGTCAATATATGCTTTATTTATTCTGGGTTTGTCATTTCAGACAGGAGGCAGAAAATAGATCTCTTGCAAAGAAAAGTTTAACCTAAAACCCCCTTAATGTCAACAGTCTCCTGCTCTGCATGATAACTGAGAATCTGTCTTAAAACAAATAAACAGAACAAAACTGAAGTAGGAATTTTATTTTTTACCGTCTTTTTCTTTGTCCTCTTCACCGGCAGCTTTGCTTTCCTGTTCTTTCTTCAGAAGCTCAGGGTCAATTTGTGTCTTCAACAGAGCAACAACTTCAGCCAAGTCGTTCCTGTCTCTAAAATGAGAAAAAGATTTGATTTTTAAAATGTCCTTTAATAACAGGGAATAGGCAGTACCTATGCATATTCAGCACTTCATCGTGCTCCTCCATGTCATCTGGTATAATACATAAACCTCAGCTTTATTTCTGATTATGAACATGCAGATGTGTAAGAGGGAAGTGTGACCAAAACAAATGTGTCTAACATATGCGTGTTTTGTGTGTAAGTTTAGAATCACACACACACACACCTCCCCAGATACAGTAATATATAGTGATTCAGAGCAACAGGATGCTTTTTAATGAACAATTTAGTTTTTATTGGTTTATAATGGATAGCAGTAATTTAGTGTTTTTATACAAACACACACCTCTTCTCTCTTTCCCTCTCTCACACACACACATACATCATAATGTAGGTGCGTCTACATGTCAGGGCCCATTTATGCTTGATGCAGACTGATGGACAGCTTCGTCCGTCTTCTGCGTCAGTTACACCCGCAATTTGGTTTGTTTTCAGAAAACTTAGCTATCTGTTTCTCACCGAAGACGATGGAGCAATACCACCGGAAATCGCAGGGACACTGTTTAGCGAACACGCATCCAGTGAAAGGAACAACCCAGAGAAGAAGAGGACCAGGAAGAAAATGACATAACCGCCAAATAAAAAAGCTCCAGAAGAACAAGACACTGATGAAGAAGTGGAGAGAAACTGCTTCTTCTTTGTGGTTTGTGTTTTTGGACGGTGGTAAAAAACATTCCGGTGCATCACCGCCACCAACCGGGAACAAAACGCAGAAGGGAACTCTGAACTCGGTACTGCCCACTTGTAGATGAACTGACTTATTACCCATGGAAACGTAAAAGATGAATGTCCATCTTCTGCATATCCGTCTTCTGTGTTGAGCATAAATGGGCCTTCAGTGTCTGTCTGCAGCCCCTCCCTCACACTCATTAGGACCTTTGCTGTCAGGTCCTGCTTTCACATCACCGTCTGAAAACACCTGTCTGCTTACCTGACAATGCACTTCCACGATGACCCGTCCAAGTCATCCTGCTCCTCCACATAAACACGCACATTATCGTCTTGGTCCAGCTGAAACCAGTACATCTGTCCGTCTTTGTCCCGGCCAATCGGCTGCAGGCGCATTTTATCTGGGTCCTCATCGTTGATGGCAGTTTTGAACTTCACGTTTTCGTCAAACTGACACTCGCACAAATACTGGAGCAAGAAAAAGCACAAACTGGTTTTTAGAAGCTCCTGGTAAAGCTAACAGTGCAACTATATTCACACAGGTAAAAAGCCAAAATGACAACCTAGATTTGAAACTTTTCCCCCCTAAAACTGTGGATATTGTGCTTTGTAATGGTGGGGAAAAAAACGACCTTTTTCCTCTGAACTAAACTCTCTTGTTTGATGCTTCGGCAGAAAGACCAGCATCATTGCTGAGAAAGGAAAAATGACTGCTTTTTTCCAGGCAGCTTACTTTAAGTATCCCCGTCTTGCACTCCATCGACATCTCCTTGTAACCTTTTTCTTCCAGTTCCCATGCCCAGGTTGTGTTGAACTCTTGGCAAACCTGCAAATGAAATAAGAAATGTAACTCTTATGTAAAACGACCATTTAAATTGATTTTGGGCATTAAACAGATTTTTTTTTGACAGCTTCAAATGAATGTGGGTAAAAAGACCTTCTCCCACTAACATCTTGTTAGCAGGAGAAGGCATCTAGCAGCCGATGCCTCACCCCAGTGACTAGGGCTGGGTTTATAAAAAAAAAAATAAAAAGATTTATTGATTTGAATTAATTCAAATTAAATAGATACAATATCGATAGATCAATCTTTTTATGCATCCTCTTTTCTGGTAACGTGACTTATCGAGACTCGGTGAGATCTTAGCAAATATACACAACTGGTTTCTTGTCGCCTCCGTCCAAAATCGGCTTCTCTTGCCGAGATGATGTCACATTCAGATGTTTGTTTCCACAGTGTGCATTACATTCTACTATAAAGTATTTAGCAGAATATTACCGCTCACATTAGAAGCCAACGTTAAGACCGCAGGCTCTAATGTTAGCAGCTATCGCTAAGACTGCGGGCGCCACCACAATGCATAACAGGAAGTGATGTCACGACGCACGTATGTACTTCAAAATAAATCCGACACGGACATATAAAGTAATTTTTCCTCTACAGCAGGAGTGTCAAACTCCGGTCCTTAAGAGCCGGTATGCTGCAGGTTTTCATCGTTTCCCTGATCTAACACACCTGACTGAAGTTGATGGGTTATTGTGAAGAAGTTGAAAAGAAGCTGTTGGATCCATTTGATTTTATTCAGATGAGTTAGATCAGGAAAACAATGACAACCTGCAGGATACCAGCCCCGGAGTTTGACACCCCTGCTCTAGAACAAGTTTCCACTTCGTCCTTTTATCAAAAGTAAACAATCTGATGCTATTTATCTCATTTACATGACAGCATGTCATAGATGCTCTCTCTGTCCATAGCAGGGAGCACACACAAACACACGCGCACATACACAGTGCACGCTTGGGAAAACTCATCAACCAGCTGAAAATCAGACAAAAATATGAGTGTTTTCTAGATTCTCTGACGCAGTGAAGATGGAAGCATCTTGCTCCAGTAAGGAGCACATGGAGTATTTTTCCTGCTCCGGTTTTATGCCGATAGCGTTGCGGTTGTCAAGGCAACGCGCACAGCTGAACAAGCTAAATCTACATCATTGAAGGACTTTCTGAATCGTATTCCTTGTATGTTTTATCAACATGTTATCTGAGATCTGAACTTTCATCAGGACATTTTAAAAATGTCACTTGTTTTCTGTTGGGTTTTGTTTTGCTCCATCACAGTGTTTGTGGCCGTGAATCTGGGGAAACATCTGGTGTTATGGTATTTCAGAAATTAACATAGATGTGTCAGATCAGATTAATACAGTAATCTGATTACTCCCAGATAACTGATTTTGATTGTCAAGAAATACACTCAGTGTTTTATAAACAGTTATCTGAGAATGTCTGTAATATTCAAGAAAAATAGGTGGTGTTACACAATTAGTTTTAAATGAATTAATATCAAATCAAATTTAATCGAAATCTAATCGAAATAGGCTGTTTTGGATCGAATCAGGAGACTGGTGTCGATACTCAGCCCTACCAGTGACTACGCATCGTTTAAAGAAATCTTCATAAAATGTCACATGTTGTGTTTGAAACTTGCTGCACTGTCACGAAGAGGACAAATAAACAACATTATCGTACTGATCATTTACCTTGACTAGATACTTCTCCCATCTGTCTGCTGACACCGACTTGCCGATCTTCCTCAGCAGCTTGACGTGAAGATCAACAAGCAGCTTTGGAACTGAGGAGACATCAGAAAGAACATCTTTACATTTTTGTGCAACAAATTAAATACTACAGATATGAAGCTTTTTAACTCCAACTAAACCTTAGCACGGACTCCTGTGGTTACTGTGCCCCTGCAGACCACCACCACAAAGAAAATATCTGGCTTTCCTTCATGCTGTAATGGATCAATTTCTAATGATTTAACTTTCTGATAAAAGGAAAAAACAGTAACTGAAGTTTTTAAATTACCCTAGAAGTAATTTCAGCAAAGCAGCACTGACGACATGCTGCTAGCAGGCTTTCAGACTAGAAAATTTGATCAATTCAGTCAATTTCATCAGCAGGTTGGCGTCTTCATGTGAGATTTAAAACCCATCACAGGGCTGTATTTGCTCCTGCAGCCCAGAGCAAGAATATACTCCAGCTTAATGTTTCCATCACTTATAATCATAGCTTGAGTTAATAAATACCTGGCCCCTCGTTTATCAACTAAAGTATCATATGAATTAAATTTATCATCTATGTAAGAACAAAAAATCCAATTTTTCCAAGCATGAGGATAAAATGAAATCATGTAAAATGACAATCAAATTAAAGACCCTTTAGAAATGATACACTGAACAAATGCAGGATAGGAACATAATGTAGATTCCAATTAGTCCTGTCTTTGTTTTGTTGTTGGAGGACCATGAAATAATTGTTATGCTACTGTATTGTTTGCTTAGTTTTATATTGATGTACTTTCGATTGATACACTCAATATGCATTTATACAATCATAAGCAAGAGCAAAAGATGATTGTTAGTCAACAATCATCTGAAATGATTAACTGAATTAAAAAAAAAGTTAAATCGCTTGATATCAAACTAATGAAAAGAGAGTAAAAAAAGAAATATTAGATACAGATTATACGCATCTGCAATTAGATGAGGACAGAGCTTCCCACCTCTGATCTGTTTGGTAGCAAAGAGAAGATGGTCAGCATTGGTAAACACCTGGAGACTCGGGCTCTTAAAATCACTGACCAACTTCATAACCTTGGAGTGTTGATAGACTCAGACCTGACTTTCAGCAGCCACATCAAAGCTGTTGCTAAGAAACTTTTTACCAGCTCAGAAACATCAACAGAATTAAAAGTCTAGTCTCCCAGAAAGACCAAGAGAAACTCATCCATGCA
>JBAFTA010000017.1:24649852-24671339 GCA_036919975.1 Melanotaenia parkinsoni
ATATGTGTGTGTGGAGGGAAAAGGCTGGGGTGGTGGGAGGCCTGGGGTCAGTGCACTCTGATGAGGCCCACTTACAATGCCTCCTTTTCACAGATGGGCCGTTCACAGGCCCCGCCTACCTCCTGCCCCGCCTCCCAGTTCTGCTCTATTCCTTACCGGGTCCCGCTGTCTGGTGCAAGTGGTATGGGAGGGTGGGAGGTAGAGGCGGGTGGCAGGGAGGGGGAAAGGCTCTCCACCATTAATGTTTTCTTTAGGAACAGGCTGCTGCTTGTTTGACTTCCAATCAAAACAATGGCTGCATTTGCAGTTTGAACAAATTGTCCAGTGTTGTCCAGCGGTGCAGACGGCCAGCAGAGAGGACGAAGGGACCGGCAGCGATGGCCGACTGACTACTTAGGCTACGACCCCCAAACGTTTCATCTATGCACAAGAACCTTCATAAATCACTGGCAGCTGTGCACACTATGGTCATCTCAAAGGCTAATCGTAAAAACTTTTTCAGGCTGAAGTTGACATTTATGTTGGTTTTAAAAAGGGCAAAATAATCTGATCTGAAGTCCAGTGGGGGAGGGAAAAAAAAACATTAAAGAGACTGCAGACCACAAGGATACACGGGGATTCAAAGACAGGTGTATAAAGGTACAGCGTGGACCTAAATTTGTGCTCATTTCTCAAGCTGCAACCTCATCGGATATATATTTACAGATAAATCTCCCCATTTAGGGCCTGCAGGGAGAGGAAATTTTCATGGGGGAGTTTTAAAATAAAAACCAGTCTAACTGATTTAACATAAAATTTAACGTATATCAGATGGAAAACTCCCCACGGACTGACTACATCAAGGGAGGGATGATTTAGTAATTTAGGAAATGAACATGGTTGCATCATCTCATGAGCTGTTTAGCAACATTCATGAAGCAAACAGCACAGTTGGTTCATTGACTCATCTCACTGCCTCTTATTCACCTCATTTACACCAGGTCCAACAACGTCAAACTGAACTGAATAACATTACTGCTGAAAGATAACAATACTAGATGAATGCTAATATGTATATGACCCACTCATAATAAAAGTAGATCAATCAACAGATTATGATGGAAACAAGAAATACGCTGACTAATCAGTGTCACTGTTGCTTTGAGGGAAGACTTCATTTAGATTTCTCTTATGTTACTTAAAATGTAAATAAAATGTTTAAACATGGCAGGCTAAACAAATACTGTATATTCACATACATGTCTCAGTAAAAATATATATATATATATATATATAAGTGTTTGCAGGTATAATTTTCCTGTACATCACATCAAAAACTAAGAGTAGCATCATTTCTAGCCTCTAAGACTGATTTACATGTAAGTCATCACACAAAGAGATTCACTTGGCCTCTGTCTGAGGTTCAGCAGCAGAATCGCTTAAATCTGGATTTTATTCTCCATCCATCCATCCATATACATTGTCTGTTTATTCCAATGCAGGGTTGCGGAGGATGGAGCTCATCCCAGCCACTCCTGGGTGAGAGGCAGGGTACTCCCTGGACAGCTTACATGGTCGGATTTTATTCTATACAAGTGAACTTATTTTTAAATGTACCAGCAAACCTTTGACAAGCCTGGTTTTAAAAGCTTACACACTTCTCTGCATCTCCACAGGCATTCAAGCATGAGAGCAGGAGTGGTTGTAGGTTTGGCTGGCTGCACCCGTTCAGGAGGAGATGAGGTGCATGTGGTGCAGCTTACAGGTCATTCACTTGCACTAAATTCTAACTTTCAGCTGAGTTTCAAACCCATGTGTTTATTTCAGTCACGCTGCAGGTCAATGAGCTCAGTCTTCTAACCTTAGTGGAGTTTTCCTTTACAGTTACTGAAGTTTGTCGACAGCTAAACTAGTAACACTTATAGCTGCTGAGACCAGTGTTTTTTGACCTGAGTTGTACTTAAATTTTCAGTAGTTTTTTGTGACTTATTGAGTTTTTGTGCATGAGCTTGGAGGTCTTTGGAGACCGTTAGTTACTGACAGCCTTGTGTTCAAAAAGTTTTGAGCCTCACACATTTTTTCCAGTTGCATAATAAAATGCACCACACCTGACATCGGACATTCACAAACACTTCAAGAAAGAGACATTTCCCCACCTGAGCTGGCAAAATGGACAAAGCTGGGTATAGAGCGGTGACAAAGTTTCTAGTCCTGGAGGGTGCCAAAGCTGGTGCTCACTGACAGCTGGGTGAAAAACAAACTGAGCCAATCTTTGTGGGGGATATCAACAATAGAGACGTCATCATCTTCTGCTGATGGTAGAAAAATTACAACTCTTAAGTAAGAATATTTCCTCCAGGCTTGTAAAAAGTCTTGAACCAGCCGCTGTAGACTGTAAACAAGGATGAGGAGATGAACATGCCATGTTTTGAAACACGATTTTCTTCTTTAAGAGATGGGGAGTCTTCCTCTTCTTCTGTAGCTATCAAACCCTGGGTAAAGGAACTCCAATGTGGCAGAGACAGTTTAGAAGATGACCCCTGGTCATGAGGGCCAACAATCAGTAGGTCATGAGGGCCAACAATCAGTAGGACCACTACCAGCCAGGAAAACATTGACACTCTGTAAAAACTAGTGATGGAAAAAAGCCATGAGTTGGAAGAAAAAAAAAACAGGCTTTTCATATGGATCCAAACACGACATACTTCCCAACAAACTCCACATGTCCAAGATATGTGCAAGATGGGTCCAGAGAATGCTTTTGGATTACATAAAGCTGTTGAGTCACCATTAGTGTAGCTTTGTAAGCACAGTGCAACGCCAACTTGGATGATTTTCATTTTAGGGTTGTAACCTGTGATGAAACCTGAGTTTATCATTATTATCCAGTGAGCAAGCAGGAATCTATGGAATGGAAATATGCCACATATCCAAAAACAATGACATTCAAAGCCACCAGGTCCACCAAGGAGGTTATGGCCAGCATTTTCTTCTATGATTAGATTATGAACCCTCCATTAACAAAGCAAGGTAAGCTGCAGCAAAAGCAGAGATCTCTCTGCAAGCCACATAAGAATTGTCATATCCACACCTTTACAGGTACAGCCAATGCAGCTAATTAGGGAAACGATACAAAGGTTTTGGATGTATTATATTTTTGCTTCAGAAGGTTTCTAACTGAGCGAAATGACCCAGAACTACGTATCCAAGTGGCCACCATAATAAGAGGAATTTTATAATAATCATCATCTCCTTTAGTACTAAAAATACTGGATCATCTTTTATGAAAGGAAAGGACATAATTCTGTCCTGCGGTTGTTTTTGAAACTTCATAATATTCATTCATTCATTCATTCATTCATAGTATTAACAATGATTCATGTAACTAATATGAGGACATGTGGGAGCACCCTGTAACATTATCTTTTCCTTTCTTTACTTATTTTTTAATTACCACCCTAATAAACCAAATGAAGGACCATTTCATATCTTGTTATATTTACACAATGAGTGCATGAAACAGTGATCAGATAGCAGTAGAAGAGACTTTCTGTGGAATAGAGTTACACTACTGCAAACCTAGCTCAGTTTAACCCTGGTCAGATAACTATGATTTTCTCAAGGCACCTTTACCAGCATGACATTTTCTGACTGACAGGTCTATTTACACACTCAATGACTGTTGAACTGTTCCAGTAAGGTCAGAGGAGATGCAGAGTGCAGTAACTCAGGTCAACTGAACTATTGTGAATCTGATCTGACAGCAGCTGCTCGTACTGCTCTAAACAATGCCCCAGATTTCTAGCAACAGTCCAACAGTCAGTTTTTACTCTCACGTTCCAGAGAACATGAGCAGCCAGAGTTGGCAGGTTAGACGTCCGATAGCTGCAATGTCGGACGTGTACATTAATAACAAAATAGATAAAACCAGAGCAACGCCAAGCAGACCTGCTTTGATAATCACTCGTCATACATGGATTATTTGAGAAGCAATTATAACAAAACTATTTGTTGTGGCCAGAATCAAAACCACATGAACAAGTACCGTTGTACAGGTACTTACAGGTATTGTTACAGGTACCAGTCTTTTTCTACAATCAACATCTATATTTTCAAATTCAATTATTGACTGAAATTATTAACAAAACAGTAAGAACGATAGCTGCATGATGAAGTTATCAACCACTCACACAGTCATCAGAAGTACTGAAAGCTTTTGATTCTGCATTCATTCTAAAACTCAACACTTGATGCATTTAGCAAATAGCCAATAAAAAGCCTGATTTACCGTATCCGAGTCCGTGGGCTGGTACAAGAACTCTGAGGCTTGCTGAAACATGGAGTTCTGCTGCACAAACATCTGCTGGTGAAACTCCTGCAGAACCTGCAGATGTTTGAAAGGGAAAAATAAATACCTGCTTAGGTTTGTGCACAAATGTTCGACAGACCCCACGTGTTCGTTACACATGTATTATAACTGCATCTTTCAGCATGAACGGTGGATGGAGCCTGTGTTGTTACCATAAAACTAAATGATTGACTGATGAATGTCTGCGGTTGTGATGTGAGCTGTTCGCACTTTTGACATATTAGTTTTCTACATTTACAGGAACAGCAATGGATATTTAGTGGAGTCAACTTAGTCAATTTACTATTTAATCTATTTTAATTGATGCGACACGATTCAATTGCAATTCATAAAAGTTCAAAATCAGTTGTTTTTTATATTAATTAAATGACACAAACACATCTGTAAAGTGTGGGAGGTACATAAAAGTCGCGCTCACATACTGTATGGCAGTGGCTCTCTCACTTTTTCCACCGTGCCCCCATTTAGAGGAATAAAAAATCACTAAAGTCATCAAAGTCTTCATCTTCATCAAAGTCATCAAGTCATCAAAACATTAGTTTTTCTGCTACATTTTCCCAATGCCATGCACCCCCCTGTCAAGTTGCTGCGCCCCCCAATTTGAGAACCACTGCTGTATGGAATATGGAATATATAAGGACATATTAAGGGGACAGACTGGTTACCTTAATATGTCCTTAACATTTCAGACTGCAATAAGTTAAAATAAAGACTTAAAAAAAAAGAAAAAAAAGAATAAATAATAGTGCCTGCATAATAAAAGCCAAGATACTCGGCTCATAATTTTATGTCAAATAGTACAAATAAGTTTGGTTTGTTTCTTGGTGCTTCTTCATGATATTTTTGTACTATTACTGTGACTGTGACATTTAATTAATCTAATTAAGCAGAGAATTTAAAACACAGCAGGATTAACATTAGAACACTACAAACCTACAACTAAATAAAACAAATAAAACAAACTGAATTAATCTATATATAGAAAGAAAGATCAGATAACAGTTTTAACTCATGTCAAACAAAAATCTATTTACCAGTTCTGAGAATGTCGCTTTTTTAGACCAAAAAATGGGAGGTAAAAATATATATTTGCAATCTATTCTTAAACCACAGATTACAGGACACAAAGAATGAAGCTTCTTTAAAACTTAATTTAGACAAACTAAACGTGGCCTTATGCAGAGAACACATAAGATCTGTGTCTGTGTTGACACAGGAAGCACATGGGCTGAAATGTGAGCTCAGCCAGAAAAACCACTGCACCACCTCTTCCCTCTCTAATGATTTGTTCATATTCTGGTCTGAGCAGAAACTAAATGCCTCTCTGAGTCCAACAAGGCAAGATGACCTGAACAGCCCAGACTGGAAGTACTCAGGAGCATGTAACCGAGCAGCCCAGAGTAACTCAAACCATTTCAATTAATTAGTAGTTGCTGGGGTGGTGAGGTCAGCTGACGCATAGAGATTCAGACTAAAGTTACAAATTCCTGATTTATTCTGATTAGCCAAAAACTTTTACAGTACTTTACTGATATGCTAAACTTTCAACTGCGCTCAGTTGTACTTACTTTATTTTTTAGATTTTTTCAAACATTTGTAGTCGTTATAGCTATATTGTAAGCATTCAGTGTGCGAATACACAAACACACGTATATAAAACAAACTTTTTAATCACAATTAATCACATGAAATGTTGTGATTAATCTCGATTAATCGCATTGTTATGTGCAAAATGAACTTTTCCTTTAACAGAAGGCCTATTGCTATAAGGAAAAAATGCAGTAAATTTTGGTTTACAAACACTAAATCAGGGGTCTGATTTAGTGTTTGTGGCTTCGGAGCTGCAAGTGGCCCTCTGGACCTTCCACAATGACTCTCAATAGATGGCTAAAAATGCTAAAGAACTAACTAATGTCTTTAAATACATATATAATAATAAATGCAGGTTTTTTAGCAATTTTCCAGTTTTTTTCATGGAATAATTGCATTGAATTTCTACAACATAATGACAGTAAAAGTACCAGTAATATTTTTGTTATATCTGTTTTCTTGTCATTAGGTTGGAAGCTATGGACTTTTTTTTATTTTCCATCATTTTCTACAAATATCTACATCCCATAGAAGAAAGTCTGTCTATCCTCTTTTTGCAAGTTTTATGTTTTTCTTTATTTTAAAATCTAAAAATAGAAAATATGTGGTTCTTCAACATTGACAACAAATTTCCTTTAGTAGATATTTATCAAAAATTATAAGTTGTCTTTTTTGAAAAGTTATCTGAACATTTTCGACTTTAAACAAGTTTTACGAACTAGGGAAAAATGTCTTTTTGGATGGTAAAGGACCCCTGGCCCAGAGGTCTTCAGAATCAGACTTACTTTTTTCCTATGGTGGATATAATTTCCTGAGTACAAATTCACATACTTATTATGGTCCGTAACTGTATGCAAATATAGACTTTATGTTCAGATGGATCCATTCATACAATATAATTTACAATGTTACATCTGAAAAATAAACATAATTCTGAAGGCATAGCAGCTTTTATTTTGCCGTGGCGGTGCGCCACAATCATTTACATGTAGCAGAAAGCCTCATACATAACATCCTTGATTACAAGCCTCAAGTTTTTATCTAACACTCCTACTGCTACTTCCTTTTTATATTTTTAGAAGACACTGGAAGAGAGGTGTCAAGCTAAGGGAGAAGGTTTCCTTTAAACAAACTTTAGATAAAGTTAAGCTGTTTATGGCTCAGTTCAATACCAGTCACAGCAACCAGTCAATCAGACAGGGTTCTCTGCTCATGAGCCTTTGACTCATTTATGTGAAGTTAAATTAACCAATCTGATTTCAATACTCTGCTTTATTTCAAGCATACACTGTAAGCCGGACTGAACTCAGTCTCAGCAGATGCCTGTTAAAGACTCAGGGCTGGCCAGCTGTGAATACACTCATGGATTTGAGGTACTAGATGTTGTGTGGGTTTTAAACTCACCCCATTTGAGCTGTTCAGAAGCTGGTTGAAGGTGTTGTTTACAGTCTGGTACATTTCCAGCTCAGACTGACAAAATGACACCAGGTAATCTTTTACCTGCTCGTAGATTCTGCCATCTAAGATCTGCAGACATGAGCAGAAAAGAGGTTTTAATTTTTGATTATGTTTATTTTCCTCAGTCCGCCCCACACTGAGACATAAGGCATCACCTTGATGCAGTCCATGAGGTCTGTGCTGTAGTAGCGCTGCTGGTGGGCGTTGGCAGCTGCTAGTGTGAGAAGGTAGTCGTTTCTGGTGTGGGTGGCTTTGGAGGTACACTCGCTTCTCTTGGCTTTCAGCTGGAACGAAAAGTTCACGCAGATCAGTGACTGTGGCGTTTACATGTGGAGCAGGTGGTCACATGTGGAGAGCCTACCTTTACACTGGCCCTCTGGAGACTGGACCTTGACTGGAAGAGGCTTAACCTGGACCTGAAAAGCAAACAACAATAATGTACAACACATTTCAACAAACAATTTCTCTTGCTGAACACCACCATGTGTACACTTCACCAAGTCTCTAATCTGCTGTTTACCAGGATGTGAAGAAGGGACAGATCCTGGACCAAAGTCAAACTTCCACCAGCAGACGCTCTCGGCTGAATGTTTGGGTCACATGTTAAATAGGAGAGTTGCAGCACCACAGACTGGATACTGATCAACTGCTAGAGCCTAATGAAAAATACTGACTTTGTGCATGTAAACGCACTCATCCACAAACAAAGAGATCTTAAAGTCTGAACGAGGCGAATGTGGGTGTATGGAACCAACAGACAGAAAAAGCCAGTGCTGGTCCAGCTGTTAATTCTTACTGGCAAAGTTTTCTTTGCTCTTGTGAGACTTCCCTGATGGGCAGAGAAATATCAGAATTGTGGTGAATCAAAGTGCCAGCTGTTCATGTCATGCCAGGACAAAGTGTTGATGAGCAGCGTCCTCAAGTCTGCCAACAAGTCTGAGCGCAGGCTATTTTCCCTGAGTATTCATTATTTTCTCCTTTAAGAACACCACTTTAATCCTAATATACCCAACTTTTACTTTAAAGGTAGGGTAGGAGATGATTCTCAGGAGCATTTTTCACTATATTGCTTAAAATCCCCGTGACACACCAAATGAAGCCAATTAATTAAATACTCTAACACAAAAATAAAAATATTTAGTTACCTGTAAAACATACAGGACTGAAAAAAACCCAGTATCCAATCATTTTAACTTTAAATTTTTTATTAATCACAGCTTAAAAATAAATGATTAATTACCATTTGCAACTATGTCTGAAATATGTCTTCACTATCTTGTATCAACAGAACGAGCCATTGTTTACAAATAGTTTGTGTTGACTGACCTTCTCTTGGGTAAACGTCAGATGTCTAAGGGTCAGTAAATGCAGCATGTAATGTACTTTTTTATGTGTTTTGCATATTCTCTACCATGTTCTAGTACATGATGCAGAATTCATCTATCATCATCTCACCACCAGTCTCCATGGTGATGTCTGCCATAAAACATCAGATGTGCCGACTGTTAAACAGTCAATATGAATGAAAAACCGAAAGTCCTACAGCAGCATCACCCAAAGGAAACCCCTGTTGATAAAATAAGATCATTGGCTGTTTGTTTTACACGTTTTTCTTCACTTATTTTAAATTAGACGATCGCTTTAGTTGTAATAATCAGTTCACTATTTAATAAAATCTAAAATCATTTGTGACCCCCTTTTCTTGGTCAGTGCGCCTGCTTGGCCCCCTATCAGAACTTTTCTAGACCCGCCCCTGCATAGCTGAAGTATAAAGCCGGTCTACCACCAGCCAACTACTGTGCCAAAAACAATACTTTGGGATGAATATGTGACGGTGTGAACCAAGAACCGCTAGTTTCCTTCTTCTTAGCTCAATGATGAACAAAAGCAACTAGAGAGAAAAGCTGATCAGCTGACCACCAGCAGCCGTTATGATTCACGGAACAACATGAAAGGAGATGGAGGAGGCAGCTGCTGCACAAACAGAGATGGCCAGAGATCCTCCAGAGCAGACACGTTGGTGCAAAATGCAGGAATTACTCCTATTGGCCTTATGTTGCTGGCTTTGTGCTCCTTCAAGCTTTTGCTGAGTTTGACTTGCAAGTTGGACTTCAAAGTTGACCTAATATCAAGTCAGAAACCAGGAGAATAAGGAAGTCATCTAAAGCAGTACAGCTGATAACTTGGAAAATACAAACATTGTTGTGTAGTGCAGTAAAACCCAGTTTATTACTACAGTTATCACCTATTTGTTGAACTGGGCAGCCAGTTTAGAGCTGATTAAGTTCCTCTAGCTTTACAAGTCCAGAGATGTACTTCTCATTGCCCAGGACTTTGACAGGAAGCAGTAGAGGCCTAACTGACAGAAAACGTCTCTTGATGTCTCTGGTTGTAAACTTTTGGATGATGTGATTTATATAAAGATAAGAAAAGTAATTTGGGTCATACTTGGCATCAAGCTCAGCCTTCTCTCGGACAGCCTGTGCCATGGTCTCAGCTTCCTGGTACTTCTTCCTAGTCTTGGTCAGCTCCTTCACCGACTCCTGCAGCTCAGCCTGGACAACCGTCAGCTGCTCGATACACTGAGGACCAAGTTGGAGAGAAAGAACACTGAACTTTACATTTATGCAAATGATTATTTCTGCAGCACATCATCAGAGAAAAATGCAAATATCTCTGAAAAATAAGCTGAAAAGTGACGTCATGTTTTGTGTTAGGTACAGGAATGATGACGGAAAGTCCCAAAGGCCAAGGGTAAACAAGAGCAGCATTGCAAGCTGAAGGCAGTCCATCAGCGTCTATCAGAAATGAGAGAGTAGCAGTTAGGTTTCTGAGCAGTGACGGGTGGAGTGTCCAGCTCCAGTCCTTAAGGGCCACAATCCTGCAGGTTTTTCATGTTTCCCTGCTCTAACACACCTGACTCAAACTAATGAGTCATTGTGCAGAACTTCATAGGCTGTTGGATCCATTTAATATGAGTCAGGTGTGTTTAAAGAAGGGAAACATTGAAAACCTGCAGGACAGCTGCTCCCGAGGACGGACTTTGGACATTCCTGTTAGACCTTCATAGCAGGAAACAAGTGGAGCCTGCACACATACGGTCCTGCTAATAATAAAAGCAATTACTGTGGCTTTTGTCCCTAAATATCAGATTATTTCTTACTTAGTCTATCAGCATTATGTTTGTTTACATGAAGTTCTACTAAGGACAAAGAACATATAAATATATTCCATCTGCTTCTGCTTCAGAATCATTCGAAATTTGCCTTAAGAACACTCAGACTCTTTACTCTCTTAGTTTTTAACTCAACTGATAACCAGTGACCAAACCACCATGAAAACATCCATGTTTGCTTCTTTTAACATAATTAACATCTTTTAATCTTGCACTCTCTTTCCACAATTTAACATTTGCAGGTTGTGCTTGCAGCCAAAGGACTGCATTCACTTCTGTAAAAGAACAGTACTGCTATCTTTGTAATATTTTTTTAAATGTCAGTGGATCTCAGGTGTCAGGATAAAACTCTGTGTATTTTGTCAGCCATATTATAAAATAAATAAGTGGTAAATCTTGAGAACATCTTGTAAACAAGTAGAACATGATTATGTCCCTCATTCACACTTGTTTAGTTCTGACAGCACAAACAGATGACTGTATAAATAAGAAGTACATAATGAATTAGTGGGTGTTAAACTTCCTGTTGGTGTGGAAGAAACAAGAAGTTGTCTGAGTTTTGTCATCTCTGTCTCACTTCATCGTTCTATATTTACAGGTGAAAAGCGCCTGTCCAAACCTCTGCATTATTAAATAAAATAAATGTAACTAAGCAGAAAGACCTTTATTAGAAGCAGACGTATTTACATATTTGCATCTATAGACTACATCTCTCATTTGGATTTTACTGTGATTCTGAATCGCTTGGGCCTTTGGTTTAGATTTATCTGCTGTAGCTGCAAGTGCAGTTAAAGACCTCAAGATAAAAAAATTAAACTGCACATCAAGATAATTTTTTCCAAAAATCAGAAATTATGTGGTTAAAGTCCAGAACTAGACACGTCATGCATCATGTTTGGAAGCCTAACTTTTGCCCGTAAACTCTTTTACCCATGAAGAACAAACACACCCTGATTGCATCAGCGGAGATGTGAATGTTTCTAAAAACAGACGTGACTGAAACCTGATCAGATCTGGTGTCGTCCTGTTTTACCTTCCTGAGCTGCTGCTCCTTCTGCAGTCGTGCTGTCTTGACCGGATCGGCAACCTGGACTTTGTAGTTCTCACAGGTGCTAATTCTCAACTGGGCGGCCTGGACAGTGCCCTCCAAATACGCCCTCCATACACAGTACATGTTCCTTCAACAAGCAAAAACACACACAGGCTTTAACACTGAAACAGTCTTATGAAGAGCAAGTGATTAGCTGTGAAGGTATGGCTGCACAATTAAACAAAAACATTATTATGAATGACTTCATCTTTTTATTCTCTGTGGGGTCATTTTGTGGAAGAAAAGAAGATGAGGTAAATTTCGGGCTTGTCAGGTTGTTATTAGCAGCAGCAACTTTGTCATAACTAGTGTTGGGAAATAAACTGGTTTGTACTAAAAATAGTTTTTATTTGTGTTATGATTTGTCTTCTACCACAAACACTGGTTTAAACAGCTTAGACAATGCTGGGAACGTGGCTCAGCAGGAAACTGTGTGAGAGGGGACCTTTTTCACTGCTGCACCAGTAAACATGCAGAAGAGCAGCTGTGTTATTGGAGATGCTGAGCAGTAAAAATGGATGGAGAAAAGTGAGCAGGCATTGATGTCGAATATGATGACACAGAAAATGGGAGCCAGATCTGTTGTCAAGGAGATACTTTGATTTTAAAAGGATGAACTTGGACTTAAAAATGCTGTTGAGCTATAGCTGTCACAGGAGGCGGCAACACGAGCAATCCGCTGCAAACATGAACCAAGAATGTCTGAAACTAAGATCAACATCCTCCACATCCACAAGGTACAACAAAAAGGACACTTGAGTCAGATGTCACATGTGGATGTGTTTACTAGTGGTACTGACTACACTAAACACAGCAAGCGGTGGAGGCAGATAACCAACGGCATGACAATCCATTGATCTATTGATCACCTGGTTCTGATAAGTTCTGCAGAAAAGACGGATTAAAGGACATGATCAAGACCATGTGGACATTAAAATGTTTGTGCTTCAATAAAATGTACACTCTAATAGTCTAACCCGAGATTTCCACCGGACGCGTGCACAGCACGTTACGGCTCCACTGCTATTCGCGACCGTTTTAGTCAGAGGTTTGGTTTCCACCGGGTGCATCACAGCCCGTCCCAGATGCAAATTTTCGTGGCTCTCCGCTAAATTTATGCGGCGGGTCTATTTTTGAAGGAGCACGCACCCAGAATGCGTCAATTTCTGGAGTTCAGATAGGGGGAGACAGGAAATCAGACATGGGAGCAGTGTAAAAGCTTCTGGTATTTTTCAAAATAAAAGCCGCCGTGCAGATGTGCGCTGCTGAACCATGTAGCTGGAAAACAGTGGCCAACCATCTCAAGTCTTAAACATGCTCAATATTTACGACCAAAGCCGAGGAAAGCCGCCGACTCTTGAGTCGTGACTCTGTGGACCGTGATGTGGAACAGAATCTAGCCAATCACATAACGAACTGAGTGGGGAGCAAGGAATGATATAAAGTCCGTGTTCATGCTGTCTCCTGACGGTTATATTTTTCCGTTTGGGATTCTTCTGCTAACAACAGGTGTGTGTCCTCTACCATGCTGTGTGTTATGCTTTCCAGTTGTCGCCATGGTTCTTCATTGTTGTTAGATCCCGTTTGATCATGCAAGATTTCTGGCTCAGACGACTAGATTGGCTTTGGGACAGAATCGTTGTGTGTGTGTTGTGCTGAGATTATCGGAGCAAACCACACACAGTACGATCCAAACTATTACATGCCTGATTTTTTATCTTCATGTGTGGGGTCTCTAACAGACAAAAAAGTCTCTTCAGATTTAGAAAATCCTTATGTGTGTACCAGCCTTTAGTTGAGTCTAGAAACAGCCACCTGAGAAGAGGCTTTACCTGTGATCTTGCTCCTCTGTCACACTCTCTGGCCATTCCCTCTTCAGATACTGATTTGCCAACTTCTGGAGAGCCTGAAAGAGACCAAGCGTTAAAAACAACTGTGATCATCTCTCACCTGTTACACCAGTCTGCATGTGTATATGACACAACTGTTGCCCTAAACAACCCTTTCTCGCAGTCAACAGGGAGCTGGAGTATCGAGACATACGAATAAACAGAATAGTGAGAGGTAAAAAAAAAATAAAACAAACCAGACCAATTAAAAGGTATTTTGTGGTTAGTTTGTCATTTTGGTTGGTTCAACACTGAATGCACTTATTCACCTGTTAACCACAGCTCAGTCGGCAACCTGACATGAGCTCATTTTGAGAGGAAAAATGTAATTTATCTTCACCACATTCAGCCGTGGAGGCGTATCAGGTTCTTCCACCTCAGCCAACAGTGTTTCATCTTTGAAGAAGTAGAATAGCAGGGCAGAAAGAAGAATGTGTTGCGGTGTGTAAGCATAATAATCCTCTGCTGTGAGCAGACAATGTGATGGAAAGAATGTGAATATTTCTATCACTATGAAACAACTACCAGATAGATTAGGGTTTAAAAAACCCCACTACAAATCAAATAAAAACTACAAACATGAAAGAATGTCATCCCTGTGCAGAGTGGAGGATTTAGGCACTAATGAGTTGTATAATAGCGGCTGATTTATGGGGCTTATGAGACAAACTCTTCGCTGGTCAAAAATTTCTACAAATGATTGCAATGAAGGTGAGAAGCAACTGTACAGGATACATAATAGTAACATTAATAAAAAAAAAGGATTAATATTCCATTAATTTAACTTTTATAAATAAGAGATGTTCATCTTCTGAACAGACAAATTTTGAAGAACGATAGATGCATTTTATTTATGGCTTCAGGTAGAATCTGCTTTTACAGTTCACGTAAACATTTCTGTTAGTAAAGAAAATATAAAACTCTTTGTTATTTGTGGCTGTGACTTCTGCTTTAGACCCTAGCAAGAGTCGATCAAGGAAATGAGCCCATCTGTCCTTCCTCTGTCCAGAGTAAAAAGATCAGCCCTGTTATGCGGTCCTGAGGCCAGCATAGCCGGGTCTCTGAACCTGCTGGTCTTGGCAATCTTTGTGCTGAAGCTTCAAAGTTACCACAGACTCGGTCATTGTGGGATGAGATAGAGAGAGAATCACCAACTGAGCTGGCCTAGTGGACATGCCAGAATAGTGTGATGGGAACGAGGGCAGGGGAGGAGGAGGAGGGATGTGAGGACTGCAGAGGAAGAGCAGCACAGAGGAGGACTTTTTCAACCACACCATGTGATTTGAATAGCAATCAGCTAATGGCTAAAGCAGCCTGCAGGTGTAAGAGACCCGGAAAAAAAGGCACATTACAAAAAGAGATCTGCGAAGGGGGGTGTAACTAAAGCAAGCACACTCTGACCCACTTTGACTCAAGCGTTGGCAGAAGGGGTCTAAATGACTGATGGGCAGCACAACCCTGACAACATCTTCCAACCTAATAAGAACAGCAATGCAAACTCGTTGCCCGCTTTCAGAACAACTAATCATAACTGCCATTATTCATCAACTCAGAATTTTTTTCCTACAATAAATTAAATATCATTATTTTCTGAAAAACACACACACACACACATATACATTTGCAAAAAGCAAAATTTTTTTATTCAAATGGATTTTAGTGGACGACTGAAATAATATAGAAATTAATATTTTAAACTCAAGCTTTAGTGATTTCTGGAAAAATACATTTCAATTCATTCCTCCCACCGTCCAAAGATATGCATGTTAGGATAATTGATCACTCTAAATTCTCCCTAGGAATGAGTGTGAATGATTGTTTGTCTCTCTCTGTGTTGGTCCTGCGATGGACTGGTGACCTTTGAATGTGTACCCAGCCTCTCACCTGTTAAAAATGCTGGGTTAGGCTCCAGCTTCCCCCTGTTTCCTCATTGGACGGAGCGGTATAGATAATGGATGGAAGGGAACACTGTATATTGTGAGGAAGATGCAGACACCCCCTCACTGAGTAGGCGCTCGTGTATACTGTTACACACACTCAAACTTCCACACATACCTTGATGCCATTTATTTGTTTTTCATTGTTTTTCTTGACGTGTTGATCCACTAAAGATGGATCTTTTTGGTTGGTTAATACACTGATTTAGTTTATATTCAGTATATGTTTTGGTTTTCCTCTAACCTCTCTCTCTGATGTGATTTTGGAGATCAGCACAATCAAGGAGGCACACCCATGAGTCTTGCTGGTGTGCTTAATTAGTTTGGCTGGCACTAACCGAGTGGCCGGAGGAGAGGGGGAAGATTGGGAAAGAAGTAGTTTGTTGATAATGTCCTTGTAATTCTTAGCACTAAAAGTAAAAAAATGAAAGTTTTCATTAATTATAGTTTACTGTGGTGCTATTTTACTGGTCCTGTCCACTTGGGATGATAATGTGATGTTTGTGTCCTCTGGACTAAAATGAGTGACACCCCCAGGCTGAAAATTGCACATTTAAGTACTTCTATTTGTGTGGGTGTGACAGGACTTTGGGTGGAGAAGAAAATTCAGTCCATTTATCATTCAAACACAAACTGAACCACAAGTGCTTCATAATTGACCCATTTGGACTCCAATTATTAGTGCAAGAAGTCTTTGTACCACCTAGCATGAAACTGGACCCAGTCCAGGTCTCTGCCCCCCCTCAACTAACTACAATTTGTTGACTGTAAACAGGTGTGACAGCAAAGTTTATGGTGTTTGCTGCACAAACATCATAAACTTTGCTCCATTCTCACCTTCACACTTCACTGATCTTCATCTTGGTGGACATTTTTAATAACGTCTTTAGAGTAAAACACCTAAAGGAAGTCCTGACTGGAACTATTTTAGCTTCAGACATTTTAGGCTACTAACACATATTTTGACTTAAACAACAATAGTGAACTATGAGTGAAATCTTTTTCTTTAACAGTATAAAAACAAACCACTCTAGTCTTTTAAATAATGTATCTTTATATCCAAAATACTGATTTAATAACCAAGGAAGTATTATCAGCCAATATTCTATTTAATAACACGTTTATAATAATAATTTATTAACAGAGAATTTATTCCTGCACTGGTATTTAGGCCTGTGCCAGTAATTTAGAGTACTAAGTAAAATAAATAATATAATACGCAGCAAAACAAAGTCTTAGCCTTCAATCACAAAGCACATTTAAATGACACCACAATAAAAACAATTATTACGTTAGCTGATCCAAAATCAGGTTTTCAGAATATTTGTAATTTACACCAAAATGATCTGAAATCAAGTCTTTTAAAGCCAGATTAACGCCAATATAATGCAGATGGGGTTGGATAATACTAAATTAAGTTCAACTAGAAATCAGCAAAGTCACTTTGGACATGCTCCACAGTTTCAAGCTTCGACCCAGAAATAATAGAAGAGACACTAGTACACATCAGAAAACAAAGCTAGTAACAACAAAAATAACCAGAAGATGATGCAGCTTTGTGTAAAAACATTAGGAGAGATCTTGCTCACAAGAATGAGTCATTTCTCTCCAGCTAGCGTCGCTCAGGTGATTAACTCATTGTGATGCTCCTAAATCTGGCAGAAATCTGCGACTTCAACCAGGCTTAATCCCTAGAACTGTTTCAAACTAGCCCAGTAATTCGTATTTTTTAACCCAAATGTAAACCTACTATGCAATTAATATAAAACCTTATTTAGCAATACCACGGCAGATGTTGGTTTGCTTTCCATTCACTCTCAATCACGATAAACCTCCCGAGCACCAGATGCACATGAGCAAACAGACATGTAAGGTTGCTCTTCAGATAACTACAAACATTGGCCCGGCTCTTTACGGCGCTAGTGGACATTCCTCACAGGGCTGCAAAACAGAACAGAGCCAACGGGGATAGAGGGGGTTTTCAGACTTTCAGCTAGCGTCTCCAGGAAGCTGCGGGCCAAAACAACACAAAGGAGGAAACGAGCCGCTGGATCTCTGGTGGATGCTGTTCCTCTCTCTGTTGTGGTGTTTTTCTGCGGCTGGTTACCACTCAAGAACTATATCACCACATGAGAACGCAAAGATTTCTTGGGTCACATTCTCAACCCCACTCGCACATGGTGTCTTTAGAGAGCTGCATTGTAAAATACAGGCTTATTTTCAGCAACACAAATGACAAGGCAGCGCAGAATGATGTTAGAGAGCAACAGCAGTGGTGTGAAACAGACGATAAAGGGGTCAGATTCACTTACCTGGGCGTAGTCCCTCTCTACAGCCGCCCTCTTTTGGCTGAAAGTCCTGAGGAAAAGAAAGAGACAATGGGACCATGAGGATGAGAAAGTGAGGATGAGAATATTCCACAAGTGGAAAAAAAGGATAAGTCACTAAATGACAAATAAAAAAAGAGGTGGTTGAGGCAGACTGCCATTGTTTGTTTGTCTTGTGTATTTATCAAACATGATTTACATATTTACATAGTTACATAATCAACTTTCTATGATTCGGATCCATCAGATTGGGGATTGATCAATTAATTAATTAATTATTTCTTGTCTATTAAATCATTTTGTTTGTGGTAACCTATATGTGTGTGTTTACTTGCGCCTCCTTCATGATAGGAACCAATACCTAATTAAAGACTTCCTTGAGGGACACCATCCTGCAGCTTCAGATGTTTTCCTGCTCCAACACACCTGATTCAAATGAAATGATCTCCTCAAGAGCTTGTTGTCACGTCTGAGTCAGGTGTGTTGAAGCAGGAACCACCTTAAAACCTGCAGGACCAGGACTGGACGTCTGTGACTAATGGAGACTTTCAGCAAAACATTTTGTTTCCTGTTTCCTGAAGGTAAAATTAAATTAAAACAGTCTATGGCAGGGGTGAGTGGGTTCTTTAAGGATTCTGGTGGGCCTAGTTCTACAGCCTTGGTTGTAGATGTCCTATAAGTGGGGGAGGGGTTCTGATGATCCACACAGCTGAGCAGACCACCCTCCGGATGGCCAGAATATCCTGCTTGGAGCTCTTCCCCATCCACAGGATGATGCTCCCTGTAAGGATACTCTCCACAGAGCAGGGTAAAAGTTCTTGAGTGTCCTGATTGGGAGTCTGAAGTCTCGCAAATGTGTCAGATGGCAGAGACACTGATGGGCCTTCTCCACCACGGCGTTGATGTGGGTAGTCCAAGTCAGATCTTCCAAGATGTTAACCCAGAGGTATCTGAAGCTGTCCACCCTCTCCACCTGCATCCAGCAGATGGTGAGCGGGGTGTAGCTCCTCTGCTGCTCCCGACTAAAGTCCCCGGTCAGGTTTTTGGTTTTGCTGACGTTCAGCTGAAGGTTGTTGAGCTCACACCAATCCTCTAAGTGGCGAATCTCTCTCGTCATCGTAGTAGTAGTAGTAGTAGTAGTAGTAGTACTAGTAGTAGTAGTAGTAGTGGTAATAGTTGTCTAATATTATTCATATTTTTTCTTATTGTTTATTTTATATAGGGCTCAATAACTGGCTCTTCCCTGTCTGTTGCAGTAGTTAACTCTTCTATTGTAGGTTCTTTTTTTTTTTTTTAAATACGTTTAGGCTGCTGATGGTGATTCAGCCCCAACAGAACCGACCCCAAAGCCCAAACAACAGACTTCTGAGTTGATATTGTCTCCTTTTCCTCCAGTCCTGGTCCAAAAGAGTTTCCCTATTTCAAAAAAACAGCTTTTATAAAATGTCCTTTTCGTTTGCATTGAATCAAAAAAGAAGTTTAAATAATGCTGTTTGACATCTTTACTTATAACAGCTATGAATCTTCTCCTTCAACTTAAGAAAAAAATAATATTATCCTTAATGTTAACTTATTTATTTAAAGCACATATCAGATCTTTGAACTGTTCTTGTTTTGAAGGTTTCCTTCAGTCGGTTCCACACATTGGAGCCATTCTTCAAATCAAATCTTCATGTCTTCCTCTATAACTTCTCTTTTGTTTTCAGAATCTCTAAACTTATTCTTCTTATGCTTTAATTTCCTTTTCCATCCCCACATCTTCTCCTCGGCTGGCTTCTTTTTCCTCTGTTGCTTAATGTGACTGTTTTCTGATGATGCAGTCTGACAAAAAGCCGTCACTGAACTGTCTGCCTCAGATTTACCCCGACCACTTCATTTTTATTCCCTTCCCTGTGATCATTTTCCGTGAGATGCTCATGGAAAACTTTGGATTTGCCTCACGCTAAAGTTTCACTCCAAATGTTTTCAACAGATGAACATGCTCATCTGGTTTCATAAATACATAAACAGATCCGAAAAAATGTGCTGAGAAATGTGAGATATGACAGCAATTTCAGTCCTGGCCTTTAAACATTTTGGGTTCATTTGTAACAACAGGATAATGACAAGTCAGCTGAGGTTTATGCCCAAGTCTAAGAAAAGTAGAGAGGTCAGTGCCCTGGGAAAAATGTTCTGCAGCAGAATCCTCATTAAGTCATTAAACATGTCAGAACTCGGCTGCCATGCTCCACCCTGATTCTAAACAATCTGGCGTACTTCTGGGGAGCTTCCCCCTCTTCCTCTTCTCTTTATTTCCAAAGCTCTCTCTCTTCCACTAATCTCCGCTCTCACTTCCTGTCATTTTCCCAAGCAGACCCGTTGCTGACAACCCAAAGAAATTTCCAGTTAGCTGAATCATTTCTTGTTCCTGACAAGTGATTTGTGTCCCGGTCGAGTCGAACATTGTTTCTGGTGGAGTGAAGTTACCAACCTTCCCACGTCAAACAATTTAGAGTAGTCAGAACATCTCTCTGTGACCTTAACTTCCAGCTGTTTGAAGGTCCAGAGCTCTGCCACCAACCACAGACAGGAAGTAGGGAGCCAGGAGGCAGTCAACTCAATCCAAAGCCAACACTTAAAACACAACCACGGTCTTTGGCTCATAAACCTTAAAAATGCCTACACATATGAACGCAGAGCTAAAGCAGCCTGAATGTTTCTATAGACAGTGTTTACTGGGACTAATGCTCAAATATTAACAGTGCGATCTGCTTTGGAGGCCCACAGCTGTGGGAAAGTCTCAGGTCAACAGAAGCAGATTAGGAGGAAGTATTCACCTACAATGTGGAATAAATAACCTGTACAACTATGAGAAATAACATGCTGAATCATGTTGTAGGTGGAAAACACTGGCTGGATTTTAATAACATGTAATAAACAGGTTTAGCCTTGTAATTAACCACTGCAGGATGCTTTACTGAGCTTACATCAACATACACATGCCAGATATAACTTTCAGAAGACTATTTTATTAAACATTAACACAGTACGAATCAGCTGAAACACTGTACTGTTTGTTGGCTGCAACTTGAAAGGAAAAATGTTATGTTTTTTTCTTATAGCCACATTTTGACCTAAAGTACCCATTACTTGGATTACTGAAAAGCATGACATATTTGCTCCAGATCGGGTCTTTTGTGTCTCCACTGAGATCTCAAGTAGAGAGTACACAAGGAATGTCTTGATTATAGATTTATTTTGTACGAATAATGTCATTTAATACAACTGATATAAACATTGGAAATACTCACAGATCCTGCCCAAAGTAAGGAGTTCGGGATCAGCGAATATTTCTGTCTAAACACCATCCGATACCACAGAAACAGAATTATAATTCTTTTTGCCTGCTCAACCCCAGCACACCACACACAGACACAGACACAGGAAGTCATACAATCTTGCGTGATAATTGTTTGGAGTCGGTAGGAGAAACAGCTACACGTGAGTCACTGTTGTGCTAACATTTTGCATTAGCATTATGTTAGCAATTTGGCAGTATTACTCATTACAAAATCCCACTTGCAAAACAGTAACATGCCTCATATGCAAGACTTCAATACCAGTAACCTCACAAAACCTCTGGGTTGGATTGTTGGAAAAAAAAAAAAAAATAAATAAAAAAAAAAAATATATA
>JBAFTA010000017.1:24684027-24695371 GCA_036919975.1 Melanotaenia parkinsoni
CCCAGAATACGTCTGTGATATGTTCAGAGAATATAAACCTAGCAGAGCTCTTTGATCCAAAGACTCTGGTCAACTAGGAAAGACCAGAGTCCAGACTAAACATGGAGAAGCAGTATTTAGCTGTTATGCTGCAAACAAATGGAACAAACTGCCAGTGGAGATTAAACTTTTACTAAATTTAGACATTTTTAAATCCAGGTTAAAACATTTCTTTTCTCATGCGCCTATGCATGAAATCTGCACGGAAACTTTTTTAACTTATCTTGCTTTTAATAATTTTAATGTAAATTATTATTTTATTGTGATTATGTGTTGCTGCCTTTTACTATTCTAAATATCTGTAATGTCTTTGTTTTACGTAAAGCACTTTGAATTGTCCTGTACATGAAATGTGCTATACAAATAAACTGCATTGCCTTGCCTTACACAATGTTGAAGTAGCTACCTGTAGTGCAGTCATTACTGCATCTGAGGCCACTGGATCCACTCACAGACGAAAATACATTTGTGTCTGGAAGAATTTTGGCCACTGACGGCCACCGTTTATTTACAACTGTGCTAAGTATTTAAGGTAATTGTTATGCCTGTTTACCACTAGCTATCAGTAATTCCTTGCATATTGTACCTTTAAAACATGCAAAAGTAACGTTCTCTTTTTGAGTTTAAAATTCTATACAAATGCATATCAAACAAGAAGTTGTGTCATTATACTTTGATGCTCTATTAGTCTATGTTAATGTTTTAGTAGCAATAGTATCATAGTTATAATCATAAAGTTATCATTCTCGTCATCAATAAGTCTTCAATACTGATTTAATCTGCATTAACCACATTTATAGACTCAGCAAGATGGAACGCTGGCTCCATCATCAGATGCAGGATGGACGGTGTTAAAACTGGTGGAGAGGAGGACACTGAAAAAAGTTGTTATCCAACATGGATAACCTTAACCATCCTCTCCACCAGACAGCCAGTAATTGATAAATTAGACTGATCTGGTAATATATAATGTTGCTTTAAACAGTTTGTTTATTGATATGTAAACGTCTATTGTGGTTGCTATAGAAAACTAAAAAGATTATAAATATTTATTCTGTTCCGAAACAAAAACATTTAAATGCTAATAAATGGTTCTGTGACTTGTTTACATAAATTCAACGTTTGCTTATTAAAAATAAACAAAACGTAAAAGTATGTTGGGGTGGACAGAAATTAATTTCGTGGGGTTGTAATATTCCTCATTGGGCCACTTTGTCACGTGATAAGTCACTGCCGCGCAGTATCCATTTTAGTCAAGTTGTGAGTGAGATGCCTACAACTTCCTGTTAATTTTTCAAAACAAAATAAATACTTATTTTCAAAACGCTTTGACTGTTACCGTGACTGGCCCGTGAATATGTTTGGAACAGAAAATGTGCATGTATAAGACAAAACACACACAGAAAATACTGGCTTAAAATGGAAAGAAAAGACATGAATCACATGGTATGCCTAACATTGTCATTAACTGCATTAAATCCAGGAACTCAGTGGATAGGCGGTATCTCGGCTGACTGAGGGAATTCTTTCCCTCTGGAAAAGCCAGAGAGGTTAATGATAGTGGGAGGTCTGGGCATCTCTTCTTTAACTGTTGCCTCTGTAACCTTTCCAGATAAACCATTGATAATAAATGAAAGAATGAATCACTGGATGAATGAATGATTAGTAAAATGGTATATAATATTACACCTTATCTTTAACAATGCTACTCTGAAGAAGTTAAAACAAGGGTTTTCAATAAATATTTAGATTTTAACTTACTAACTAAATTTACAACATTATAACTATCACTAACTAATAATAACTAAAAAAATGATAACTAACTGTATAACATTACAACTAACACTGAATGTTATGAAAATATGTATGATGTGAGTTAAAAGAGCATTTTAAAGGAAGGGAGATACAAATGAATGTGAGATTCTCCCTCTGCTTGGATTCTTGGTGAGAAAATACACATTGTATGATTATTGTTCATTTTCATGTTTTATTTATTTATGTTTGACTAATCACTACATAGAAAGTTAATCATCAAAACATAGGTATGTAGTACGTTGCAAAGGACATGTATTTGGACTATAGTTTGTTTTTGCTTTATTAGTGCATTGCTAAATTTACCTTTTCACTACAATATGCATTAGCTAATAAAATATAACACACTTTAGCATACAGCTAAAATGTGTTATATTGCTAGAAATATTATATTTGTTATCATGTGCCATATTACTATAATATTACTTAGTGCAACCCCTAGTGGGCACAAGTGCCTTCCTTGTACTGGTCCCAAGCCCAGATAAATGCACAGGGTTGTCAGAAAAGGCTAAATTAAGATGGAGGCTAATTATTCACTATAGCAACCCCTGAAGGGATCAACCAACAGGAATAAAAGATAACAGAAATATTGACTTATAGCTAATATATGCTCAATTACTATAGCACATATTAGCATATGCTAAATTACTACCGCATAGTAATATAATGAATAGTAATAGTAATAGTTATATAATGAAAAGAAAAAAAGTGAATGGATAAAAATATCTGCACATTTTTCTATTGTATTAGCTCAATACAATACGGTTGAAAGCTACTAAAAAACAAACAAACAACAACAACAAAACAAGTCTTAATTCATTTACATTCATTTAGTCAAAACATGTGCTTTTATTTTAAAGGACAGTACCATTACATCCGGTCGCACCGTGTCCTTTTTGTTTACTTTAGCTCAACTTTCTGTGGAGCTCGCTGTCAGATTACAGACTGCACAACACGTTATATAAAACGAAATATGAGAGTTTTCTGTCATCGTTTTGGGTTTGTACCGCGAGCTAATTAGCACACATAGCTTGTGTCGTAGCTAACAGATAGCTCGCTGTGTAGCTAACATTCGGGATGTCTGCGTGGTGGCGGCTGCAGGTCAAGGTGCTGACTGCGCGTGGATTACTCGCGTCTTCCCGGGTGACACAATGGCAAACAGGGCGGTGCGGACATTTAATGTTTTGTCAGAGCCTGAGCACAGGTGGACCTCTCCGAAATGATTTCTATAAAGGTGGGAACATTGCAAAAAGTAACTGAGAAGTGCCTGGCTTCCAAGAACTAGCTAACTTTACATTAAGAAATTTTAAAATTCTCAATGATTTGCATATATGTACACAGATGTACTGTTTTAATACCCAGCAAAAACTTTTGGCTTAACCTTTAAAGGCCTGGTTAACATTCGGCATGCATCTAATCCTCCTGATAATTATTGGTGCTATTTTTCTTAACAGTATGTTTTATAGAAGGGGTCTGTTCAAGCTTCCTGGCATATTAAACCGTAATGAAAATGTCTAATATGTGACTTACTTTATATGCCGAATTAGAGAGAGATCGCTTAGGTTTACAAAGTTCTGCACAACAACTCATTTTTTGAGTCAGATGTGTTGGAGCGGGAAACATTGAGAACCTGCAGGATTATGTCCTTCGAGGACTGGAGCTGATTTAATTACTTGACACATGATGTATATTTAAAGATACCTATTTTGTAGATGTTACAGATTAAATTATGGTTTTATGTTGAAGCAACAAGGTTTGTTTCCTTCACTTAACAGGTTAATATTCTCACTGCAGACAAGGCCGCTGTTGGCTTATATACTCCAGACTTTCTGAAGGTTTTCTTCAGATGTTGCCTGCTTTTCCCACTCACTTTGCACTTTTTTCTGTCCAGTCCTCGTATGTAATTGTTTTTTAAAGAATGTATTGTTCTGTTTGGTAAACTGTTTAAGACTAAAACTTGAAAAGAAGCATAAAAAATGCTCCTAACTGAAGGGATGACCTGGTGTTATGTCTACTGTTAACATAATAAATCCAACCAGTTTTATTTAGCATCACATTCCAGTTTCTTTAGCTGCATCTACAAAATGAATAAGATCACACATTTTTAAACATGTATTAAATAGTATTTTAGCAGAAACAAGTTGATTCCCAGAGCTGTTAGCTAAAAACTTGGCCTATCTCAGCATGGTGTGCAGAAACTGGACAATTGAAGGACCAAAGAAGCGACAGGACTGAGGTATGCCAGATGACACGAGAACTGGACTGAAAATCAGGTCTGATGGAGGGATAAATCCTCCCCAGAACCTGGACTGAAACATTACTGAAGCTGCATGGGATCATCTGGACCAAAAGGCAGAAACATCCAAAGAAGAGCTTCATTTGTTGACAGTGTTTTGCTTAAAATATTGGATTTCAATGAATGTTTACATAAATAACTGCAGCTTTTTCCTATTTTTATGGCAAAATCTCATGAGTGGTAAATAAAGACTTTTCCCCAGTACTGTAAGGAATGATAGAAAGTTATTGATTTATTTATTTATTATGTTTAGACTTGGAGGCTCGTCTGGCAGCTATGAGAAAGAAGGCACTGGATGCTCTACCAGGGAGCAGCTGGAGTCCTTTTGAGATCAACCCCAACCTTCCTCCAGAGAGGGCCGACATCGTGATCGTTGGAGGTGGTGTGGTGGGCTGGTCCATCGCCTACTGGCTGAAACAAAAGGAGATGGTGCGAAAGGCGGTGCGAGTCATCGTAGTGGAGAGGGACCCAACGGTGAGCGCCGCAATGTTAACAACTCTGAATAATTTGTTCATTTGTATGATTTATTCAGTCCAAAATAAATGATAAGTGAAGCAGTATCATTGTATAAAATGTGAGCTGTGCTGTTTGTGGATTACTGACTTGAGTTTTCTCTGGAAAATTTCCATGATGAAAACAAAATGATGACAAAAATTGACAAAATGGAAACAAGGATGTCAATTGTCCATGAAAAAAAAAACCAAACAAACAAAACTGTTCATTAAATTGATAAAACCTCAATTTAAAATGGTGACACAAACTTAAAACAACAAAACAAGTATCCAGTGACAAAATAACTCCAGAGACTTAAAATTAATACAGAAAGATTAAAAAGTGTTAACCCTTTAATACCCTGTCTGTCATATTTGACACATTCAGTTTCTGAGACCTTTTGCATCACTTTATGGAAGAAAAAAAATAGCTCGAAACCCCGTTTTACACAATCTGATATTTGTCTTCTGCCCCCTGGTGGATAGCTATTGCATTACAGTAATTCAGAGACAGTAATAAAACGCACATATTAATTTAATTTAAATTTATTTAGTTGAATTTTCTTTTGGGTAAACTGAAAACCTGTTCTCATTTACTATGACGGCCTGGCCAAAAAGAAGCAGAGAGGGATGACACAAATGAAGGTCTTAAAAAGGGTTTCTTCAGATGCTGGTGTCGTGGTTAGCACCGCAGCCTCACAGCAAGAAGGTTTCTGGGTTGAGCCTCAGCTGAGGAGGGTTTGAACAGTGACCTTTCTGTGTGGAGTTTGCGTGCCCCCCCCCCCGTGTATGCGTGCATTCTCCTCGGCTTCCTCCCACCGTCCAAAGACATGCATGTTAGGTTAACTGTCTCTAAATTCTCCCTAGTAGTGAATGTGAGTGTGAGTGGATGTTTGTCTCTGTGTTGGTCCTGGGATGGACTGGCGACCTGTCCAGGTGCCTCTCACCTGCTAATTGCTGGGATAAACTTCAGCTTCCCCGCGACCCTGAATTGGGATAAGCGGTATAGATAATGAATGGATTTTGTTAAAGGCCCATTATTTCTGCCCATTATTTTTGGGTCAGCCTTTAAAGTGTTAATAAGAGATGCAAATTTACAACAGACAGGTAAAAACAAACAGCCAGAAAGCTGAAAACTGCCAATAAAGAGACACAAATTACAACATACACTTACAAATCGACAACAGTCCTAAAAATAATGGAAAATTACAACAAAACTAGTGGTTATTTAAAAAACAACAACATAAAACATCTTCATAAAAGTACTTCAGAAGAAAACAGACTTTTGGAAACTAAAACACCTATTAAAAGAGACTAAACAAAGATGGAGACACAGAAGGGTGTCGGATAGACGACAACAAGCCGCCTCCCTCTCCATCAGCTTGCTTCCGTCCCTGTTGTCTCATGTAACTGGGTACAATACCTCCAGCTCAGGTCATCACATGACCAACCAGAGCGTCCTCTGCTGCGGCATGTTTACTAACTCCCCTCTCCTCTGCAGTACTCCCAGGCCTCCACGGTGCTGTCGGCAGGAGGAATCCGCCAGCAGTTCTCCCTGCCTGAGAACATCCACCTCTCCCTGGCCTCTGCAGACTTCATGAGGAACATCAATGTAGGTCACGCTCAGATGCTGCTGCTGACAGTGAATGACGAGTATCTAATTCATTAAAGGGGTAGTGCACCCTAAAATGTGTTTTTTGAGCTATAAACAACATAGTATTACCTAATTGTGATAAAAAAAAAACACCTATACTTTTGTTAAATTTTTAAATTTCTTTAAAAAACTGGATTTTGTGGGTCAAAAATGCCTCAAAACGCAGGGTAAAACAGGGTAAAACCAACTTGATGAAGTTGGTGCTTCTCTATGTCATAAGAAAATTTGCAATGGGTCCTCATGTTGCAGGCACAGAAACCACACTCACCGATGAATGTGAACTTGTTATTTGATGTAGATTCACTAGTTTCAGACTTCTGGACTTTTACAGAGCTTTTGGAAAATATTGCTGCAATGGGACGGATTTCTGCTTTTGAGGGGTGTAAAAGTAACACTGGACTTGGTTCTTTACCTGCTGATCCTCATCTGGCGACAGACAGCAGCTCAAATTGCAGCAGCGGCAACTTCCAGTAGCACTTCCTGCAGCTGCCACAACCTGCTGCTAGTCTCTACAGCTGCTGACAGGCCAGCGTCACAGCACTAACGGCTCAGACTGATCTGGTTCAGGACCACCTTGTTCTTCCACCACTGCATCGTGTAGCTGAGGGGATTCTGGAGAGCGAAAGTCTTCCACCTCAAAGACCGCTCTGTAGCGTATGTCCTTTATGAATCTGTATCTCTTTCCATCTTGCTAGTGGTCGCTGAGCTAGTGTCTTTCAATCAATCATTTCTGCCTTTGAATTCCGACTCGCCCACTCTCTGCCTCCTGATAACCCCGACATCTCGCACCACAACCCTTGCAGTTTCTGCCATTTTTCAATTTCTCCTCCAGTGGATGGAGTTATGCAAAAAGTAGGGGTTGTAGTTAGGCTTTAAACATGACCGAGCACTATGGCAGGGTGGTATGGGTAAAAATATTTATCAAGATATAAATATTAAAATTTGCAATTACGATATAACTGCCGATATAATTGACGGTAGACAAAATATTTCAAAACTGCACTTTATTGGTGCAAATTCAAAATAGGAAATATATATATATATACACATATAATTATATATATATATATATATATAATTATATATATTATACCTTAAATAAAGTCAGTCTATAAATGAATTGTATAAATGAATGATGAATTAATTAAATACATCTTGTTTTGTACTTCTTGCTGATGCAAATTAGAAGTAGGTTCAAGTACAGGTAGAAAAACTTGTTTAAAAAGTTCTAAACAGCAACCGTCCTCTACTTCGCGTTAGATGGTTCACGCCTCCGCGTCGCCCATTAATTTGTGATAATGGCCACCTCGTCGGGCATTATACCTTACATATGTGTGTGTGTGTGTTTTATGTATGTATATATATGTATAGATATATATATATGTATAATAGTTTATGGGAGACAAGTCCCAGATCCACTTGCTGAATGTCGTCTTTGATAATTCAGATTGACTACAACAGTGTGTTTTTATTATAATGACTGGTTTTATTAGGAGATGGAGGTTAATGGTTAACAACACCCCTGACCAACCTTTAGACTCAGCTGGAGGTTTTATTTAATCAGATCCACTCACTCCATCATTACATCTTAAAGGTTGCTGGATGTGTTTGGACACAGCAGATCTTTTGCTTTACAAACTGTGGAAGGTTTAATCTGTAAAGAGAAATGAAAAGAGAAATGAAAATTTATTCTACGGAGTACCACTTTCCTCTTTAGCCAGAACACCATGAGGATGTTGGTCCTGATGTGTTCATGGGACCAAACTGCAGGCTGATGTCCAGGTTCAGGAGGAATTAATGACCTGTTTGCACATAAAGCTGCTTTTATATGATATGAATCTTACTGTGTGATTATTTATAACCAAGTTATCTCTTTAAAAAAGGGGACAAACAGTTTTCAGTGCACATTTTTATTAGTAGTTTTCTTTATTTTCCTGATCTCTGTCTTACCTCTCTGAGTCTGTCTGCACATAGCGTGTAAGTCTTGCCCTTTTATGAGCATTTTCAGGTGTTTACATGCAAATAGAGCCAGGTGGTCCTTTTTACTTATGGTGAAATAGGTATTCACCAGTCTAAGATAAAAGATACAACACTTTTGGTGTTGGTAAACATGTCCATGAATCAGATGGAGTTTTTTTTATATATACCTTTTAAGTACAACTAGAGAAAACAAATTTAAGAAGATATTGGTGAATGAGGACCACTGATTCTTATTATTGTCATCCAAAGGAAAAGGAACAAATGACACTAAGATTCCTGGTAGAAGACGTAGGCACAAGTGTGAAAGAAGTCAAGCTGCACGCTTATGTGTGGCAGTAAGGAAGTATTGGCTGGACAGACAATAAGCTCGGTCCTGGACAGATTTTGCTGAAGGTGGGGATTCTTCATCCATGCGGAGATATCAGCAAGGCATGCTGATATTCGCATTGAGACGGTTGTGTCATTAGGTGGGAAGGAAAGGAAAAGCTGAGTGTCATCTGCATAGTAGTGGTAGGAGAGGCCATGAGAGCCAATGACTGCACCGAGTGAGGAGGTGTATAGTGAAAAGAGAAGAGGGCCTAGCTCCGAGCCCTGAGGCACCCCTGTTGTCAGCCCATGTGATCTGGACACTCCCCCTCGCAAAGATACTCTGAAGGATCTTCCTGTGAGGTAGGACGTGAAACATGAGAGGACAGATCCTGAGATACTAAGCTCTGCGAGTGTGGAGAAGAGGATATGGTGGTTGACCGTGTCAAAGGTAGCAGACAGGTCCAGCAGTATAAGGGCCTTGCCTATAGCCAGACTGATTTGGATCGAACAGGTTGTTGTCTTGGAGGAACTGTGAGACCTGACTGAAGACAGCACGCTCTAGTGGACATGAACAGAAGCAGTAAGGCTTGAGCTCCAGAACTTGAGCCCACCTACCTGCGCTCCTAAAGCTCTAACCACAAAAACTTCCTTTTTTCCCCCCTCTGGTCTGTTTTTGAACATGTTCTCTGTGCAGAAATGTTGACTTCTGTTTTCCTGTCAGGAGTATCTCAGCGTGGTGAATGAGGAGCCCGTCGACCTGCAGTTCAACCAATCAGGATACCTCTTCCTGGCCAGTGAGGATGTGTCTCACATCATGGAGGAGAACTACAACACCCAGCGGTAATGGAGATGCTTTCCAGTCAGAGATTGTTGGAGATGCTTTCCAAATATCTCAGTTGATGGTGTGGTGGTTAGCTCTATCGCCTGACATGCATGACTCCTGGAGAGGCCTCTTCATGTTCTTGTTTTTAAATAATTACAGGTGTGCTGGAGCCAAAGTCTCTCTTCTCTCTCCAACACAAGTGAAGGAGAAATTTCCCTGGATAAACACAGAGGGTGTTGCACTCGCTTCATATGGTGAGAGCAAACAAATCAAAATCTCCTTCTGAGTGATAGACAATGCACATAATCGCAGCTTTCTCCACCAATTTGGGGAACCTGACTACTGTTTAAGTCGGCACTTTCAGGTTTCTCACCAGTAAAGTGTTTAAAAATGTGGCTTAAACACACAGAAAATAAAAACATTATTACCGTGATCAGCTCATAGGAATCGTTACGATGCAGAGACATTAATTATTAAAGAGTTAGATCGTTATAATCTGCTGAAGAATGAATGAAGTTCAGGTGTAGGTGTTTCCACTTGTTTCGGTCTCAGACGTCAGTGTTTCATCCAGATGTAAAACCCTGCAGCCAGTAAGCCTTTCTTCATGAATTCTCAGGTGTACCATCTCACCTGTTATCTCAGCTGACACCATGGAAATGCAGCCATCTTTACTTCTGCTCACATGAAGCCCAAACTGTCCTTTACGTCCAACCCATGCTCAGCCAGATGCTCTTGTGCTGGAGAAGTTCCTGCACGTGTCCTCCGTTCTCTGGGACGTGTCCATCAGTCTCTGGGATGAGTTTATCACTGCACTGCCTCCAAGGTGGAAACGGAGGATGAAAACATGCTGGTGAATTTCCTTTTTGTGCGCTGATCACGAGGACACAACTGGGGTGATAAGATGAAATACTCGTCAGAAAATCTGAATAACACAGAGATTAAAACAGGAGAGCCACTGCTGAACTGATGCAAACAGACAGTGGGTACACCCAAAATGGCAAATGTTGATGACATCCGTGTGTATTCTTTATTGGATCAGATTAAACTGCAGGTGGTTATGAGAGCAGTCACAGATTGTGTATTCAGCTCTTGATTAAATATTAATTAACTCCTATGTGGTTTAACAGGTTGTCTAACCTGTATTAAAGGCAAAATAACAACTAATATATTAAGTTGAATGAATTTAAAGGCTGTGTAAAGCGGACACAACCTCTATTTTTATTTATTTTATTTAACCTTTATTTAACCAGGTAAAAAATGTTTGAGAACCAGTTCTCATTTGCAAACATGACCTCCATTGTTGCAATATATTGGGGTGATGTTTATGTCTAAGGCACGACTTTTCTAGTTTTGCTACTTATTGTCAGTAGTAATGTTTTTACACTCACCATCCACTTTATCAGGTTCAGCTGTTCAACTGCTAGTTAAGACAAATATCTATCCAGCCAATCACATGGCAGCATCTAGTCATGTAGACATGGTGAAGATGACGTGCTGAAGTTCAAACTGAGTATCAGAATGAGGACGAAAGGAGATTTAAGTGACTTTGAGCATGGCATGGTTGTTGGTCTTGAATTTTCACACACAACCATCTCTAGGTTTTACAGAGAATGGTCTGAAGAAGAAAAAACATCCAGTAAGCAGCAGTTGTCTGGACCAGAATGTCTGGTTGATGTCAGAGGAGAATGGGCAGACTGGTTGGAGATGATGGAAAGGCAACAGGAAGTGAAATCAACACTGGTTCCAACTAAGATCTGCAGAACAGCATCTCTGAACACAAAACATGTCCAGCCTTGAAGCAGATGGGCTACAGCAGCAGAAGACCACACCGGGTGCCTCCTGTCAGCTAAGAACAGGAAACGTAGGCTACAATTCACACAGACTCACCAACACTGGACAATAGAAGATGGAGAAACATTGCTGGTCTGATGAGTCTCCAT
>JBAFTA010000017.1:24695781-24726723 GCA_036919975.1 Melanotaenia parkinsoni
AAACCTGCAGCAACTGTGTGATGCTGTCATGTCAATATGGAGCAAAACCTCTGAGGAAGGTTTCCAACACCTGGTTCCATCTGTCACACCAAGAATTAAGATGGTTCTGGAGAGAAAAGGGGGCCCGACCCAGTACTAGAAAGCGGACCTGATAAAGTGGACAGTGAGTGTATTCTCTGTACAGCTAAAAAGAAAAGGTTTAAGGAATTATTAAATGATCCTTGTTTTATAAATGCCACAGTTTACACTGGACATCAGTTCATGACCTTAGTATAGAAGCTTTTGCTCTGAAGCCTTGGAACTACTTAAGAGCAAAAACGTAATTTCCAATGATTTTGTGTCTGTTTTGATCTTGATCATGTAATGACATCTGCAAGCCTCAGTCTGACACGTGTGTGCTTCCTGCCCTGCAGGGCTGGAGAACGAGGGCTGGTTTGATCCCTGGACTCTGCTGAACGCCTTCAGGAGAAAGGCCATCTCTATGGGAGTCACTCAGTGCTACGGGGAGGTCACAGGTGTGTCTCCACCTCCTCCAACAACACACATGATGCCCAAACATCACCTAGTCTTAATCATGTTATTTGTATGAAGTCTTCTTTTCTTCTCCAGCCATCAAAATGTCAAACAACAATCCAACTTAGTTCAAATACAGAAACAACATGAACAAAGAAATAGAAAAACTCTATAAAATGTGCATAAATAGAAATGTAAGTTAACGAATGAAAGAGATTCTAAAGTGAGCTTACGATTAAATTCAGGACAAGAACAAAGACTGAAAATGGATGGAAAGTCAAAATCAAGCAGTTGGCTTTTTCCAGCTGTTCCAGATGACACTGATAAAATAAGGTGTTTCTGAAGTTTAGAAATGTTATTTCAGTCGTTTATTTATTTTCTTATTTGGTGTTGTGTTATACATCACTGGAAAGCCTGATTAGTCTTCTTTACAATGAGGTAGAACTTGTAGGGATCATGCTTCTGTTGAATGAGCAAAATGGTTAAATGTGTGGGTTGTGCTCCCCAGAACCCCTGCACTATCCTCCTGGTGTTCGCTTTAGCTTTGAGATTCAAATGCTGACACAGATCAATAACAGTCGTTTGACTGACAGACAGACTTATCGAAATGAGATTCTGGTGCCAGTGGTGATCCCATATCTCCAGAATATAGAACCTAACTCCATCCACCAGGATGACAACACTCTGAGTCCAGACCTCAGTCCAACTGAACTGTGATCAGTTTGAACGTGATGTTCATGCCAGTCTAACCAACACAACCAGACTAGTTGACTTTCAATTTCCAGTTGACTAGAATACAGCACCACATGGTTTTAATAAAGCAGAGAAATAATGACCAAAATAAACATTCCTAATGTTTTTCTTTTTTTAAAAGAGTTCATATATAAAATAATGTTTCTCATCCACAGATTTTAATTATACAACAAATGTGATGATGACAGCTGATGGAGACCAGCTACATATGAAGAGAATAAAATCTGTCAAAGTAAGATGAATAAATGAATTCTTTCAATCAAAATAATTTTTAACACTTTTTATTTTATTATTATTGCTTCTTTTATAAGAAAATGTTGTAAAATTGACACAAAAGTAAGACAATAAAAAATTAAATAAACTTAAAATACAAGCCTTAAAAGAAAAAGAACATAGTGGATTTCCATGTTTTCTCTCGTGTTATCAACACGGCCTTGCTTATCCTGTCATTACACACTACAAACAGTCCATTTCTCCCACATTTCTCGACATTGTTCTTCACGAGTTCCTATCTTATGGGTCAACAGTTCCATTACCGATTATCGTCCCTCCGCTTTAGGTGGACCCCATGTCTGTCCAGAAGGGTGATAAAAGACAATTGTGTGGTGTTTTCTCTGAAAACACCAAACCAAGCGAGTAAAGGACCTGGATCTAAGTTGACCTTAACATCTGAAAGAGGAAGTGAAACACTTCAGTCAGGTATCTGTTGAGGCTGGAACAGGACCAGTACAGACTGGAACAGGACCAGTACTTGTGAATTATTGAGACTAACCCAGAATATAAACCAGTTGATGCACAGCTCATGTTCAGTATTTTACTATAGACAGGCGTGATAAATCCTAAGGAAAACTATAAGAAAATCTGAACTGTGTGTGTTTTCTGATCATGTGATTACAGTTGAGTCTAAACAACAAACAGCTGATCATTTACGATAAGTTGTCTAACATGTTCATTATATTAAAAACAGAGAAATTAAGCTGTTTCCATCAACTTTTTATATGTGACTTCAAGAAAGGCGTCAAGAGAAGCCCACCTCGGTTAAAATTGTGAATGTACACTACCATTCAAAAGTTTGGGGTCACTTCGACATTCAATAGGGAGTGACCCCAAACTTTTGAACGGTAGTGTATTTAAAAAAAAAGGTTTTGTTTAATGGTCATCATGTTGGAGATTTATATGTAACAGCCAAAACCTTTGTAACATAAAAAGATGAGCTTTAAAGCAGCGACAGCATGCGTCCTGAGGTCCTCAGTCCACGTGTTTATCTTTGACTTGATTTTCTACTGTAGATACTAGAAGAAATAAGATGATCTATGAATCGACATGTCATCATCAACCAACAGAAAACGACAAAAAAAGCTTCATATTACATAAAGAATCTGTGTCATCACACAACGCATGTTTTGGCAGAAGGTCCATTGCTTAGTCATCTTGGCTTTAGCAGTTTATTAGAAATAAAAGAAACAAATAGTTTATTATAATAAAAATAAAGCTTCTTATAGTACATTTCTAGCAGGGAATTAGAAAACAGAGAAATAACTGGAGACATCAACAGTGTGAAAGATAAAAAATATTTAACTGAATTTATTAAATAAGACGGGTTATCTGATAACGGTAACAGTTGTGTGCAGTGCAGAGGGCTGTTTTTCACCCTCTTTCGCTGTAATAGTAACAAGGAACACCAACAAGTAAAAGCACTTTATAAATACAGTCTTTTTACCATTAAATTAGTCAGTGGTGACTGATGTTGGATAAATCTCAGCCCTAGGAAGAAAATTTTTTAGAAAACCTTAGATGTTTGAGTCTGTACGGTTGGTCTTTGATTCAGTGTAAAACCACATGAGTGGCTCAGGGTTGATTGCTTGTGTCGAGCAGGTGCAGATGCCGAACAGCCCGGAGTACCAGCTGGTGGAATGTGCCATCGTGGTGAATGCAGCAGGAGCCTTTTCTGGCAAATTGACCGAGATGCTGGGGGTTGGCCTTGGCTCCGAAAACTCCGTCTTTGGAATCCCACTGCCTGTTGAGCCTCGGAAGAGGTAGGCCAACCAGTCCAGCTGCTCATATTCCCATTAAAAGAAAAACAATCAGAGTGCCGTCGGTGTTCCTGCTTCATATGGCGCAGCTCACTGCTGACGCTTCTCTTCACACCGCCTGCTTCAGGGTGCTTCTATCATCTGTGGTCTCAGCTGCTGCTGAGGCCACCGAAACGGATCTCCTCAGCACCTTGTTTGATGTTAGATTCTGGGCACAAACAAACTGATGCCTCAGAGGATTCATTTCATGGTGTTTCCTTTAACCTGTGTTACAACTGCGACCCTTGTTTGGCCCTCCACTTGACTCCATCTTTATTTAAAATTAATTAAAAAAACACACCGTCTGAACGGTGTAACAGTATTCTGTCTCACCACATCAGAGTAAATTTAAAGCCTCTATTTATGGTTTACAGTGCTTCTGCTGCTTTATTCATTAAAAGACCAAAAGTCATAACAAATATTGCAACAGATTGATGTGTCAGTACTTGAAAATTAGTCCTAATGGTACATTAATTTGAAACAAGTTGGAACCTTTAGTGGAAGAGAAATTGATGGCTGGATGAGCCAAATGAGTTTAAAACTCATTTAAAGGTTTGTTCATCTTTTGTCTGTGACATAAAGTTGTCACATCATGTGATGGATCAGCAGGTGGCAGTAATGAGCCGGGTAGTGCAGACTCCCAGAGAGAATATGAACATGCGGATTTAAGGCTCTTTCTATCTATTTGATCTCAAAACACTAGGTTTGATTTACAAGGATGGACATATGAGATTTCTGAACTCCTCATTGTCATGTTCAAGACATAAGTGTGAAGTAGCATCAGAAGATGCTACACTGTGGTCATAAAGGGATGGACATGGTCAACAATACAGGTAGGCTGTGGTGGTTAAACCAGGCCACGTTGCCAAAGTAGGCCAAGAAAATATCCCCCACACCATTACACCAGTAGCAGCCTGAAGCGTTGATCCAAGGCAGGATGGATCCATGTTTTCATGATGTTTCCACCAAATTTTGAGCCTAACATCTGAATGTGGAGCTGAAATGGAGACTCATCAGACCATGAAATGAAACCAGTGCTTATGTGACTTCCAGTTTCCTTTCTATCATCTACAACCAGTCTGCCCATTCTCCTCTGACCTCTGACATCAACCAGACATTCTGGTCCAGACAGCTGCAGTTTACTGGGTATTTTCTCTTCTTTAGACCATTCTCTGTAAACCCTAGAGATGGTTGTGGGCGAAAATCCCAGTAAATACTCAGACCAACAACCATGCCACGCTCAGAATAACTTAAATCCCCTTTCTTCTTCATTCTGATGCTCAGTTTAAACTTCAGCGAGTCGTCTCCATAATGTCTACATGACTAGATGCTGCTATGTAATTGGCTGATAACAAGCAGCTGAACAGATGAACCTGATAAAGTGGTTGGTGGCTGTTTATCAGCAGTTGGTCAATAAATCAGGTGGATCTAAAAACATATAAACTGAAGCAGCTTCAATTTCTCTTTGAAACAAAAACTTATTTTTGTAGTGGGCTTTATTGTATTTATTCTGGTAGACAGGAAAAGGGGTTCAGAAAGAGAGAGGGTATCAAATCAAATCAAACTTTATTTATAAAGCACTTCTTATGGCAAAGGAAACACAAAATGCTTTACATGATAAAAACAGTTTGTGCATATTAAAATAAAACAAGCCTTTGCACATCAAAATAGATAACATAGCAATTTAGAAACACACTTATTATAGTCACTTTCTCACACAGTTTATAGGCATAAAATACTAAAAGTAATAAACATAGAAACAACTGAAAGGGACCAGAGGACCTTAGAGTCCGCGAGGGCTCATAATTTAAAAACAAGTCCATTAGATGAGTAGGCCCAACACCATTAGGACATTTAAAAACCACTAAAAGAACCTTAAAATCAACCCTGAAATGCACAGGGTGCCAATGCTGCCATTTTTAAACTGGTGTAAATCACATATTGGCAAAAGATCCCAGGCTGGGAGTCAAATCTGGGTCATCTGTGTTGAGGAACTTAAGTCTGAAGTCTACATGAGTCGGCTGTTCAACCAGCTGAGTTAAATGCTGCCCTAAAACAAAAACAATGAACTGTGAAATCTTTTGCATACCCTTTTTTCTTCAGAGACAGTTAAAAAAAAGTTTAGTCATTAAATGGACAAATGTTCAACATTAAAAAGAAAAGTTGGTTGGCTGTCAGTGTGCAGTGAATTGTCTACTTTCTGTTTTAAGGTATGTGTATGTGGTCCACTGTCCTGATGGTCCGGGTCTAGACACTCCCTTCCTGATCGATTACTCTGGAGTTTATTTCAGAAGAGAAGGGTTAGGTGGGAACTACATCACTGGAGTGTCACCCCAGGAGGTTAGTTTGAGCTTACAGCTGTTTCTCTGTTTAGATTTTAACCGTGTAACACATAATCTGTTCTTTTTTTTTTTTTTGCTTGTCTACAGGCGGAGGAGCCAGATACCAATAATCTAGAGGTGGACCATCAATTTTTTGAGGACAAGGTTTGGCCCAGATTGGCCCACCGTGTTCCTGCTTTTGAGAAACTAAAGGCAAGGCTCTGATGTAACAGACTCTGATACAGTCAAGGTCATTTACCCTTAAAACTCCGCTAGATCGCCAACACCTCGAATGCTATCGCTTATATTGTCAACAGTGTCTCAGGAACGATAGTGTGTAACTCTGGGATAAATTGTGATGGATAGCTTACCCTTTAGGTGATCTATGGAAGTTTTCCAGGTATCTATATCCCATCCAGAAGGTTTACAATCCAGCCACAAAATGTAGTGTTTATACAGAGATTCTATCAAGTAAATCCACAATGATCTATGATAGAATCATTATTTATCACGTTTTCATCATAAAAAAATCACTATCACTACTATGTTGCTAAGAGACCTCTATTTAGACCTGGAGATGATGATGAAAACACTTCCTGTCAAACTTTCCACCAATCAGAGAGCCTGACGGTAACGTCCAATCAGGAGCATCCAAAGATCAGCTAGTAAGCAGAAAGTTCTGTGTGTTTCTGAAAAGAAGAAAAATAATGCTCCTCTATGGCTGGAATAAAGCCAAGAAGACATTTCTGATGCAGGGTGGAGCCAAAAAGCAGCTGAGTTAGAGTTGGTTTTGTGAGGATAGAAGGTAAATAGTAGCAGAAATAACTGGAAATGAGGAAAAAGTGTAAAAATGTAAATACAGTGGTCCTTTGTTTATTGCCGGGGTTACGTTCTGAAAACACCCCATGATAAATGTAATCCGCGAAATGACGACCTTATTAATTTTTCACAATTCAAATGCATGTTAAGGCCTAATTATCCCTCCTCGGAGTGTTTATAGAACTTTCCCAAACTATAATGAACATTTTCAGCATCCTCACACACTTTATACACTCTCAAAAACCTACATATATTTAACAATGTGAATTTCTTAATAATTACTCACCCGGTAATATATATTACAGCTTCTCTGCTGGTGCTTTGTCCCCACCCCACAGTTAAAGAGCACAGGACACGAAGTAGACTGACTCTGGACAGAGTCCTTTGGCCAATCAAGACACAAAGCTCACCGCATTGATGTTCACCGACCCAATCAAGAAACAAAGCACAGTGGGCTGATTCCTACAGTAAAATTTGGACATAGAATGGTTGAAATAGGATTTACATATACTTAAATATGCAGTGCTGCATACAAAAAAAATCCGCTAAATAGCAAGACCGCAGAAGATGAACCGCGATATGGAGAGGGACCACTGTATATCAACTTTTTTGGTTTTTTTTTTCTCCTGAAAGCCAAGACTTGAGAGAATGATGTGCAGATGAGAAAAAGTTTGGTCACTGTTGATCTGTGTGTTATTTTGTTATTTATGTTTTTATTTATTTAAGTTCTGTTAGTAATAAGATCTGTTTTCTTGTTCTGGTTGGTTTTTATGCTGCTATATTTATTGCATCATTTTAGTCTCATAATCTGACAACTGAGGTTGTCCTGGAAACATCATATCTGCATGCTGACTGGGATTAAAAGCTTCAGTTTCTATAAGTCGTCTTACATTACAAACAACTGGCGGACCAAAAATAGCAATAAAAAGTTTGGAGTTTTAAAGCTTATTGTGCTCATTTTCTCGTCTCTTCTTGCCAGGTGACCAGTGCATGGGCAGGTTTCTATGACTACAACACCTTCGACCAGAACGGCATCATCGGTCTGCACCCTTTGATCAACAATATGTACTTTGCCACCGGCTTTAGCGGCCACGGCCTGCAGCACTCGCCCGCCGTGGGTCGCGCTGTAGCAGAACTCATCCTGGACGGGGGCTTTAAAACTCTGGACCTGAGCAATTTCAATTTCAGACGGATTCTGATTCAGGAACCCATGTTGGAGAAGAACATTGTCTAACAGCGCTGCAGGACTGACCTAGATCAGTCATAATGATGCCACTGCCAAATTATAACAGCTCATGTCTTATGTTTTTTTGTTGTTATGCTGTTGGTGTCTCTTTTCTACACCTGTGAGGTACAAGAAATGCAAAGAAAACCCTTTTTTGTAATTCTCTAATCACGTGTATGTAATCAAAGCAGAGGTGAAGAAGCCTCTGTCTGAAGTTACTTTTGTTTTAATGAATATTGAGAAGATGTTTTAAAGAATCTGTTTGTTTTTTTATTAAAATAATACTTTATTATTTCCAAAGGGAAATCAGATCATTTCTGTACATTATTGACTGAAAATTCATTTTAATAGAAAATAAGAGGAACAGTCATTGTGTGAGTCTTTTTATTTAAAGAAGGAATGACTTCTTGGAGTGGTCCTTACAGGGGAGCTGAAGAAGCCTCTGACAGAACACCTCTTATTCAATCACTGTGTTACACAGAGGGTATGTAGTGTTGTCCAGTATAGCAGAGTGTTAGTGTCAGCTAGTGGCTTCACTGCAGTCTCCAGCACATCATTACCCACATTGCATTACACTGTAAGCAACAATCGCTGCCTACGAGTCAAAGAATTCTTATTTAATTCAGGTCATTGTAGTTCAGTTATAATCCAATTAAAATAAATCCATTATATGATCAACATTAGTCCAATTTATAATAACTGTTCATATAAACTAAGGCTGCATCCAAAATCCATGGTCATGTGAGAAGTATATGCTACTGCATAGATAAAGGAAACAGGTCTGCTGGAACAAACTGACAAAATTATAATGTAATTGTCTTATACTTGAGGGGTTGCCGGTTCGATCCTCAGCCTGTCGAGTTCATGTCGAGGTCTCCCTGCGCAAGACACTGAACCCCAAGTTGTTCCTGATGGGTTGTGGTTAGCGCCTTGCATGGCAGCTTCTGCCATCAGTGTGTGAATGGGTGAATGTGATGTATAACGTAAAGCACTTGGGTATCATTCCAGGTACAGAAAAGTGATAAAAACTCACTATTTTAATCAAGAATATGTCTGTAACAAAGACACCTTTATTACTTCACAAAAACCTAAATTTCAGAGCATGGAATTGTTTACCAAAGTACATATACAATAATACCATTAGCTAAGTTTATAATATTATTTCAGCAGCATCTATTGGTAATTAAACTTGTATATGTATGAGCGTGAGGGTATGTGTAGGGATGTGTATCCATATTCTAGATCATAAATATCTGTCTACAGGAGTTTAGACATGGACTTTTATGTGGCATATGTGTTTATATTTTAATATTTATATACTGGCAACCTGTCCAGGGTGTTCCTTGCTTCTGGCCTGATAGTTGCTGGGATAGGCTCCAGCTTCCCTGAAATGGAATAAGTGGTATAGAAAATTAATAAATGAATTGTTGATGATGTTTGGGTTGATGTGATGTATGTATATGTATATGTGTGTTGTAATTAGCAAATTTACACTAGGAAGACTAGCTAATTCTGGCTGCAGCTAATGGGAATCCAAATGAAAGTAAACAAATGAATCAAGCTGATTATTTCTGTGATCTGAGCTGCAGTCCGTTCACTGTTTACTCTATTAAAACTGATGCGATGACAACATACAAATAGCTCTGGGTGAAGAAAGTAGGAAACACACATTAGGCACCAGATGAAGAACAGTTATACAGGAAGCAAGAGTCACTGAAATAGTTTATTCTTGGTGCAAAAATTTTACAATTTTTTGACAGATCTGACGGTCTGATGAGGTTTGATGACATTAAAAAGACACAGCTTAAGAAAAAATGGAAGTTCAAAGAAACTGACCATGGGAGAGTTCCCTAAAGAAAAACTGAAAAACTCCAGAAAATCTATGATGACATCTGCTAAAAGTGTTTCTTTGCTCTCTGCAAAAGAAGTGTTTGCAGTGTATTTGGAGCAGGCAGGGATGGATGATTCGATTATCTCAAGGAAGATCTGATAAAACCAGAGAAACCTAGAATCACCAAAAAGTTTTTCTACTTTGTAGGGAAATCTGTGTAGCACCCATCCCATGTAACTCTTCGTTAAGTTGATGTTAAGCTACTGGGCCCTAGGTGATTTTTTATTAAGATTAACATGCGCTTCAACGGACACCCATACAGCCAATCAGAATCGACTATTCACCCATCCCATGGTATAATTAATGTTAAATCACGTTGTTTGGTTCCAACACCTGTTGATGAAGTCACCATGTTGTGTTCTGCACTCTGTAGTATGTACATGTGTCCTTGCGGCAACTGAGATGCCAGATGGACAGAGCCGATGTACATGTTCTGTACTTCATTAAAAACAGTTTAATAAATATGCTTACGGAAGGATAAAGTGAAACCTGTCCCGATGCTTTTTTTTTAGCCTAAATCAGCCATTAACGGAAGAGGAGGAAGAGAACTGCGCAACAGAAACTCACCTTGACAAGTAATGGGCCCAGACAGCGTCCGACACAAGTTCATTTTAATGGAAGAAATTGGGGCAAAGGATAACGCGGAGCTTCGACAGCTTGTGGACCAGCTCTGATATAAGGGAGCATTTATTGTTGGTACAGTTTCTATGCAACATATTAAGCATAACGAACTAAAGTAATGGTTGAGATTAACTGAAGAAGTACAACTTAAAGGTCACGGTGAAAAACTGGCACCTTAGCAAAATGGCAAGCAGAACATTGGGGGTCCTCGGACCAGAAGATAAATATGACCTTTGGGGACGAGATTTCTCGGTCACTTGCACACACTGAAGCTAAGAGAGACTATTTTACACGTGCCTGTTGATGCTGATGCTGAACAATTAGCCAGAGATAGCTGAAAGAATGCTGACTGCTTTGCTGAACTGGTAAGACTGATAGATAACAAAAGCTTCATAAGGCATGAAAGGCCCTGGAAATATTAAAAGAACATTATTTTGGAAAAAGATGCTATGAATAATAAACATGTACACATCTGTAACCAAGCTAGGCATGACAGAAAACAAGAGTGTTACAGATTACATGATGAGGGCAGAGAACATCATTACAGCCTTAAGATACCACTAATAGACAGTGGTAGCTTTACATCACTAATCAACAAACATCTGGTTCCAGATGGTCGTCTGAACAACAGTAATACCACAGACATTGTGTGTGTTCATGGAGATAATCATGCTTACCCTCAGACCGAAGTAACTGTGTACACTGATGAGCAACCTTTTCTTCTGACTATATGTGTGGTAGACAACCTGTCTGTGGGCCTTCTTTTGGGGAGGGATTTGCCTGTGCTGATATATTTGCTACAAAATGGGGAGTCTGATGAAATCGCTGAGACTGCTAATGGCGATGCTAACACCAATAACAATTAGCAACACAGAAGAGACAGGTGTGGGGCAGTTCATCCTGGAGATGAGAAAATGTTTGGCAAAATACTGAGAAGAGGCAGCTAAGTAACTTACAGGAGGCACAATGGGCACAAAAGAAATGGTATGACTGGCAGGCACGACAGCGTGACTTCAAGCCAGGTCAGAAGGTGTTCCTACTCCTTCCTCTCTCAAAAAGTACACTGTTATTAAAGGTGGCAAGGACCATACACCATTACCCAGAAAATGGGCCCTCTGATGTATAAATGCATTATACTGATAAGAAGAAGCCAAAACAGGCTTATCATGTCAATCTACTGAAGAGATGGAAGAAACCTCAGCGCCAGGTGGCGACAGTTGGCCTGGTGGTAAAGGAGAAAAGTTTAAATTACCCCATCAAAGAATGCTACCTTAAAAAGCATGTTATGCAGGTAGGACGATTCCACAGTGTAGATTAGTGAATGCAGATCTTCAGATATTATATAATAATGAAACACTCAAAATAGTTAAAAAATTTATAATATACAGTTTCTATGAACATACATATAAATAAATAAAAATTAAGTTTATTTTACAAACCGAAAGTCCCACAACACAGCACAGCTGTGACACCTCAACAGTATAAAAGTATGCCACCTAATATATTTACAAAGGTAGGACGATCTGAAAGTGTAAATTACCCCATAAAAATGTGCTATCTTATACAGTAGCCTATATTTTTTGCAGGTAGGATGCAACAACAGTATAAATGACCCGATCCAAGTATTAAGGTAGGATGCCTCAAGAGTATAAATTAATGAAAGTTTCTATAGGCTTTTATAATTATGAAAAACTCAAAATACTTTAAATATAGGACTACAATTTCCATTAACATACATAGAGAACATATATTGAATTAAATTCATCAGTTTATTTCACGAGGTGCAGCTGACGAAAGTATACATATATTTGTCATGGACTTGAAGGCAGCATGGATTTTTGGGTGTGTCCTTACTGGACATTAAAATGACGGTTTCATGTTGTGAGCATGCGCAGAAGGTATAGGTAGCACGTCTGGATGGGTAGGATGAAGTGTTAGAGCACCAGATCACCCCCAAAATCTTATCACTTCTTCCTTTTTACATTCCAGAGATTTACTGAAAATTTAATCAAAAGCCATCTTTATAACTTTTTGAGTTATGCTGCTAACAGACAGACTAAATATGCTATAAACGTTGTAGCTCAGGAGGAGGAGCAGTCGTTTCTCCTCTATCTTAGCATATCTGTACTTCCAGCAAGTGACATTTTTGGCCTCAGCTGCCCAATAACAGTGTCTGAAAACTGGCAAACCTAAGCCACCATCTACAGAGGGTTTGTGTAGGTTAGCTTTGTTGCCCCATATAAATGTCAATATTATTGAGACAATTTTCTTGGAGAAGGATATTTGTAAGTTTTGGAATACGTTAAATTCAGAGCTTATATTTTGCTCATTTGACAGTCTCCAGGCAGAAGCTGTGTTGTTCAGAGACTGTGCACCAGATGGAGCCATTTGTCTTGGGAACTGAAACAAGTACTAAGGGTCTTCATCTGATCTGATACGATCATGTCAAACTATTGCATGATTCTTTCAAGCAGCAGAAACAATCCAGAGATTATCACACATTCTCTGTTTTATGTAAATATGAGCAGCTGCTGTTGTTGTTTAGATACCAGATCAGATTTATAAACTGAATGTACACCAGGAACCAAGACAATCTTATTAAAATAACCCTTCAGATTGGAGTATGTTGCATTAGATGGACAGAATGCCTCAAGAGTATAAATTAATGAAAGTTTCTATAGGCTTTTATAATTATGAAAAACTCAAAATACTTTAAATATAGGACTACAATTTCCATTAACATACATAGAGAACATATATTGAATTAAATTCATCAGTTTATTTCACGAGGTGCAGCTGACGAAAGTATACATATATTTGTCATGGACTTGAAGGCAGCATGGATTTTTGGGTGTGTCCTTACTGGACATTAAAATGACGGTTTCATGTTGTGAGCATGCGCAGAAGGTATAGGTAGCACGTCTGGATGGGTAGGATGAAGTGTTAGAGCACCAGATCACCCCCAAAATCTTATCACTTCTTCCTTTTTACATTCCAGAGATTTACTGAAAATTTAATCAAAAGCCATCTTTATAACTTTTTGAGTTATGCTGCTAACAGACAGACTAAATATGCTATAAACGTTGTAGCTCAGGAGGAGGAGCAGTCGTTTCTCCTCTATCTTAGCATATCTGTACTTCCAGCAAGTGACATTTTTGGCCTCAGCTGCCCAATAACAGTGTCTGAAAACTGGCAAACCTAAGCCACCATCTACAGAGGGTTTGTGTAGGTTAGCTTTGTTGCCCCATATAAATGTCAATATTATTGAGACAATTTTCTTGGAGAAGGATATTTGTAAGTTTTGGAATACGTTAAATTCAGAGCTTATATTTTGCTCATTTGACAGTCTCCAGGCAGAAGCTGTGTTGTTCAGAGACTGTGCACCAGATGGAGCCATTTGTCTTGGGAACTGAAACAAGTACTAAGGGTCTTCATCTGATCTGATACGATCATGTCAAACTATTGCATGATTCTTTCAAGCAGCAGAAACAATCCAGAGATTATCACACATTCTCTGTTTTATGTAAATATGAGCAGCTGCTGTTGTTGTTTAGATACCAGATCAGATTTATAAACTGAATGTACACCAGGAACCAAGACAATCTTATTAAAATAACCCTTCAGATTGGAGTATGTTGCATTAGATGGACAGAAATCTCCTCATTAGTACTGTTCCAGTGTGAGGCAAAAAGAAGCAGACCTTGCAGAACAAGTGTCTGTTGACCTTGATACAACTCTACAATATTAATGACTTTTTAAGTGCAGGTTGTGTGCTGGATTAATGAGCCGTCTGCTTCTTGTACTGTAACCACTTCTTGTCTCAAACATGGATATCTACTTAATATTAACTTTGACAAGCAGAGCTTTGCTTCCTTGTTGAATTCCTTACTCTTCCTGCAATCAAAATCCTACCAGAAGAAAAGTAAAATAGTTTCTGTAAAGCATATTTAATGGATCAAAACTAAAATTATAAATTACACAAACGTTTTGTTTGCTTGGTAAGAAAACTAACACCTCTCTCCTCACCACCCATATTTACACATAAAACCAGCAGAAAGTAGAGGCTGAAGTATTTCACTGCTTCATTTCATTACAAAATCTAAATATATAAAAACATTAAAACAGTTCTAAAGATGTTGATGAGCATTAAAACCACATGATTGTGTCTTGTTTCAAGTTCTAAGTACCACAACTTTTGCTTTGCACACTCCAGAAGCTGCCCTGGAGATCCCACAGTGCACCACTTTGGTTTCCTGCTTAGAGTTAGTTCTGTTGTTGTTATTGGTATAAGTGGTGACTGATTAATGTTCTGTGTGATGTTGGCTTTGGTTGGCTCTGTTGCAGGTTTGCATGTTTATAATTGTCACCATCCCCCATATTCAGGTGTCTGCTTCTCTTCAGGCGTAGCAGTCCGCCATCAGCTCAACACTCATCAGCACCAGATAATATGTTAGCCACAGATGTACATCTGATCATGTCTTGTAAAATTGCTCAACTTAGCTTCGTTCCTTGAAGAAAAAAAGGGGTCCAACCTTGTAATAGCAAGATGGCCCTGATAAAGTGGATCTTAAGTGTTAATCTGGATATCAACACACACGTCTATCATGAAGGTTGACATGCACATCTGCCATCCACATTGTGCTGTAAACAAAATGCTGTAATTTCCTGCATGTGTGAACAGACAAAAGCTGGTCCCGATTCCCTGGTGTTAGTGTGAAAACTGGCATGCAGTCTTTTCTTTTCTTTTCTTTACTCATGGATTCAACCCCCCAGTGGAAAATTATACTGTTGATGTGTCATGAATGATAAATTTAACTAATGAATAACTGAACAATCTCCACGAATGACCTCCTGTACAATCCTTATTGTAGTGGAGTTGAAGAAGCCTCTGACTGAACAGACTCATGAATGCAGCAAATGGTTGCAAGGGAAATCACACTTTGCACCACAGGTTTACGGGTGATGTGCAACATGTTGCTGCAGACATGATTGCTCACATACCACAAAGCATTTCAACAGTTCTGTCTGCAGCTGATTCGCTCAAACTGCAAAGTCATCTGAGTACTTCTGCAGATGACAGGACTCTGAGCGGACCTGAAAGTCTGAAGATTGTTTTTATCTATTTCTGTACCAGTCTTGGCCTCTGACTGGTCTCCCAGTCCGTGAGGAAGAAAAAAATTGCCTTCGAATGATGCTAATGCTGACACGTTTGACTACAGAAACAATCCTCATTAGGTACAGATCAGAACCATCATGGGGATACTGACAGCTCAGTCTGGGCCTGAATACTTGTATCAAAATTATTTATCAGTCTTTCCTTTAAAAAAAAAATCTGAACATTTTTCATTGTCATTTAAATTGAAGTCAACAAAGTGGATGAAACAGGTGTATCCACTGTATTTAAGAAAAGTCAGGAATAACCAACTTTTACAGAAAATGCAAAAGTTGATGTTACACTGGTATTATATCATGAATGTAGGACATTTAATAAATATTCAGTGTTTATTCCTTCATCTCAAACTATTTATCAAAGCAGAATCTAACCATGGTGGTGGGTAAACCACAACATAAATAACTAGTCATGTGTTAAGTGTTGTCTTGGCACAATGATGTCTAATGTGAACAGGGTGATGAAGAAGGGTGTTTAGAAACACGCTGTTGGTTCAGACACTCCCTTTGGTTGTTTTTGTGGCTAATCATCTAATCAGCATGTTGTAGAATAAATACTGAAACACTGAACAGTTTTACATGTGCACTCACGGCTCTAGGGATGTAATGAATGTCGGTGTCCCATCAAAAAAGTCAGAAAATGCACATTTTTAAGGTCAGAAAGTTACACAGTGTTACTTTAAACAGGACATGAAGTTACGGTTAGCTACGGTGAATGAGAGGGACCCTCCAATTAAGGAGGACAGGACGTTTGTCCAGAGGGGTGGCAACGGACAGAGTGAGGTGTTTTCCTGGGATCAGTGGTCTGTTCTCTCTGAGAGTGCCAAACTGAGCAGGTAGAGGGTCTGGATCTGGTTTAACCTTAAAAATCTGGGAGAGAAAACACTTCATCCAGTATCTCTTAAGGCTCGGACAAGACCAGTAACCAATGAAGCTTTTGCATTACTGCATTTGTAAGGGCTAACCTCAGAATATAAATGAGCTTTTGTTGGACCTGATGGACCGATTTGAACTGAATAAGGCAGGGACCGTTACACAGATCGGATGAGTTAACATGATTCATGTTGAGTTCCAGAGGCCTGTATGATGAAGCTGGATTTTCTCTTATCCAGGTAACATCAGGGTTAAGCAGTAGCAGGTTATGTTCTACAAAAGAGATCAGTGAGTATAAAAGCACCACCTCCTGACCATTCAGTTTAACTGTAGATCCATGAATTTATGGAATGCACAACTGCTCGTGCCGTCACGGTGAGGAATTGATATTCCAACACAAAACGTGCTCACACAGAATGTTGAGCTTCTAAAGAACTGAATGGAAAATATAAAGGAAAGGAAGGAACTGTGGAAGCTTTGCCTGCAACGTGTGGGCCAAAATAAAGTTAAATCCTGAGTCCTCTTAGCTGTTGATGCACACTTGATGTTCAGTATTTTACTATAGATAGTTGAGATGAATCTGTTGCTTCTCCTGTATGCCCAGGCAATGTGACAGCTTCATTGTTTCTTAGTGCAGCTCCACGCTTGGTTTGATTACCATCTCATCCAGTTAGCACACATTCCCTCCCCGTCTCTGTGAAACTGTAGAATAAAATCTATTGTGTAATAAAATGTTTCATTGTATCATGTTTTGTTTAAAGCTGCGTGTATTTAAGACCTGACAAACGTATTTAGTCATTTAATATGGTATCAACCATAAAATGTTTTAGATTATTTTCATATTTTTATTAATAGTTTTTGGCTAGACCCACAATAATCAGGATTACAGATATATTTATTCAGTTCATAAAACAAAAAGTGAAATATGATAAATGTAATGTAGTGATATAATAATGTTATCTTCTATACATTAGATTAATTAATTCCAAGGTATCATTCAAAGCATCTACAACCACTTATTGTCATTCAAGTCATTTCAAACTTAAAATAATTTATTGAGAGTAGCTCTGCCATTCAGCTCATTTTCCATCTGACACCAGACAGAACAGACTGACTGAACATCTTCCCCAGCTGGAGTGTTTGGGACAATAGGAGTAAATCCTGGGAACAGACAGTAACATCACAGGCTTTTTTGAAGAATGTAGATCTGAAGGCAGGGTGCTAAACTCTGGCACACTAGGAGGATGAGATGTAGCATTTCCATGCTAGTTTACAGAGAAAACTAACCTTTAAAATGTCAGTTATACCTCAGTGTTTTCCGTTGAGAATAATGCTATAATTCGATACAGACACATTACGGGAAATACACGAACAAATATTTATTTCACATCACTAAATATAATCTGTACATGTATTCAGAGATGTGTTTACAGTCTAGCTTCTCTTGAAAATGTAAAACACTAAAAAAAAGTCATCTCTCTGCTGCTTCCAAAAATAAAGCTTTAATAAAATACATAGACAGTACAGTAATAAATGCATATTATTAGTTATTATTGAGGGAAAATTACGTGGGAATGGATTTTTTTGCACTACCTCCTGCCAGAACCCTTTCAAATTGACTGACAGCGTTGTTTGGAACTTTTGAGGGCTTCATGAACCACGTGAACACAATGTGTTGGCTGCCATAGTTTAAAAAATGCCTGAAACTACAAGGGTTGGGGTGCGAGATGTGGGGCCATCAGGGGGCAGGTCGGGCTACACAGGCAGAAATGATTGACAGACAGCAGTTCAGCTCACTAGCAAGATGGACAGCAAGATTGACAAAGCACCTATGCCACAAAGTGGTATTTGAGGTGGAAGACTTTTCCCCTCCAGAATCCCCTCAGCTACAGAAGAACAAGGTGGTCCTGAACCATATCAGTTAGTGCTGTTACTCTGGCAGCAGCTCCAGCAGCTCTGGAAAGCTGTGGAGACTCGCAGCAGGTTGTGGCAGCTGCAGGAAGTGCTGCTGTAAGTTGCTGCTGCTACAATTTGAGCTGCTGTTTGTCGCCAGATGAGGATCAGCAGGTAAAGAATATAGTCTGGTATTACTTTTACATCCCTCAAAAGCACAAATCCATCCCACTGCATAAAAAATCAAAAACTCTGTGAAAGAACAGAAGTCTGAAACAAGCAAATCTACAACATATAAGTTTACATTTGTTCATATGCATTGGTGGGCGTGGTTTTCTATGCCTGCAAGGTGAGGCCCCACTTATTTACATCTGGAGAGAGGGGCTATGAGTTTTTTAAATTTTTTCCATGACGTAGAGAAACAACAGTATGACTCCAGATCACGAAAAATAAAACTTGCTTTTACCCTGTAGGGGGCGTTATGAGCCATTTTTTTTACCCACAAATTCCCATTTTTTAGAGAAATTAAAAAATGACTAATTTTATCAACAGTATATGTGGTTTTCATTACAATTAAGTAATATTGTGTTGTTTACAGCTCTGCAGTGCGGCATTAATTAGGGCCCACCCCACTACAACAGTAACAAGGAACTTTAGTAGTATATTAAACAAATAAATAGTTTGGCAATACAAAAATATAACTTGACAATAGAAAATATAACAGGTCTTGAGAATGTTCATAATAATAAATGATTATCAAATTTATAAGAAAGTAAATAAATAAAAGAAATATAATTAAGCTACACTGAGAAAAACTTTGTAAAATTTGGAATTCACCTACATTTTTTGCTAGTGCACCCAAATTAAAAAGTTGGGCACACCAGTGCAACCAATGCTAAAAACTAGTCTGGAGCCCTGTTATTATATGCTTAGTAGCTTTATAAAAACATGTTTGTGGTAACTGTGAACCTTTGATTGATTGAACCTTGAAGATTGATTAAAGTTATTCGGTTTAATGGAACTAAAAAATACTGACTCCCGGATTGCATGACCACAAGGCCATGGACAACATACTTGCTGTAGAATCTGTCACCCACAACCTTGTGTGGCAGGTGCCAGACTGAGCACTGAATGGGCCAGTGGTGGCATCGTGACGTCAAGCTTGTAAAAGCGAGCAAAAATGTCAGGGGAGGTCCAACTAGTTGCGGCACAAATTTCCTGAATGGATACATCCCTAAACAGGGCCCAGGGGTTTGTGCATGCTGGATGTACTGAAAGACCATGGATCTCACCCACATGCTTAGCTGAAGCAAGAGCACTGTCCTCAAAGTTGCCACCTTCAGATCCAACTGTTCCAGTGGCTCAAAAGGAGGATCCGTGAGAGCATCTAACACCAATGGGATGTTCCATGATGGGGCCAAGGGCTTCGAGACAGGGAGCCTGCAGAGCTCCCCTCATGAACCAACCCAGCAACGGGTACTGTCCCACAGTGTTCCCCTCAAAATCAATGTGGCAAGCTGAGATTGCTGCCAAATACACTTTGATGGTACAGAAGCTTTCCCTTTGTCAACTAGATCCTGGAGGAAAGCTAAAATCACAGCCACGGAGCACTGAATTGGTACTTCCTGCCAATCAGAGCACCATTTTTCAAAAACAGTACATTTGCATCCATACAGACCTTGTCAAAGATACTCTTGCATACTGGCATTGTCTTAATTACATTTTGAGGGATATCAACTGACTTTGAGTTGAACCACTAACGGGCTAGGCCCATAGAACCAACCTATCTGGGTGAAAAATTCCCCCCTGAGCCTGACACAACAGGTCTCTGAGCGCTGGTAGAGGCCAGCGCTCCTCCCATAGGGGCTGGGTTATCTCCACTAATCAGTGTTTTGATGGCCAGTGGGGTGCAATGAGAATCATCGACAGGCCCCCTGCTTGCACCCTGGCTAATGTTGCTATGGTTGCTATTAACTGTTGACAGGTTAACAAACCCTGCTGTGTCAGTAGCACCTGAGCTTCAGAATATCAGACAAGCAGTTGGTTTGTCAACAGCAGGTTCAATAGACATACTGTGTGTTCACTGAAAACCAGTTTAAACACCAGGACACAGTTTAATCCCATCATTTCTCTCTCTTGCCAGCACGGAGGAGGTATGCTTTTATTTCTAGTAGATTAGATTACTGTAATGCCCTGCTCTCTGGTCTTCCCAAAAAGTCCATTTCGAAAACCTACAGCTACTTCAGAACTCAGTTCTGACGAGGGTGGGAACACATTACACCAGTTTTAAAATCACTGCATTGGCTCCCCGTGCGTTTCAGGATTGATTTTAAGGTTCTTTTAGTAGTTTATAAATGTCTTAATGGTCTTGGGCCCTCTTATTTATCCGACTTGCTTTTAAATTATGAACCCTCGCGGACCCCGAGGTCCTCTGGTAGCGGTCTATTAGTTGTTCCAAGGGTGAGGACCATGACATATGGCAAGGCCTCTTTCCATTGTTATGGCCCTCGACTGTTGAACGGTCTGCCAGAGGACCTCAAGGCTGCAGAGACCGTTGATGTTTTTAAAAAGAGGCTTAAGACCTACCTTTTTGGCTTGGCTTTTAACAAAATTTTATTTGATCCTAATTTATTTTAGATAATTTTATTTCACATAATTTTTTTTTCATTTTATTCAACTGTATTGCTTCTTATTTATTTATTAATTTAATTATACATTTATTTATTTATTCAATCTTAGCTGTTCTTACTGTTTCTTAAGGTAATTTCATTTTCGTTTTAACTCCAGTGTTTTCTTCATGGGGATCCTCCATGCCGGGGGTTTTACCTGCTCGGTCTGGGAGTTGTTGCAGCATTGATTGCCCTTGTCTGGTTGGCTGGGGCCCTGAACTGCAGCCTTATGGCTGGGGTGTAGGCCCTGGTCTGCCCTCTTTGGGGAGGCTGCCATGACTCCTTGTGTGGATGGATCCCCATAATAACATTGTTTCCTCACAGCAGCATCAAGCCAGGTATTTATTTATTTATTACTTTTAATATTTTATACCTGCTTTCAGCTTGGAGACAGAAGTTAAAGAGTCGGGTGAGGGGGTGGGGGGATAATTTTTGATGTGTAAAGGCTTATTTTGGTTTTAATATGCATGAATTGAATTGTGGTTCACATTTTTTTTATCTTGTAAAGCACTTTGTATTGTCTTTCTTGTTCAGAAATGTTTCCAAAACAAAGAAACTTAGTGATACCAATGCATTGTGACTAAAATGTTTGCATGATTGTAAGTTTATCATTGAGTATTAGATCATTTTTTTAGTATTACAATAGCTTTGAGGGTCCTTCTGGGCCCCTGTCAGTCATGTGCCCCTAGAATCCTTCCCCTTTACCCCCCATTTTCCACACCCAGAATCCTGCCCACAGGTTTTTTTTAAAAAGGTCTCAACGACTTTGGAGCCAGATCTATTACAGATTGTTAACTTATCTTTAATTTTGGGTATCTTCCAAGAACTTCTAAAAACAGCTGTAATCAAGTCTCTGCCAAAAAGGGATAATCTAGACAAGACACAAACGAGCAACTACAGGCCGATCTCAAATCTTCCGTTTCAAAGTAAGATCATCGAAAAATCTGTTTTCCATCAGCTGAATGACTTTTTAACACAAAACAACTGCTACGATGTCTTCCAGTCAGGTTTTAGACAGCACCACAGCACTGAGACTGCTCTGACCAAATGAATACATATGTTTGAATACAGATGATGGAAAAATGTCAGTTTTAGTCTTACTGGTCCTCAGTATTGCATTTGATACAGCTGACCGCAATATATTACTCACGAATGGAGAACTGGGTGGGCCTCTCTCGCGCTGCAGTACACTGGTTTAAAACTTATTTAGAGAACAGAAAGTACTCTGTGTCAATAGGTAATATTACATCTGCGCATACAAGAATTACATGTGGAGTTCCCCAAGGTTCCATCCTGGGGCTTCTTCTGTTTAACATCTACATGCTACAGATCACAAAGAAAAACAAAATTAGTTACCATAGCTACGCAGATGTAGTTCTGGTATTACAGTGTCACCAGGAGAACAAGGCTCTTGGTTAATTAGTTTATGACTGGATGTGTCTGAACTTTCTTCAGTTAAACAAAAACAAAACTGAGGTGATTGTCTTTGGAGCTATAAAAGATCTGGAAAAACTATTCCAAGCTTTCATCTTTAGTCTGCTTGGCTATTGTAACAGTATTTTTACAGGTCTACCTAAAAAAAATCAGACGACTGCAGCTTGGTCAGAACTCTGCTGCTCGATTCCTCGCTAAGACCAAGAAAGTGGAACACATCAGTCCAGCTCTGAGGTCTTTACACTGGCTGCCTGTTCCATCAGAGGATAGACTTCAAAGTTCTGTTGCTGGTCTATAAAACTGGTTTAGGACCAAAATACATCAGTGACATCTTGACCCAGTATGAACCTACCAGAACCCTGAGGCCATCGGGATCCAGTTTCTTATCAGTTCCCAGAGGCCGAACCAGACACGGAGAAGCTGCATTCAGCTTCTATGCTCCACATGTCTGGAACAAACTCACAAGAAGAATCAGATCAGCTGACAAAGATACACTTGCTTTATTTAAATACAAATTGAAGACCCCCCTGTTCTCTGCTGCATTTCAATAGTTTTTTTAGAAGTCCAAATCTGCATCTGTTTCTTTTAAGCTGGAATTTTAAAAAATTGGTCATTTTTTAATACTGTTTTATTGGTCGGGTAGCTGAGAATCTTACTGAGTTCAAATAAAATGATCAAAACACTCCTTATAATGTATCAGATAAGATTAGATTAAACTTTATTGCCATTGCACAAAGTATAGTCTAAAGAAAAAGTTTTGCATTTAACTTGAGTGTAAACAAGCGCTCAAAAATTGAATTAATTAAAATGTATTAGAATTAGTGCATCTTAATAGGTCTTAATGCATAAGGCACTAGGTGGAATAAATATGAGAATGAGGTATATATAACACTAGAACTCCCTGAGCTACAACACTTTTCTTAAGGCGGAGTACATTTAAGTGCATTTCTTGACATAGACATTTCTTCCTGCATTACAGCATCAGTCCATCTCTGCATACCAGCCCTTACAGAATACTTCCACATGATCTGATCCAGAATGAAGGGAGTCTAAAAACAGAACAGCGCAAAATCCTGTGCCGTCCAAATAACCACCTGTGGCTGAAATAGGTAGAAATTAACATATTTCCTCTATTCTTTACAAAGGCTACTAAATGTTAAAACATGCTTTTATAAAAATTCATGCAGTTTTAGAAAAAGTCAGGGACCAGCAGCTTTATAATTTTATTGAATAGGTTATGCAAAACCATCTTGTCCATTGTTTTGTTAAATGCATCTACTGTATAAAAATGAACATTTATTACAAAGATATATTTACCACTTCAGATTTGAACTGAAGGTAAAGTCAACAGTGATTATTTCTATTAGGTGCAGAGTCAATAGCTTTGGTTGAGTATCTGATTATACTTATGTATACTTGATTATACTATCTGACCTACCATGGTTTCCTCCAGATAAGTACTGTATAGAAAACATTATTTAACTATTTTTCTAGGGATACCAGTACTTGGATCACCTGAGAAAGTCCATCAAGTGTCATTCTTTCTCACCTTTTTCTGTCTCCTTTCACTTTTCTATGTTTCCATGTTGGAAATATTCTGTGCTGCTGTGCTGTTGATTGATGTGGTGAATAAATAGTCTATGGAAATACCACAAAATCATATACACGATAATTAACAGTGTAGAAGCAATGTCGCAAGAAAGTGTGTTTTCATTCATAGGCTTCATTGTCTTTCCATCAATACCCAGTGGGCCAGTCTCAGCTCAAAATGCCAGGGCCGATTTTCAGTCCCAGTTATGTTGTTATGTGATGGATTCAAGGAGCAGTCATTTCTTTTTCATTTTTATCAACTTCTTTTTTGATCAATAGCAAAACCAACAATTTAAAGTACATAAATAATAATAAAAACAACAAATTAGTGGGGAAAGTGCTACTTCTTTACATAAAGATGCCATTTTGCCCATCTCGCCGTGGACTATAGGTAATTTGTTCCTTTTAACAAATTCCTTCTATAATGTCCAGCCGGTGGTTCATTCCAGGTGAGTCGGTCCTCAGCCAGCTTATTGTAATGGCAGAGGGACAGGATTTTAAAAGATTTATCTCCTTTATTGCTTACATATTGTGGTATCAATGCTAGATATATAAACTAGCGATCATTGGGAATTGTATATTTAAAAAATTTCCCCATAGCTCTGAGGACCCCCTCCCAAAATGTCCATATTTTCATACATGACCAAATATATGAGAGATATGTGGTTGGTGTTTAACTGTCCACATTGTCTCCAACAGTATTGTTGCTCACCTAATTGTTTATTTTTTATTCATTTTATTTTTTGTGTAAAACAGAATTTCTCCAACTGAATTCCCTCCATCTTTTAGAGCTTGTTGATGTGTGTTGGGTCTTTTCTTTAAAAAAAAAAGATTTTTTTTTCTTGAAAACTGGTGACTAGTCAACTGTAACCGTTTTGAGACAAGTCCGAAACATGAAATGTGGAGAAGTAAAAAGTTTCACAGCTCTGTGTCTACTGTAGTGTGTTTGCATCATGGGTCTTTAAATTATACAACACTGTAATTAAATACATCCAAAATGACACTGGTGCAGTAATCCCAGGTTTTTATGATAACATCAAGTGTTGTATTAACAACAATAAAGCTGGCAAAAACAAATAATGCTAGTACAATGGGATTTCTTCAGTTCTTCCAACACATAATAGTGATAATAAAAATATGAGATTTTATTCAGCTGAATATGATTTTATGTTATTTGTGGTTTTATCACAACTTCCCACCACAGATAAGACATCCTGCACATCCTCTACGTCTAACTTCCTGCAGCACATAAACCATCATAAAGACAGAAGCATGCAATGAAAACCACACCTGCAGGTGTCTTCACTATCACTGCGTGCACCCCCCCACCCCTACCTCATTTTGAGACATGAGGTGATGTAGTAATTAAAAAGCTCTTTAAATGCTAAAGTGGATCATGTTGTAATTATAGAGAGAATAATAGGTGGTTGATCAGGTGAGGCTTCCAGTTTACCCTCTGAGATGCCCCCAGCCTCGACATGAAAAAGCCATCAGCGTTTACATTAATGTCTTTCCTTTTGCTGCATACTATTATGCAAAGGTGGTAGCTTCACTCTGAGCTGTAGACATGCCTTTCTACAGCTTGAGTGAAAGCAAATGAGCTCCCACTATGCTGAAGACGTTCTCTGATGAGTATTCAGCATGTTGTGTGCAGACATGCAGAAAGATCGTTTATAACTGTGCCTGCATGCATGTGAGATGCATTTGTCAGTAGCCTCCAAAAATCTTAAAGTGGAATCAATATGGAACAGGAATAACATCTGCATCTTCACCATCTCCTGTTATTCATGTGTTTCATTTATGTACAGCTAATGGCATCTGTATCCATCAGTGCAGGGTATCCTGTCAATTCCAGATCTCTTATTGGGAAAGTTGGTTGAAATGCGCTCCGCAGACGTGGAAATGGTCCTGCTGCAGCCAGCAGAATATGGCAAGGACACTGTGCCCCCACAGCTCTGCATTTTAATGTAAATGTGAGGCTGCCATGCAGGTTGAAACAGAGGCAGGGAAGGGGGAAATGTAACTGGGGGGAGTCTTTGTGAGGCCTCCTGTAAATCCCAAATGTTCTCAGGACTGAAAATAAAAGCAGCATGAGTGCTTGCACCAACCACTTTGTCCCCCTCCAATGACGCACCTTCTGCCAAAAAAAAAGCATGAGAGCTATTCATGCCACCGTTCCAGAATACCCCCACCCCTCCTCCTCCTCCTCCTCCTCCTCATGGTGGTCAGACATTTACAGTGTCAAGACCTGCAGGAATCCACTGAACCCAAACTCATTGGTTGTCTGATTACTGTACTGAATCGCCCTGCTGAGAACTGACGCCCACCAGGAGCTCTCCGGCTCTATGAAGCCAGTGTACATGGTGGCATGTGGCTTGGATTAGGAAATTTCACTGTGGATTAAAATCTTTCCAACGCCTTCATGGCCACCTGGTAAAAGAAAAGGGTCTGAAGTTGCAGCACAGATCCAGTGAGCACTCTGGGCCCATGGTCTCACTGAGCAGGTACGTCCAAACTAAACTTTTATATTTCTTTACAAAACTCAGGTTGTACATCAAAATGTTTAAACTGAGATGGATTAAAGCTGCTCACATGTAAGTTATTTAACATTTTTATAACAGTTCTGTAAGGATGTTTGTTTTCTAGCAGAATATACAACCACATGTCCCAGCTATGTCTGTGTATGTCTTAGAAATGTAAAGAACTGAGGACAAAGTGGACTTTAAATCCATATTAACTATAAAGAACTGTAAAAGGAAACCAACAACTCACACAACAACAAGACTAAACTACCACCACTAGTAATCTCATACATTATTCATTTATATTGTTTTATGTTGTTGTTTTTATGTGGTTTTATGCTTTTATTTGACCTGTGTCAGATGTACAGCACTGTCTTTCAGTCAGGGATGGTGTCAGAACACTTTATAGACAAATTCATGATGATAAACTGCAGCAGGTAGTAAGGAGCTACATGTAAAATCCTTTTAAAATAGATTTATTTTCAATGTAAAGTAAACTTTAATTCTAAAAGAAGTTATTTTCAAGTGATCTGACTACTTTGGACACAACAGCCAGGCTTTTTTGAGTTCCTTTGTTTAATCTGATGAGCTCTTGTGTAACGCTCAAAGTGGACCACGTGGTCCATGCTGCACAGTATAAACCCTGCTAAATAAATAATGAAAGTGAATTTATAACTGGACAAAATATGCACAATCCTCTTGTAACTTTAAATTCTCTACCTGTTTACCTCCAGCTTTCATATGGAAAGAAATCTTAACTCTTGAAGTACTGGACACTTTACAGTACATACAGTAAATTATCTCTCCCTGATAGTCTTCATGTTTATATGTTTACACTTTGAATACAAATCTTATCCCTGGAAAAGTTTGAAAATTTTCTAAAATGCAAAAAACAAACGAAAAAACTTAATTTGTTTAAATTTCTTTTAAAAAAACACAAATCCAAAGATGGGACATTCCTCATCCATTGACTGTGTTTACTTTGGTGTGTGTGGCGTCATTTATAAGCTATTAACTGAACAAAAAGCAGCTAAATGAGGAGAGACATTTAAACAAGGTTTAAAATTGATCATTTCAAATGTGTTCAGAGCAAAAAAAAAAAGGGCTTTAGATGCTGTTTTTTGTAAAAATGTGAATGTGAAAATAATCCCATTTAGCTGTGAAAATGCAAAAATATTCTTTTTTTCATTAAAGAAAATATAATTTAATTTCACTTAAAGATACTTATATGTTTTAGATTTGATCATAATGTTACTTAAGTGTAATCAAATAGTTGAACAGCTAAATTTAAGTTTAATGCTTTTAATAACTTATTTATAGTATGCACACATACTGGCAACAAACTGAAATAATATATGTTTTTCTTTACTACTTAAAACCGCTAGATCTCCACAGCCCCCGTGGACTATCGCTTTTATCATCAGTGTCTCAGGAATGGTAGTGTGCAACTCTGTGGGGTGAATTGTGATGGAGAGCTTACTTTTTAGGTGATTTTCGGAAGTTTTCCAGACATTTATTTCCCGTCCAGGAGGTTTACAATCCAGCCAGTCTGCTTTCTTCTTCTGGTTGTTCTTTATGCTGCTATATCTATTGATACATTCATTTTACACAATTTCTACATGCAGTTTTACAAACAAACAAAAAAGGCGAACCACAAATAGAAAATCAATGTCTTGAAATAAAAGAGAGTTTTAAAGGTTAAATACATAGATCCCATGTAAAAGTTAAGGTATAAAATATATTTTTCATGATGGAATTTTATATTACTGTTTGTGTTTTTACAGTGTAGGACGTCTGTCTTGGCTTGACTGGTATCATGAGATTCACTCATGCTGTGTTTGCTCCTGCAGCTCCACGATGTTCCAGGTGCTTCCGGGTCACATCCAACCAGCTGGACACCGAAGCGGCAAAACCCGCCTGGTCACCAAAGATGGCCACTGCAACATCGAGTTCGGCAACATTGAGTACAGCAACCACTTTGCATACCTGGTGGACTTCTGGACCACCTTTGTGGAGATCCGCTGGCGGTTTGTTCTTCTCTTGTTTGTGGCTGTGTTCACAGGCAGCTGGTTCCTTTTCAGCCTGTTGTGGTACTGGGTTGCAAAGAGCAACGGGGATCTAACTGGGCAGAACCGTACAGACGGGCATGTCCAGTGTATAGACAATGTTAATGGCCTTACAACGGCTTTCCTGTACTCATTAGAGACTCAGACCACCATCGGGTATGGGGGCAGGGCTCTGACTGGGCACTGTGCTGGCACAGTGGCTCTGATTATCATCCAGTCTCTAATTGGAGTCTTCATCAACTGTTTCATGTGTGGCATCATCTTAGCCAAGATCTCCTTACCCAAAAAAAGGGCAAAGACTGTAACCTTCAGCCACACAGCAGTTATCTGCTTAAAGAAAGGAAGTCTGTGTCTCCTGATCAGAGTGGCCAACCTTCGAAAGACCTTATTAATCGGAAGCCAGATCTACGGAAAGCTGCTGAGGACAACGACCACACCAGATGGAGAAACCATCATCTTGGATCAGGTGGATGTTGACTTCACAGTTGATGCTGGCAAGGATAACTTGTTCTTTGTTTGCCCTTTGACTCTCTACCACGTGATAAACAGATTTAGTCCGTTCTATGAGCTGTCAGCTGACACTCTTCCCCAACAGGACTTCGAGTTGGTGGTCTTTTTGGAAGGGACGGCCGAGTCCACCAGCTCCTCCTGCCAAGTCCGAACCTCCTACATCCCACAGGAGATGCAGTGGGGTTACAGTTTCCTGCCGATTATTTCGCGTACCAAGACTGGAAAGTACCACGTGGATTTCTCAAACTTTTCCAAAAGTGTCCGAGTCACCACGCCACACTGTGTCCACTGCTTCGAGACAGACGCCGACCAGAGAAACCACAACAATCACAATAAAGAGAATCACAACCATCATCCTAAACAGGGCATCGATAACCCGGGATTCCAAGTGATTGACATTCATGACTCTGTGGATGTCACTAAAATGTAAGAGGAACTTTGCAGGATGCACACTTTCATTATGACAGTGATGAAGAAAGGTCTGATAAATGTGCTTTCTTCAACAAACCTTTGAATTGTTGTTGATTATTTTGCTGTGAACAGTTAAAGGACACTGAAAGCTGGAAAATGCTCATCACAGTCAAACCAGCGTTGGGACTTTGTGCGAGTAAAGTTTAACGGACAGTTCAAAGTTTGACACACTGAATATGAAAGGGGTAAAATAGTGAATGGCACAGTGGGTACCTCTTAAGGAGATTAGAGTCTGAGCCTGTTATAATAAAAAAAACTCTGTGCTGTGAGAAGAAATCTGAAGTAGGACAGGTGTTTCAAGTTTGCTCATTATTCCTGTGAAAACACTAACCGTGTGGAGCTTTTGTCATGGTGACAGATCTTGTATGTCATGATATATAGGAAAATGTGAGCGTAGCTGTAAGTAAATGCATTGATTTAATTATGACAAATCTACATTTTGTAGGTCCTACTGTGTAACACTGCAGTGTCTCAGGGAAATCCTTAATTGGAATAAAACTTTTTTATATTATGTATATAATGTTTTTTGTCTAATTGCTCTTTTCGGACATGTTTTGTACTCTTAGATTAAAATATTAGAATCATGCATTACGTTACATTTCAGCACGTTTGGGTTTTCTGCATTTTTACACTGACCAACCATTTTATTAGATAAATCTAATCAGTTGATTGTTATCACACATATCTAGTCAGCCAATCACATGGCACAGATCAATGTATCTAGTCTTCTAGACATGGTCAAAACGACTTGTTGATATTCAAATTGAGCATCAGAATGGGGAAAAAATGGGATTTAAGTGACTTTGAATGTGGCATGGTTGTAAAACTGGACAATAGAAGATGGAGCAACGTTGCTGGTCTGATGAGTCTCCATTTCGGCTTCACATTCAGATGCTAGGCTCAGAATTTGGTGGAAACATCATGAAAACATGGATCATCCTGCCTTGGATCAACATTTAGGCTGCTGCTGGTGTAATGGTGTGGGGGATATTTTCTTGGCCCACTTTGGGCCCCTTAGTACCAACTAGTGATGTGCGGGTCGGGGTTTCTTCCGACCCGCGGGTCCCGCTCTTATAACAAAATTGGACCGCACCAAACCGCCCCTCTGCTTCTAGTTTTTTAACCCGACCCGCCCCATTAAAACACATGTTATGATATTGACGAATGCTTTTATTTTGTCTGACAAAGGTGCATATGGTCTCCTAAATTGGCACTGGAAACTGTCAACACAAAATGTATTTTCATTTGAACGTTAAGCCTATAAACATAAATAGGCAAATGAATAAAGTGTTTTAAAGTGTTTAAGTGTTATAAAGCACATAGACAATGCTGCTGTTGTCTGCACTGATTACCTTGCTGAACTTGTCCCAAACCTGTTATTTAGCTATTTGACCCTCCTCCTTTTTAAAGGACGTAAACTCCCGAACGAATGTTATTCAACACTTCTTCCATCTGTAATGGGGCGGCGCAGTTTCCACAATTAATCACCCAGTCAGGGACCACGCCTCCCCCTCTCGGTTAAGTTCTGAA